>CM060356.1:28417858-29017858 GCA_030545235.1 Helianthus tuberosus
CCCCCTCGCACAATAGATCCTCAATTTAAACCCTTTAATGAGAAACCCGTATCACACAGACTCGAACTTAAGACTTGAAAGGGAAAACTTACCCGAACCCACTATAGGTGAAACTTAAATACACGTGGCCACCACTAAAGTACGTTGTTTATGCTTTAAATGGTTGCACTCATTGATAATTCGTATATACCACATTTTAAAGTTTTCATTTTCTTTACTTACACATTGATAAATTTCATTTTCTTTCTCTAGAGTATGAATAAATTTTAATTTTCTCCACTTAAAGTATCAATAAAAATTTAAAATATAATATAATTCTTATGGTTTAGTGTATTTACTTTTACCCCTACTACTAATATTTCTATTATTTTAGTTAAAGATTTTTTATTCCTTTTTATGTAATTTTTTTCATTCAAGCTTCTTCAAGTAAGGTTTTAGGATTAAATTCCAATTTGAATTTGGAATAGCGACATAAAAAGTAATTTTTTTTGAGTTAAGTCAATACCTGTGGTTTACACCTAATCGTACTTACAACTTTCATTGAAAAAAAAACTGCCAATCAAGTCCATGTGGTTGTTAATTGGAATCAATAAAATCCCCCTTTAGACCATGTGTAGTGGGAGGGTAAAACAAGGCCCTCACAATTGGGCGTTTTGCGCCATGTGGCAGTCCACTCAGCAAGAGGACTTCATTGGACATTATCTTAAAATGGGTGTAGTGGTAAATGGGGTGTAAGGAAAGCATACATATAAAAGTGAAATAAAAAGAAATTATCCATCCAAGCATATTTAAGGTTGTTGATGTTGGCAACAGGTCATTGGACAAAGAAAACAAGGAGGGGCGTGGAAAAAAAGACGCCATATACATTAAAAAAAACGCTCAGGGGGCGGTCTCGGTGCATGTTTGGTCGTTTTTTGGGAAAAACCAAAAAACGCCAAAAAGCCTCCACTACGTGTGGTCTTACATTTTTTGTTAGTCAACTTTTAGTTAACCGAGGTAGGTTGTCCTTTACTTAGAAAGTCAAGGGTAAAATGGTCATTTCATCGTCTAAAACCCAATATAACATGGGGGAAATTACGAAAATGTCAGGTTGACCAAACCACTCTTCAAATTTGTCAACCTCAGGCGTCGGTAGAGAGGGCACTCCCGAGTCTGATGCGTCCACATATGGGATGTCGCCACGTGTACAAATGAAAGAGATTGTTAAGCGGCCTTGGCTGACTCTTTAGAGTGGTTTGGCTGACCACTCCAAGTGGCTCGGCCTTGGCTAACTCTTTGGAATGGTTCGGCTGACCACTCATATTATTAATTTAAAAAAAAAATTAAGTTATAGTTTCAACTTATAAATACGCAAGAGAAGGTAATTTCGTTAAAAAAAACGGTTTTTAACGATGGATTATTTTCGTATGAATGTAAGAAATTATTTTTTTAAGCAATTAACTAACTACCCACATATGATTATAAACTAAAGGCACAAACTTGATGAAAAAAAAAGTAGAAACCCATCTCTACAAGTGCAAAAAGAAAACCAAAATGAAGATCGCGTTGTTATTTTATGATGGTATGAAGTGATAAAGGGGGGATGGAGTGGACTCGGGGAGTCACATTCACCGATCGGATTCACCGATCGGTGAATGCATGCCGGCGTGGAATCGGGGAGAGGCTTTGGCGGCGAGTATACACCGATGCGGGAAGAGAAGGGAAGGGAAGGAGGAGAGAGGGGGTTTAACGGTGGACCCTATCTTTTTTCAACCAATCCCAATTTTTTAAAATTTTTTTACCACTCTCCATGTGTTTGACCATTGTCAGTGATTGAGTGCAAAATAGGAAGTGGAATAGGGACTTGACATGACATTATTGGCTAGAAAATAACTTAAACACTTAGACTAGAAGGAGTGGTTTGGCCCATCCCCACGGGGATGAGCCTCCACGTAGGCGCCACGTAGGCGGCTCGTGGGGGATGGGCCTCCTTCATAATTGAGGGGGATGGAGGATGGGGCTACCCCACCTCATTATTTTATAATTTTCTAAGTTTTACTTTATTAACTTAATAAAAACTTTATAAAAATTAACAAATACAACATAAATAAATTCATTTCATAACATAAAAAAATATTACATTTCCTAAAAAAAAATAGATTTCCGAAAAATAAAAAAAATATTACATTTCCTAAAAAAAAAACTAAACTACTCGTCTTCGTCTTCGGCACCGTCCGCTACGTTAACGTTGTTCCAAATATGTTCTACCAAATCCTGTTGAAGGTTTATATGCGTGAAGTCGTTGGTTAGCGCGAACGAGTTTAAATCCTGTTGCGTCGGATCCACCGGGACAGTATTCCCGTAAGATGCATTCTCATCATACTCACAAATCGCCCGACCTTCGTCTTCAATAATCATGTTATGGAGCAAAATGCAAGCGTACATAATCAGGCGCAACCGCTTCGGTGTGAACGCACGTGCCGGTTGTTCAAGGACGGCCCATTTTTTTTTTAAAACACCAAAACAACGTTCGATGTCTTTTCTTGCACCTTCTTGACGCTTGGCGAATTTTTTCCTTTTTTCGTCCTCAGGATATGAAATAGTCTTGACAATTGTAGACCAAGACGGATATATTCCGTCAGCAAGATAATACCCGCGTCTATACTCAACCCCTGATACTGTAAAACGGGTGTCCGGTCCGATTCCATTAACGACATCGCTAAAGATCGTCGATTGGTACAGCACGTTGAGGTCGTTGAGTGAACCAGGGAGCCCAAAGAAAGAATGCCAGATCCACAAATCTTGTGACGCCACGGCCTCAAGTATTAAGGTTGGATAGCCGTGATCACCTCGCGTGTATTGGCCTCGCCACCCAGTCAGGCAGTTATGCCACGCCCAATGCATACAATCAATGCTACCAAGCATTCCCGGAAACCCGTGCCTTGCTTCATGAGCTTGGTACAACTGTTGAACATCATACGCGTTTGGTTTCCGCAAATATTTTTTGCTATACAGTTTCACCACATTATGGAAAAACCGATACAAACATTCCCGCGCGGTTCTTGCCGACATCTGTAAGTACTCGTCCAACGCGTCGGCCACTGTCCCGTACGCCAGTTGGCGAATGGCCGCAGTAAACTTTTGTAACGTGGTGAACCCTTCATAATTACGAGCATCGGGTCGTTGAGTGAAAAACGGGTCTAGCCCCGCCAAATCATCAGCAATCCGTGTGAATAAACGGCGACTCATTCGGAACCTTCGTTTGAAAGTGTCGTCGTTGTAAAGGGGTGCATCAGAAAAATAATCGTTAACCAATTTCTCGTGCGCTCCTTCGCGGTCTCTGTTAACCTGTATTCGTCTGGTAATAACGTTTTCAGACGAGTCCTCTTCCTCTTCCTCTTCCTCTTCCAAAAGAATCTGTGCCGCCTTTACCACAGCGTTTGCGAAAAACATCTACTCTTCATCCGAAGAAGAGCCGGACCACCAAGGATTAGATGCCATTGTGGATGAAGAGATATTTTTTTGTAAAAGATTGGTATAAAAATGGGAGTGTTTTTTTTTATAAAAATGGATGAGAATGGGAGAAGAATGGGTGAAATATTGAAGAAATGGTATAAAGAATGGGTATATATTTAAATTGAAAAAGGTTTTTTTTTTTTATTAAACTAGCCGTTAATAACGGCTATATACTTCGAAGATGGCACGGCGAGCCCGGCTTGGGTTTGCTGGTGAGGACGGGTGGGGTGGAGGGGGGCGGTGTGGGGGACCGGCGCCGGTCATAGCCGGGCCTCAGCCGGCCCCCACTCCTTCTAGTCTTACTAGTGATTAACCACTCCCTCCACCATCCCCCTAATTTTTTGAAGACCCAGATGATATCTTGATTGGATTGAGTGTAAATCTATTGAAAATGGTGAAGTGATAGGTGGCAGAGCCTTTAAATGGGGAGAGAGAAATGGCATTTTTGTCTTTTAACCAAAATCCCAACTTTCTTCTCAGATGATGGTTGTATATGCGAATTATACTTTACTCAAAAATTTTACTTGACTGTGTGCAACTTTTATAATGAAATGTACAAGTACAACCATGTTAAGCGTATACTTTGATGTTTGAACTTCTGCTCAAGAATTAATGCAAATAAATCCCTCATAAAATCTTTGGTCACTCCTCCCTTCATCTCTCTCTCTCTCCCTCTCTCTAAAAAGATATATATTTAGAAAAGCAGAGTAAAAAGGGCTAAGGATGGCTTCGTTGAGGAAACCGAACGGCAACGGAGACGGAGACGACAGGCCTGGTAACCGGAAGAGAAAAACCCCCACTGTCGACGACGTCAAGGATTACTTTGATTTAGAGGAGAGCAACGAAGGCGAGATAAAGGGTAAGCATTCTTCCTATCATTGTCATTGTCTCAATATTGCTACATCATTTTCTTGTTTTTGGGCTAATACATTCTACATGGTATAAATCATGTCCGGATGGTGGGTTGGTAACCCAACCCATATTATTATTCTTAGAATTAAATGCTTGGTTGGTCCCTGTGGTTTGCAAAAATTGCACACTTGGTCCCAATGCTTTACTAATTACACTCGTGGTCCCGGAACTTGTCAAAAGTGCACTCGCTTGGTCCCCAGCCCTAACTTCAGTTAAATTTCTCAGTTAAGTCCATGTTAAATGACCAAAATACCCTTGCTTATTAACTATCTTTATAATCTGCATCATCTTTATAATCATGCACATCATCTTCTCCATCATTTCTCTGCTTTTCTATAGAGAAACCCTAACTCACCACACAAAACTCCATGTCTCTTCCTCAGCTCCGGTGACCGGAGATTCCGATGGCTGGTTATGCTCCGGCAACTACACCCTGCATCCCCTTCATCTCTCTATGCCTTGTCTCTCTCGGTGAGCAGGTTGAAGCCGCACCCCACACCCCTCGAAAACCAAGAGAGCCGCCGTGTGCGGCGGCGGGATCAGAGAAAAGAACTGGTGTCCCCTTTCTTTCAACGAAATTCCGGTAAGAACTGGTGTCCCCTTTCTTCTCTCTTTTCTTTTCTTTTAATTTCTGATCGTTGATGATGATGTTACCTGCTATTGTTGATGATGATACTGATGCGGTTGAAGACGGGGATGGTTATGATGATGAGGGGGTGGTGTTAGCCTTAGCCGACGGCGGCGTAAGATTATGGAGGGTATTGACGGTGGAAATTGGGCAGATCTGGTGGAAAGATGTTTGATTTCAAGAAAGTGGGCGGATCTGGTGGAAAGATGTTCGATTACAGCTGCTAATCAACCCAAAAACAATAAAAATAAATAACAGAATCGGAGAGTGAGAACCGATTATTGTTCCTTTACCGCAATGATCGACGGAAATGCTTTCTCCCTTGAGCCACCCTTGTTCCGGTCTTTTCTCTCTCTACGATCGACGGAAAATGTGGTGAATTTAGGGATATTGACAGTGGAGGTGGAGGTGGTAGTGATGGGTTAGAGAGAGAGAGAGAGAGAGAGAGATGGGAAGAAGATGCGCCCATCTTGTTTTGTTTTGTTTTTTTTAATTATTCAGTGACAATTTAGTCATTTCACAGATAGTTAACAGAGAAATTTAACTTTAGTTAGGGCTGGGGACCAAGCGAGTGCACTTTTGACAAGTTCCGGGACCACGAGTGTAATTAGTAAAGCATTGGGACCAAGTGTGCAATTTTTGCAAACCACAGGGACCAACCAAGCATTTAACTCTTATTCTTATCACACATAAATCCGGGTCAACTCGAACACAAACCATTTATGATTTCACCCACATTTTTTTTAAAATGAGTCATACATATTAGACGAGTTATAAGCGGTTTGTTTGGTTGTAAAATAAGTAATTAGACCGCCCGTAGTGGGGCGTTTTTTAAAAAAAAATTCAAAAATAACGCCCCAAAACGCCCCCCTCCCACTACACCCGGCGTTATAGGCGTTTTTTTTTTTGAAAAAATTTGATCTTCTAGTTTTAATTATAACGCTGAATTTGGCTTGCATGTGGCCACATGGTGGGTCCAAGCTTTTGACTAGCCGCCGTTTTATTTGAATAATGTGCAAGGGTCCAATGGGAGACTTCCACGTGTAGTGCCATTTCTTTTTTTTTTTTTTTTCTTTTCTCTATAAAAAATAATTGTTTATTGATTGGAAGGGGCGTTATTGGAATAATGCCCCACTACACCACTTTTGCTATAATGCCCCAACGCTGACTAGGACGCCACGTGTCGGATAATGCCCCATGGTGGGGGCATTATAACCCACTACCACTACACATGGTCTTAGAATAGTTTTTTTGAAAAATATTGAAAATCTTCAAAACGGATCGAAAATTACAAGTGTATTTTCAGAATATGATAAACGGAAAAAAGAATTATAAAAGTATTTATATACTATTAATTTATAACATTGTAGAGCTTAACTTAGTTGTACATTTGGCTTTATGTATGTTTTATGCAACTAATTGTTGTATGTTGTAAGTTATTTAGAGTTTGTCATGTGTGGTGATTATATTATAAATTTACATTATATTCTATAATATACTATTAATTTGTAACATTAATTTATAACATTGTAGAACTTAATTGAGCTGTACATTTGGCTTTATGTATGTTTTATGCATCTAACTGTTGTACTTTATAAGTTATTTAGAGTTTGCCATGTGTGGTGATTATATTATAAATTTACATAATATAAATTTACAATAAGTTGAGGCATTGGGGTATTGTACCCCATCTTTTGGGGGTTTAAAGAAAAATTGATGTTTCACTTTAAACCCAAAGCTACTTGATTTTGTAGTTTTAACTCAAAAGTTTTTAGTTGTTCCAATTTAACCTTACAACCTTTTTACTTTCAACTTTGATCCCTTATATTTTTCATATTTTGCAAAATTTTTCGTTTTACGTTTAGATCTAAATTTTGCGACTTAACACGGCACAATGTGTGTGTGGTTCAATGATTATACGTTTTGTTATACGCTTCGTTCTAAATTTTGCGAGTTAACATGGGCCAACGTACGTGTGGTTCAGTGTGTTTACATCGTCTATTTTTCTCCCGTTTAATAAGTTTGTCACAACGCGCGAGTCCTAAATCGAGTTAGTCATATTCTATGTTTTATATGTCGGTCTAATTTTTCCACGTTAAGACGCCGCAACTTCAATGTTGGTGGTCGTTGGCTATAGTGTGGCATTGGTGCTATTTGTCACGGTTTTACGCCCCCGCCGCAACGCGGGGAGCTTAATACGATAGATTATTTATATGGATACAAGTTATTTAACGTAGTAAGTATGATACTATTAATTGTATTGAGCTTATTTGGTGAATTACTTATTTGTATAAGATAGTAATACAGAGTTAACCGACAAAAACATCTTTAACACATTGTAAATGTGAATCTGATCAACAGCATGTCAATTTCGTTGGTCGCGGCGCAACGCGCGCGGGTCAATTTTCTAGTTATTTTTAAATACTTATAAACGGTTCCTGTTTTATTGCGGCTCATATAAAATGTCAATCCGAACTCGACCCATTTAAGAATCAGGTCGTGTTAACTGACCTGAAACCTGTTTTTTTTATATTGGTTCGAGTTGGGTTTCGGGGTCATGTTAGGAATTGCCACCCTGTTATTTAATAAATTTCTGGCTTTGTTTTGTTCCTTTTTTCTAGGTTTTTTTTTGTGTTCAGTTTTTCAATATACTTCAATCTTTGTGTGTGTGTGTTTTATTGTATTAGTGAAGACAGACACTGGTGAGATCATCTATGTTCATGTCAAAGGCTCAGACACCATTGGCCGCATCTAGGGCTGTAAACGAACCGAACGAACACGAACAAGGCCTTGTTCGTGTTCGTTCGTTAAGGAAATAAATGTGTTCACGAACGGTTCATGAACACTTACCGAACAAGATTTTATGTTCGTGTTCGTTCATTAAGGAAATGAGTGTGTTCGCGAACGGTTCACGAACACAAACAAACACAAATAAATTTGGCGAACGCGACGAAGGATAAAGATAGATGGCCCAGAGAGTAGCACTCGAACTTGCATCCCTTATTGTGGAATGGAGGTCGATCGTATTCGCCAATGTAAATAATGAGAAATGAAAGGGAAATGATGTATAAACAAGGTGAAAGTGAGTTTCCTAGTTTAATTGTTAGGGTAATAAAATAAATAAAAGTTTAATAATATAAAATGTACAAAAAAAATATAAAAAAGTACAAAGATCTTCAATTAAAACACAAACATATGAACATAAACAAACGCAAATCAACGAATGTTCATGAACATGTTCATGAATACGTTTACGAACACCTTACCGAACGTTCACGAACGCAATCGAACGAACGAGACCTCTGTTCATGTTCGTTCATTTAACTAATTGAACGAAATTTCTTGTTCATGTTCGTTCGTTTGTTAAACGAACGAACATAAACGAACTTCCCGCCGAACGGTTCACGAACTGTTCGCTGAACGTTCGGTTCGTTTATAGCCCTAGCCGCATCAAACTCAAGATCCACTATAAGCAAAATATCCCCTTTGACCAGCAGGAACTGGTATTCAACCAAAAGGTTCTTGAGAACAATAATACTCTTGCGAACTTGCCCATCAAGAATCAATCCACCCTAACACTTATGCGGAAAGTAGACGAATTAATGGAAGTGTTTGTGAATACCTTCACCAGTAAGACCATCTCTTTGTTGGTCAAACCCACTTACACCATTGCCAAAGTGAAACAGGAAATCCAGCTTAAGGAAGGTATTCAATGGGACAAGCAGGTGTTGATCTTCGACAAAATGGTTCTCGGGGACAGCGGTACCCTTTTCGATTTCCACATCAACAAGGAATCGACCCTCACACTCATGCGTAAATCAAAGGGAGACATGGTGACACTAATTACTATTTCCGTCAAGAATCTCATTGGAGATCAAACCATTACTCTGATAGCCAAACCCTCAGACACCATCCACGACATAAAAGCCAAGATCCAAGATAAGATAGATATTCCACATGACGAGCAGGAGTTGATCTTCAACGAAATGGTTCTCCATGACAACGACATCCTTGCTGACTGTAACATCAACAATGAATCCACACTCACACTTATGCGTATATCAACGGGATATAAGCATATTTACATCAAGCCCTTCGCCGGAAAGACCCTTACTTTGAAAGTCAAACCTTCCGACACCATATACAATGTGAAATCCATGATCCAAAATATGGTAGGTATTCCGCCTTGCGAGCAGAGACTCGTCTTCAACGGAAAGTCACTCGAGGATAGCCCAACCCTTGCTAACTACCACATCCCCAAGGAATCAACTTTCCATCTTGTTCCAATATTAAAAGGAGGGGAGTTGACAGTTGATTGGAATAAATTATCCTTTTTGTCCAAAAATTAAAAGATGAGGGAAGATGGTGTGGGATTAGAGCAGCATATCTTAGGATCCATTAATTATTATAGTGCCTTGTGCCAAGTACTTGTCTTTTGTAAACTTGTTGTATGCAAGTATTCTAGTTAACTGGAAGCTTATTTATCCCTCTATAATGTTGTCCGCAAGTATTTTTATTGGTAGCATTCTGTTACTGTATATTTAGTTTCGTTTGTTTGTTTGTCTACTATTCGCCTGGAGCCGGGGGGTATCTTTGTAGGCGGCCTTTCTATCTTGAGAGATGGAGGTAAGGTCAGCCTACATCCCGCTTTCCTAATAGTTTTGCTATTTGTGGGATTTATTGGGCATAGCTGTATTTATCATACGTGCATGGAAGGTCAAGATTAAATAAAAACAACTCATATACATAGCAAGAGAGTCTTTAACTAGTAAAAATACACATGTAACAGATACAAAAACACACGGATGCACATAGTCAGAGAAAAAAGGAACACAAAGAACAAAATATAAGATACATACACAATAAATCCGTACAAAAAGCCCTGCATGTAAGTAATGTACAAATCCAAGCTAAAAAAAAAAAAAAAAAAGCAAAATAACAACTCAGCAAAAACTAAAAAAGGGTGTACATATCATAATTTTTCAAAAAATTATAGATCACGCGGGCTTCCACTAGGGTGCGTCGCAAGGCAACTTGATGAAAAACCTTGCAGGTGACGTTTCTGCCGTATAGGATGAAGTGGTAGTGGTGGCGGTGGTATAGGCTTGTTTCTGGTCGTCGATGAAAAGGGTCTTATGCAAAAAGTGCAAGCAAAGTAGTCATCATTTGGATTAAATTAGATATAAAAAAGATTGATTGAAGTCACAAGAGGAGGAGGCTAGAAACACCATCATCATTTCTTTACATTGAACATTTTACATTCTTGAATTCATTTGACTCTTCTAAAAATCTTGCTAGGATCTAGTATGTTGGATGTTTTTCTTAAAAATTAAGTCAATTTGCTTGTATTTTTGTGAAAATATGAATAAAAACATAATATTTTTTTAAAAATGGGGGGAAAAGTCAAACTTTAGTATCAACAAACTGGCAATCCCTCCCTGAGTCCAATTTTAAGATTGTTCTTTTGCTGTCTCCTTCCGACAACGGCGCTTTCTTTTTGCATCATTGCAACAAACTCATTGTAATCGATACGCCCATCCTGCAACCATGGGATAAGTGAAGGTCATTAGTTGTTTTTATATTATGTTATGTAATCACATCTTCAGTCGAATAAATTTTGTGAGAACTTACATTGTTCAGATCCGCTTCTTTAATAATGTCATCTATTTGTGATTCATCTATACCCAATTCTTTGCACGATTGTTGGATCTCATTCACGGTTATAAAACCGCTGCCATCTTTGTCAAAATACGAAAAGGCAGCATAAATACTATCTTCCTTGTAAACTTTGTTCAAATGCAAGGTTGCAGCTACAAATTCTTCGTAGTCAATTATACCATTATTGTTTATATCCGCCTATAGGTGAAAAAACAATAGTCAAATTATGTATGGGATATATCTTATCATTAATATAAAGATAAAAATGATACTTACGGCCTGCATTAAATCATGAATTTCATATTCTTCAAGATTTGCACCAAAATTTTTCAATCCAATTTTCAGTTCTTCAAAAGTGATGTTACCGCTGTTGTCTGTATCTATCATCTTAAACATTTGTTTTAAGCCAGCAATCTCGTCTTCTGAGAGTTTTGACGCAATGACCTGCAGACGTAAAAACAACGTTAGTGTTGAATTTGGCGCTAACATATTTATTTCGGTAGGTCAAATGAACTTGTGTGGCCTGAATAATTTTTTTTTAAAAGCACCTACCTTAACAGCCATTTTCTTTAGTTTATTCATGGCAGAAAACCGAGTTAAGTGAATCAAGACCGCAGGATCAAGAGGCTTGTCTGGAGCAACACCGTCAACACTAATCCAAGGGTGGCCTACAACATTAAAAAAAAAGATATTATAAAAGCAATGAAGGGTTAAGTTCAACTAATTGGAAAAGATAGGGCTGCAAACGAACCGAACGGCCAGGAACAAGGCCTTGTTCGTGTTCGTTTGTTAAGGAAATACATGTGTTCACAAATAATTCATGAACACTTATCGAACGAGATCTTATGTTCGTGTTCTTTCATTAAGGAAATGAATGTGTTCGTGTTCATTTGTTAATTTTAGGTACCGAACACAAACAAACGTTCAAGAACACACACAAACACAAACGAACGTTCATGAACTCAAACAAGAGTTCATGAACGAAAACTAACACTAACGAACGTTCATGAACACAAACGGACACAAACAAGCGTTTATGAACGGAAACGAACACAAACGAACGTTCATGAACACAAACAACCATTCATGAATAGAAACGAATGCAAATGAATATATATTAAATTTCACATAAAACATGCATCTTTCATCATAAAAATTAAGAAGATCCACCCAAAATATACTAGAATGTGAGAATACTGGAATAGGGTTTATTTATCTCAGCTACCTTAAATAAAAATGAAAGAATATCAAACACAAATATAAAAATTAAACGAATGCAGCCTCTTTAGTTCTTCTATCGAACATACACGAACACGTTACCGAACGTTCACGAACATATATGAACGAATGCGGCCTCTTTTCATGTTCGTTCATTTAACTAAATGAACAATTTTTTTCATTCGTATTCGTTCATGTGTTAAACGAATGGACTCAAACGAACTTCCCGCCAAACAGTTTATGAATTGTTCGCTGAAAGTTCAGTTCGTTTGCAGCCCTAGGAAAAGATATTGTGAGTGAGCAAAACGGAGAGAAGAAAATTACAAAGAACTTCATGAGCAGTTATCCTTTTTTTGCGGTCTCTAACAAGCATCTTTTTAACTAAATCTTTAGCGCTTTCAGAGATTTTAGGCCATGGGTCTATACTGAAGTCAAGTTTACCATGCAAAACCTCTTCAAATATATCCTCCTCGGTATCTGCAAGTGAAAAAAAATACTTACGGACCTTACGGTCGACCAAAAGGGAGAGAATATCGCAATATCTCACCTGCATAAAATGGAGGCACCCCACAAAGAAGAACATAAATAATCACACCAGCGCTCCATATATCGGCTTCTGGACCATAATATTTAAGCAAAACTTCGGGTGCAACATAATAAGGGCTTCCAACAACATCCGTAAAAATTTCACCTAAAGAATAAATAATAAAATATCAACTGAAATACAAAAAAGTAATTATACACCACCTAAAGATAAAATATATGATTTGAAAAGGTACCGGGCTTAAAGAAACTGGATAGCCCAAAATCTATGATCTTCATAACTGAATCTTCATCATCATCAACGAATAAAAAGTTTTCTGGTTTTAAATCTCGATGCATGACACCAAGAGAATGACAACCCTCGATCACACTAACAATAGTTTTAGCAAGATCCGCAGCCTTTTGTTCCGAATAATAACTTTTATCAATGATTCGATCAAACAACTCACCACCAGCACAAAGTTCCATAACCAAATAAACTGATATCGAATCCTCATAAGCCCCTTTAATCGAAACGACATTAGGGTGTCCTGATAAATGATGCATAATTTCAATTTCTCTTTTAACGTCCACTATATCATCGTCTGTAAGCAACTTCCTCTTCGCAATGGATTTGCAAGCGAACTGCTTACTAGTTTTTTTCTCTACGCAAAGATACGTCGTACCGAATTGACCGTTTCCTAGCTTCTTACCTAACATATAAAAATCTTTCAAATTTCCGTTATTGACCTTCAACAAACGATCAGCTTGAAGCCCTGCACTTAACATTCTCTTCATTTCCTGAGGCTTTTTAACCGACTGTTTATGCTTGCTTTGTTGCTTCACTATTGAAACCCTTTTCGATGGCTTGTGCTCTAATCTGACTTCGGGTTTGACCTCCACTTTGACTTCATCTTTAACCTCTTCTTTCGCTAACCTAGGAGTTTCCGGAGGTGTGGTTTGAACAGGCTGAGGATCCTTAAAATGTTTATCTGACAATGCCGGTTGGACCTTATTCGGAGATTTCTGTTGAGGCCAGCATAACGCGTTATATATCGACTGGAAACCCTTTAAGCATACATTTCCCATCTAATTTCAATTCTATCCTAAGTCGCTACATCACTTCAACGGTTCAACCCACTTCCCCTTTTCACAAAAAAAGGATATCATTGGTTACGGCATTTAAACAAACACCTGGTGTGCAATACCCGAAAAGGCGAAAACAAACAAACCCTTATTCAAATCAATCTCATATAACGTGTATTTGATGCAACACATCAAAAAGAAATAATCTTTACCCGCCAAAATCTTCCAACACCTCGATTATTTCCACGAAGAACCAGGCGAAAATTTACAAAACCCCGAATACGATAGACCGTATCATATAACGTGTATTTGATGGAAGAATTGATGGGTTGTTTATATGGGTTTACCATGTTCCTGCAAAAAAGAAAAAAACTATGCGAGAGAATGAGGGTCATTGGTTATGAAAATGAATCGTTTCGGGTTTGAACCCGATCGTCTACTCGACATTCTGCAACTTTGCTATGGTGGAAAGGGATTGAGGAGACCGGCGGGAGGTGGTGGCGATGGGTGTTGGAAGGAGGGGGAATGTGGCGGTTTTTTCGGTTGCAATTTTCAAATTGTGTGTATGGACATTCTGTTAAGGTTCAATATGACAATTTGAGAAGGGGGTGTCATTTGTTTGTATATGTTGTAAAGTTAATTAGATGTAACTTGTTTAGGTAGCATAGTTTTATGTTTTAGGTATTTGAATTGGGTTATTTTTTGTTTGGGATAAAATTAATTGTGTACGACATGTATAAGAAGTAAATTATACATGATACAGATTTATAAAAATGTAATTTGTTGTGCGTATTGTTATTTCATTTTGATAGATTTACGGTGGTAGAGGTGAGCAAAAAACTGAATTAATTGACTCATAACCAAATTCAATATCTACAAAGTACATGAGCGGCAATAGTGCCTGCCGTTCATTGGGTTAAATGGGCGGCAGGGGAATAGTGCTAGACAGCTGCCTGACACTCTCCCTATTGGCCCAACAAATTTACGATTTTATCCCGTTTTAAAATTACGATTTTGTCATCAGTTCAAAATTATATTTTCACCCCCACTTAAAAATAAATTTGAGCTTTTGCTCCCAGCTAAATATTTCAATTTTGCCCCCGTTTCAAAATTACGATTTTGCCCCGTTTCAATTTACAATTTTGCAATTAGTTTTTTTCCCTTAAAAATATGAATTTGCCATCAGTTCAAAATTATGTTTTTGCCCACACTTAAAAATAAATTAGCGCTTTTGCTCCCAGCTAAAAATTTGGATTTTGCCCTCGATTCAAAATTATGATTTTGCCCCGTATAAATTTATAGTTTTTCCATTAGTTTTTTTTTTTCTCACAGCCAAGTTACGATTTTGCCCTCAACTTATATTTACATTTTCTCCATTGTTTTTGTTTGTTTTCCTGGTGAAACTACAAAGTGTAAAATTACAGTCATGCCGGCAGGTTCCTGGTACTCCCCCATTGGTCCATTTAATTTATGATTTTATCCCTGAATTAAAATTATGATTTCGCCCTGAGTTAAAAATTACATTTTTCCAATCGTTTTAGTTTTTTAGCAAAACTACAAAGGTTTTTTTTTTTTGTTTTAATTGGTTTACTCGATTTAATTTTTTTCGTGTTAAGGAGCTGCCTAACACTCGCTCATTAGTCCTGAAAAATTATAGTTTTGCCCTGAGCCCAAAATTACGGTCTTATCATCGTTTTTGTTTTTTTTCTACCAAAATTATAGCAGTCTTTTTTTAATTGATTGAGAATTATTTGATTATCGCCCCACAACATGGGCGGGACATCAACAAGTTTACTTACATATACAAATTACATGGGGGCAATAGTTCAGCCACTACATTGGTGGAAAATGGGCGGCTGCCCATCTTTCTTTCCTTTTTTCATTTTTAATATGATTTTGCCCCGGTTCAAATTAAACTTATGCTTTTACCCCTAACTTAAAATTACGAATTTGCCCTCGGTTTAAAATTATGAGTTTGCTCTCATTTAAAAAATCATAATTTTGCCCCAGCTAAAATTTGTATTATTTCCGTCGTTTTAGTTTTTTCCCTAGCTCAAATTTACGATTTGGCTCTCAGTTGGAAAATATGCTTTTGCCCCCTTTTCAAAAATTATGATTTCGCCCGGAGTTTAAAATTACGCTTTTACCCTCAATTCAAAATAAAATTATGATTTTGCCCCCCAGCTAAAAATTACGATTTTGCCATTCGTTCAAAACTATGATTTTGCCCCGGTTCAAAACAAAATTTTGGTTTTTCCCTCTTTTAAAAACTTCTGATTTTGCCCCCAGTTAAAATCTGTAGTCTTGCCATCGGTTTTTTTTTTTTGGCAAAACTATAGTAGTTTTTATTTACTTGGTTGACTCAATCTAACTTTTTTGTCAACCATGTGTCTAACACTCGCTCATTGTTTCTGACAATTTACTATTTTGCCCCCAGCTCATGCTTGCCAGCTTTTTTTTAGCAAAACTATGACAGTGTTTTGGTTTAATTGATTGACTCGATGTAATTTTTTTGAGATCGTGTTATGAGTAATATGCACAACTAACTAAAATACATGCGTACATGTTATGAAACTACGAAATATTTGGCTTAACGCCCCGCAACGCAGGCGGGGCATCCAACTAGTTAATGAATAAAACTAAACCGGAAAAACCGAACTAAATTAAAAACCGGTGGGTTGGTTGGTTGTTTTTTTAAACCAAAAGTGGGTCGGTTATGGTTACCAATGTTTTCATACCCACTAAAACCGAACCGAACCAATATGTAAACTCTTTCTAGGATTTTGGACTTTTCAACATTTTTTAATGAGTTAAATATCATTTTAATCCTTGTGGTTTGGGTCATTTTACCAGTTTAATCCAAATGCTTTATTTTTCGCCTATGAGTCCAAAAAGATTTCACCGTTGGCATTTTAGTCCACTGAATTAACTTCATCCATTATTGTTGTTAATGAGAAGGGCAATTCGGTCATTTTATATCATATCATTTAATAGTTGATGTTTTTTATTAAACATTTGTTAGAATTTAAGGAGTATATCATATCATTTTTGCTGAAAGTTTGTTTGAATTATTTATATCATATCGTTTTGTTTGAATATTCGTTAATAACCGGTAGTAATATCATAGATTCTATGTATTTATATACAAAGATGTAATAACGCTTTGTTCCATGGTAAAAAAAATTGAGTCATTTTTAGCAAGACGTAAATTCATGGTTAACCGCCTATCACCAACTGGTTATAACCTTCCAATCCAATTAACCATAACCGCCATTGTAACACCCCGTGTTTCGAAAGTCAAAGTCAAGATTGAAGTCAAAGGAAGACAAGATTGCTAATTCCGATCTGTCTCTCCTTGCTCAATTCCTGTTTTGACTTCTTTGACTTGTAATTAGTCTATTTTATTTTCGCTTTAGTTGTATTATGCGGAGTATCTATTAATAATCGCATGGTAATCGGTATATAATCGTTGTTTATCGCATGTTTAATCGCTTTATCGCAATCGCACTCGAAACTCGATTTACGCATTTTGGTTATTGTTATACGTGTGTGTGCCTTAAGTGTTACTTGTGCATGTTTAAATTATGTTATGTGTGGTAATCAATCAAATCGCAATCGAAACTCAAACGCAATCGAACTCAATCGCAATCGAAACGGTATGATAATTGGTAGAGAAGAGACAGTGCAAGATATGAGTAGTTGGGATTAAAAGTAATTTGACTAGGAAAATCTATCGCATCACAACGCTCGCAATAGCAATCGGAACATCAAAACTCGTCGCGCCGAACACTCGAACGAGGTGACTGATCGACCAGGCTGCCAGCCGTTCGACCAGCCGACCGTTCGGACTGCCGTCCGATCGGACAGGCTGTCCGCACGGGCTGCCTAGCCGATCTACCAGCCCTTTCCTCTTTGGGTAACCCTATAAATACCCCTTGTCACTTTCAAACTTTCTACTTTTGGCAACTGACGTCCGACCAGCTCGTTTTCCTCACTTTTCTTCAGATTTCTCGCGATTCCGGTAAGATCTCGTCCTAAATCTTGTACTCCCTTAATCTACACGCACTCCTACACCTTTCTATCTTTTGAATCTTAACTTTTAACCGTGAAATCATCAAAATTCAAGGTGTTCTAGGATGACGTCATCATGTGTTCTTGAAGAGCTTCATGTTTTGGCCTCAATCCACCAAGAACAACTTAGATCTAACCGATTTCCACATAAACAAACAAAGATCTTTCATAGATCTAAACATATTCATAATGAAAAGGAGTGAAAGATGGTTTTCAACTTTCTTTCAACTCTTTTACACTCAATGCACTCAAAAACCGATAGGATCGGAACTTGTGCCGGCTTACTACTCATTATCGTGGTTGTGTTGGTTCAAGATCCGTATTCTATCTACGAGATTATCGATTCCGAGTTAACCAAGAACAATCGTCCTGAACCGATGGACTGACCGAACTTGGGTGGTTCCTGTTCGATCGGGTCACTAGGGCTTAGGATGGGGTTCTGTTGGCTAGCACGATATCAACACATCTCGATAAAACGACAAACTATCAAAACAACCAAGTGTAAGACGAACAGGTCAACCAGGACGGAATGCCGTCCGAACAGACTGCTGTCCGAACGGACAGTCAAACCGTACGACTGGCCACTAGTACGACTTGCACCTTGGTCCCACACAACCATTTTGCCAACACTTGAAGTCTGAATGTTGAACGAATTGCTGTCCGATCGGACTACCGACCTATCGAACTGCCATCCGAATCATGAGGCATTTGAACTTCAACACTTAAACAATTTTCAACATGTTCAATGCACAAAGGATGCCACCCGAACGAACAATCGTCCGATCGAGTGACACCCTGCTGTGAACTTGTTCTCACTGAAGTGCCCAACCGAACAGGTTGCCGTCCGATCGAACGACCGTCTGATCGACCGACCTGAAAGGTAGAGGTACTTCAATGTTTTCTAAATACTACAACGAAAACTTCAAAAGTCAAGCCATCATACACAAACACATCCTTATCAAAGGAAGAAACAATTCACTCGAACAGTCATCCGACCGAACGACCGTCCGAACGGACTACCAACCGCACGAATGACTGTCCGATCGGATTACCATCCGAACGGACTGCTGTCCGAACCACTTGTACTCTGCATCATTTTGCGCGTCACTTATCGTTATACTATCGATCTGTTCAGGCTAACCCTACTCTCTAGCGCTCCATTCAATCCATCAATCGCTGTGAGTATACTCGATCCCCTTTTGCTTTACGCACTTTTGGGTGTTACATACGTTACTTATACAAAATCACATCGAACACACTATGCAATACTTTAAACGCTAACCGTTACCGCATGTTATACGTGACTTAATGAATGCTTGTTTGTTATGTTTACACATGGAATGCTGCCTACCTGCCTTAGCAATGGTAGTACTATTAGTTTGGACTCAGCACCCGTTCACTCGGGGGTTGTTAAGGACAATTACCTACATGGCTCACAGTGGTGAGAATGTATCGTGAACTGCCTTGGGCAGTCATCCCGCAGTCATTGGTATCGATAGGTTCATGTCGATAACTAACATGCCTCATTTCACTCTGTGTACGTGCTGGGTATGCGTAACGCTTTCGAACTCTATATGCTATTATCAAACTTGTATGCTCACCTTTACACTATGTGTGTTGACTGTTACTTTAACGTATGTGACAGGTGCTTAAGTTGTTTTTATGCTTAGCTTGCTGTGAACTTGAGGCAAGGAAAGGTCTAGGATGCTCTCTGTGCTGTGATGAAATCGAGGCTAGGAAAAGAGGTCCTAGAAACCAACAAATAAACTATCTATGTATAAATCTGAGTTGTCGGAACAGAACTACTTGACTAGATTTGTCTGTAATAATTTGTTTGCCTTTTAAGACATGGTATGGGACATGTTACTTTAAATTAATTGGTAACGATAATTGTTATGGAAACTTCTGGACAATCTGTTTCGCTCAGTGCCATGCCCCGATGTTTCCGCCATCGGTTAGGGTGTGACAGCCATAACCGATCGGTTATGGTTATGATCAGGGCTGGCCCTGAGAATTCAGGTACCCTGTCCAAGCTCCAAAAAATGTGCCTTTAGGCCTTAACGAAATATATAATGTAAATATTTTTTATACAACGGTAGTTATAGCAATAAATAATGCATTGTGATTCCTTGTTTTATTATTATTTTTTTAAATCAAATGGGTATTGGGCTAACTAAACCTAATTGGCTAACTTATAATATTTAAGAATTATTTTGTAAATGAGCCCTATCAACAACTTGTTGTTTTATATGGGTATACTATTTAAAAAAAATTATAACATAGATTTTTTTTAAATGTACCCAGTTATGAAACCCGAAGTTTTTGGCCCAAGGGTCAGAGTCAATTAATATTTTTATATAGTTTACAATAATTTTGTTTACCAATCGATATTATTGTATAGATAAAGTTAAATAAACTAATAAAGTTGAATAAACTAAGGTAGTGTTTGGTATGCAGGAATAAGAGGCGGAATGGAATGAATCATTACGAGGGAATGAAGAAATGGGTGTTTGGTTGGTCAATGGAATGGAATCAGCCATTCCATAAGGCATTTCATTCCCTCAAAATCATTCAATCCACTCCTCATGTTTTTTTTTTCATTCCATCTCATCTAGCACGATTCATCACCAACACCACAACCCACCACCTTCGTCACCACCCACCACCACCTCTGACGCCATCGTCACCTCCACCCGCAACTCGTCAACGCTTCCACCGCCACCCTGACAGCCACCACCGCCGCCAACACCCACCCGCCACCGTTGCCACCCACCGTCGTGACCAACCACCATCGTCGCCAACGCCAGTCGTGGCCGCCACCCACTACCACCATCGATGCCACCACCACCGCCACAACCAACCACCACCGCTACCCACTGCTACCTCTGCCTCCACGCACCCCCGGTCACCACCACCCGCCACTCGCCGCCACCGCCACCCTCCGCCGCCGCCACCCACAATCACTACCATCAACCACCATTACTCACCGCTGATTTTATTTCTTCGTTTTACTTGCCTACCAAACAATACACAATAATAATTCATTCCATTCCCACATGGTAACCAAACAAGACATGGAATGGTAATGATCCATCGCATTCCCTTGTCCATTCCATTACCTTGTCTATTCCATTCCCTCGTCCATTCCAGTACCCTGTACCAAACAGACCCTAAGTATATATCGTTTACAAAATTAGTAAAATAAAGAAATATAAATGATCAAAACTTAAAAAATATTGCAATGCATCCTTCATTATCGAACACTTTTATTTGTTCTTTTGAAAAGAAATAATCAAAGGGATTTGTGAAAGAAATAACAATGAAAAGGTTTGTTACTGGGCTTATAAACTAAAAAAAGCCCAAAACACAAGTTAGACCTAAATATATATTCCTAACGACAAATAGCATTCCCGTCTTCTTCCCATCATTTCTGCAACTAAATCCGCCTCTCCGGGATGCAAGTCTATGACGAAAAACAAATTAGATATACACTTATTTCACTTTTCTCCCTAAACTTCAGCTACTATATCGAAATTATAAACGGTCAAACTCTAGAAAACCCGAAAAACTCATCATACTTTCGCCTGTGAATGTGCCCCTCGGAATCACTGGCCCTAGCCGGTGGTATGGGACATGTTACTTTAAATTAATTCGTAACGATAATTGTTATGGAAACTTCTGGACAATCTGTTTCGCTCAGTGCCATGCCCCGATGTTTCCGCCATCGGTTGGGGTGTGACAGATTGGTATCAGAGCCATAACTATAGGGAATTAGGCAAGACTCGACCTAGTCCGGGTCGATGTCTTAGAGACCTAGTCTATAGTTAGGAACCAATAGACCGACTTGTGCATGTCCAGTAGGGAGTATGTACGAGCTTACTGCCATTTCTCGCTATCCTCGCTTATACTACACCATCACTACACTCGAATTTTCAAATATGAATGAGCTATTGAGTCGAGATTAGGTGTGAAAACCGCAAACTCTCGACTGAATTGCTCGATCAACCCACATTTTCATCTATAAACACGAGAACTTGCGTTGAACCAGGAGTGAAATCCGTACTTTGACGCATAATTCTCTTTTATTTTATCAAAACAGGAGCGAAGTTGTTAAGCCAGGGGTGAAACCCTAACCTCGACAACTTGTTCCGACTTTTACTTGGTTTTAACAAAACTCTCACCAAAGTCTCGACGGACTCCAACGACCTGAAGTCACGGTATAACTAACGGGATGTGTGCCAAACGCCTAAGAATCGAGGCAAAAGCACAGTCCTGAAGGTCAAAATGTGTACGACAAGTCCTTGAGAATAGTCGAGTCACTTTGGATAGTCAATGTCTAATAGCCGCAGACGATCTACTTCTCGATTTTTATGTGTTTCGATTCTGAGCCTGCAACTGCTGACTCTGATGATTCGTTGATTTAATATGTGTGTTTATTTGTTTATGAGTTTAATTTTGGAGACTTGTTCGATTTTTGCCTTCACTTTGATCGACACGCACGACTCGCACTGCATATCTATCTCAAAACGCTGACAAATCGCTAAATTATGGACGACCTTATGCTATGATACGCTTATACTATACCACTCGATGTGTTAATCGCGATCGCTATTCTCGAACGCTCGCGGACTTTGAATGATAGGTTTCTGTATTCTGACCGCCTCTGTGTGCATCTAGACAAGTTACACGCTTATGTGCTTCTGTGCCCTACGTGCTTACGAGATTACGTGCTTCTGTGTTTATGTGAATATGTGATTATGTGCCTACGTGTCTATATGCTTACATGATTATACGTGTTCCTGAGCTTTAGAAGTAGTAGACGTCTGAGGTAAGATTCGATTATGACGTGTCTGAGACCTATGACAATGTCTATTGTAGACAATGTCAACTGGACCATCATCTGGATCCCGTCACCCACGACTTTCTCGTCAAGAACAGAGGGAGAAACGCCTTGCTGCCATCCTCGCGAAACAAGTGGCCAAGGTTGTGCCTCAGATCGTGAGTGAGATTTACGAGAACGTTAGCAAATCGTCTGAGGAGTCTAGAACCGAAGCTCCTAAAGTTGCTGCCAAGACTGCTTTCAGCTTTAAGCAATTCAAGGCTTGCGGTCCGAAGGAATTCACTGGAGAAGATGGCCCGACGGCTATGTTTCAATGGTTCAATTCCATCGAAGTCACTCTGCGCCAGAGTGGATGTCCGGAAAATCTCCACACTCTAAACGCTACCGTCGTCTTCCAGTCCCGCGCATTAGACTGGTGGACGGCCGAGAGGAACAAACGCGGGAATGATGCAGCTTACGAGCTGACATGGGAAGAGTTGAAGGCCATCATGATGGATGAGTTCTGTCCTCCCCATGAACGTCAAAAGCTGGAGGACGAATTCTGGAACATTAAGCAGAAGGAAGGTGACAACGCTGCCCTGACTGCTCGCTTTAAGCAGCTCAGCATCATCTGTCCCGATCAAGTGAAGACGCCTGACATGGCAATCAAGAAATACATCCGAGCTCTACCCGACTGTGTTGCGGATTTTGTGCATGCCGCAAAGACATCAATGATCAAAGAAACTTACTTGCTTGCCGCCGAAATCAACGACAAGCGTGTAAAATCTGGTTTTTGGGATAAAGCTTCAAAGAACCTGCACCAAGTCACCGCCGCACCTACTGCCGAAACCGCCGCCGCTCAACCGTCAAAGTCCTCACGCCGCAAGAAGAAGAACAACAACAGCAGCTCCAGCAACAAGAACTGTGCTATCACTACCACTGCTGCTCCTCTTCAAGCCGTATCGGCCCAGCAGCATCCCCATCACCGTCCAGCACCAGTTACTTATGCACCGCCACAAAGCGTGCATATACAGGCCCCCACCCGGCTTGCCCAACATGTTCTTATCATCACCCGGTGGGTCACGCCTGTCGTTTCTGCGCTCACTGCAACGTGTACGGCCACTTCACTGCTAACTGCCGTACTGGTCCACGTCAAGCCCTAGCTCAAGCCACTGCTCATCAAGCTTTGCTCTCAGCCCCGCAAGGCCAACATGTAACACCTCGTAAAATCACGTCCAATGATGTATTGACACGTGTAATAAACCCTAATGAAGTCAAATAGTAAATTTAAGGGACTTATTTTTCGAAAAATCAAAAACCTTGATTATGAAAGGACTGGAAGTGTTTGTATACCAAAAATAAGTTTCTAAATAACCTCTCATGATATTTATATTCACAAATGAGCCGCTTGGCGATCGAGTATAGCCGTTTGTGTAATTAATTGAAAGTTTGCGAAATGAAAGGTAAAAGCGTCAACATGTTAATTCTTACCTCTAAGTGACCTTTTAATAAACCGGGAGCTTCATGATAATTGATTATACTCTCAGGAATGCCAAACATTGGCCGTCTAAGGTTTTTATGCCTATAAGTAAAGTTACGCGCAACTTTGCAAGATAGAGGGGCTAAAAGTCTCCATATGTTTAATTATACCTCTGAATGACCTTTTAGCGAACCCAAAGCATTGTGATGTTTAATAATACTTTCAATAATGTCTAATATGGATTAGATGAGGCTTCAATGCTATTAAATGATGAGATGCGCAAGTTTGCGTAATAGAGGGACCTAAAGCGTCAACTTTTGAATCTACGCCTTTCGGTGACCATTCAAGCGAAAGAGAGTGTAGCAATATTTAGGTATAGGCTTGGGAATGCCCATTATGGGCCATGGAAGGTTTGGATATCATTAAACAACGTTTCACGCTACTTCGCGCAATTAAAGGACTAATTGCGTCAAACTGCAAAAGTATGCCGATTCACATGATAACGGACCTTCTGGAATATGACCATGAGTTAAACATACCCTATCTATCCTTTATATAGCTTATATATAGGCTTAGAGATGTTTGGTGCGCAAAGATAAACTTTTAAGTCATGCAGGGACTAAAAGTGTCAAAAAGTGCACAAGTTTGCATTCTCGCGCATATCTCACATTGTGAATATACCCGGGCACCCAAAAAATTATGTAAGCACTAAAATATCTTATTTTAGTGATTGGCTTGATAAAATTCCATTCGTCGCGTAATTTGGTTCGTTTTTAGCGTCCGTCCGTGTTTCATCGTAATTAACCGAACAACGTGACCGTACGACCAAACGAACCGACATCCAGCATATTTTTGAGCATGTTTCATGTTCCCCATACTTAGGCATCATTGTAGAGCCTTACAAATGGTTTAACGGGCCTTAAATGTGTCAGAATGACATTTATCAAGAGCAGGGGCCAAACCTGTCAACTATTGAAAGTTCCCATGTGCAGACCTGGTCCTTACGGACCGTATGAAGTGGACCTTATGGTCCGTAAGCCAATTCCCAGCATCAGAAAACAGGCAGTTGCCTGTTCTAGCCTGTTACACCGCCTCATTTTGCCAATTCTTGATTTTAGGGACTTGTTTAATGATTTAGGAGGGCCTAGGGACACTTGGAATGATCCCCATAACATCCATAGACTTTGTTTGGCATGATCTTGTGGGATTGAAGTCCCTATATAAGAAATTCTTTGATGCACCATTTGATCAGATTCCTTGTAACTTCACAACCTCACTTCTTGGAGTCCCCTGGAGCTCAAGCACCTTCCTAGTGATCCTTAGTCATTCATAGGACCTTTGTAAGTATTCTTAACTTTCCCTAATTCAGTTTTGATTAGTTAATTAGAGTAAAGTCAAACCATCGTAATTAAGATTTGACTTCGTCATTAATCTTAATTTGTCCAGTCAAATTACAAATTGAAAGTACTTATGAGTTGGTAATTATGTGGACAATAAACCCTTAAAAGGGTATTTTCTGATTCTCACTCTAAGTAGGTCAATTGTTGGGTCAAACTTGGTCTTAAAAAGTCAACAGGAAGCTTAATTTCAAATTAATGCATAATTAGCAATGTAGAAGCTATGCAACCTGTTTTAACAATAATATAACTTGGTAATTAATGTATGAACATGTCTAAACATGTTCAACCCGACAATTTTCAATGTAGGCTCGGTTCGGGACCGAAAGTAGCATAGTTTGACTTCTGCCTTGACTTTCAGTTCTGACCCAATGTAGCGTGTTTTAGAAATGCCTTAGAGCCTTATTTGGACCAGGTTTCATGTAAGTATAACCCTCTGTGATTATACAACTTGGTTCATTAGTTATCCGATTCATATGCATATTTCCGTTAAATGCTCAAACGTTGACTATTATGCCAATATAACCTTAAAACGTGAATTTTGAAAATGTAAAAGAATAGAAACCTTCATTACTGATTCATAAACTTGTCCCTAAAGTTTGACATCGGTTTGAGGTCTAGAATAGAAGTTATGCTCATTAGCGTAAATGAAAAGCTTTTTAGTAATTAAGTGGCGTAATTGGCATATAGCCTATCTAAGCCCAATTTTTGATACCAAAATTTTCACCTACTGATATAAAATAATATTTTGAGATTTTTGAAGATTTTTATTTATTTTTAAGCTGAGCATAACATAGAGTTCTAAGCTTAATTCGGTTATTGTCGGTTTTGCCCTTTTGGGCTATAATATGAGTTTTACAAATCCTTTTGAGCCAAAACCTTTGCTACTGATTTTAAATGATAAATAAAATGTTTTGAGCCTTCTGGAATAATAAAAATATCAGCTTTCCTTTGAAAACCCGGAAATGGCTCCAAATCGCCTTTTAAGCGTTTTTAACGCATAGTATGTATTAAAACTATTTTAAACATATAAGGGTCGATGCCTACTAATGTATTCAGTAAATTTTCATATTTTAACAGTAGGGAAAAGTTTTAAACTCAGGTTTCCGGTTTTGACCTTTCAAGCTTATGTGAAATTACCTAAACGCCCCTACGGTGCATAGAATGGTTATAATTAATAAATTTCACATATATATGATACCCTACTGTTATAATTTATTAAACTAAGTATTTTTACTGATTATATCAGACCTGTAACACCCCAAAAATATAAAACTTTATATTAGAATTATAAAGTATAAATAAACAAGAATTTACTAACTAGGAATTTTAACCTAGTTAGCTAATTTCTAGAAGTAACTTATAATAGGGTTAAAAACAACCAAACTTTATGATAAACAAAAGTAGAGGGGTTTATCTTGTAAAATCTGAAACTTAATTAGATAAAAAAAATAACAAGGACCACACACAAAAGTGTGTCTGGTCGTACATGGGACGCATGGGGCGACCAGAGCTCCCCACCAAGCCCTAGTTCATCACATAATTCACAAAATTGAGGGCTCAAATCAAGCTGAAATCGAAAATTGAGCATAGATTATTAATCCTCATCACAAGAGGATTACAAGGTATGTAAAATTTGATGAAAACTCTCAACTTGAAATTCTCATGAAATTGGGAAAATCTGAAATTCATGGTTGCATGTTTGTTTTATGATGAATTAGGAACAATATAGTGTCTAGGGACAAACCCTAGACAAATACAAATTGAAATCATGTGAAATTTTAGTAAAATCCATGAACAGCATTGTAGGTGATTAGTGGGTTATGTAGAACTTGATAAACACTAGGAAATTGGGTGTTGTTCTAGTGTAATTTGACAATTGTGAAGTGACTTCAGAATTTTAGAAGCTAACAATTGTGTAAAATGGGTTGATTGATGTGAAATTCGGGCTAGATGATAAGCTAGGGATTTGCTGAATAATCATGTAAAATTCTGCCCTTAATGTGTTTGTTGAAATGCCTCAAAGAAGGCTCAAAACTGGAATTTTGAAGTTAAAACACCTAATTGTGATGTTTTGACTATTATGCGAAATGTGATTAAAAAAGAGTTCTAAACGTGATATCATTGAACTCTATAGGAAAGGATACCGGAACGTCGAGTGGACAAGCCAGTGGTGATTTACGGTTGAAGGGCGTGCTCTAAAGGTATGTAATTTGACCCGTTACATTAAACAAATTGTTGTGAATTTTGCGAAGTCTCGTTGTAGGATAAATATGGTGTCAATTGTAGCGACCATGATCGTTACTTGAATTAATAGTCTAAGAGTGACAAGGAACCGTTTGGTAGTCTTCATATTGGAAGATTCCATAAGATGAGCCAAACGGGTCGATTAGTTGTGTAAATTATTGTTCTAGTGTTTTAGAGAGTTAAGAAGGCGATGACAATCACGAGAGCATTAAGCCATGAGATTGGTAAAGAAATGCGAGTGATAATGAGCCCCGGATGTTGGGTATAAAGTGTCATAAGTTTACTAGCTAAATGATAGTAAATTGTGTGAAGTTGAAATGGGTCGAATAAATGCATAATGGCTTATAGTCTTTCTGTCCGTAAGTTAAACTTTTGGTATGAAAATTTTAATAGGCACGTTGGTAATGAAATTACAGAAGTATAGGAAAAAGAATCACTAAAAACGGACTTACGAATCAGAAGTTATGCCAGTTTTAAGTTGGGATTTGAATATACATTGAGCTGGGTATGTACAGCAACAGATGAACAAACATTCTGTGAAAATGAGGGCTACGCGTCACGCGAGGCCCTTAGGCGTCACACGGCGCACCCCCCTTCTGGAAAAAAATTATTTTTCTTGATTGTTGATCCATGGAACTTGTTTATATCTATTCTAGTATTATCAAAACTAATATTTGATGTGGTTTTGACCTTAGGTGACTATGGTGAACTTACGGATGGCGATCGAGCAAATGTCGAAGAACCGAACACGACTTTTTGAAGCTTCCGCTATATTTTAACCTTTAATAAACTATGTTTATGGGATGTAAACAAATTGTTAAACAACTTTTAAACGTTTTAACTTAGTCATTAGTTGACTAAGGTTTTTGCTACTTTTGAACTTTACTTATGGAATAGATGTTATAACTAGACATCTTTTATCTAAAATGGTATGAATTACTATTAAATTCAAGTAGAATTAGACGGGTGTTACAAGTTGGTAATCAGAGCTCAAGGTTGTTAACAAAGTGTTCGGTTCAAGCTTGATCGATCGTCCGGTAAGAATTAATTGCTTTAGTAGACTTACTAGAATACTAGAAAAAGGAAATTTGAATTGATATGCACGGGAAGTGCGTGTTTACACACTCAAACCCGGAAAAGTGCACTAAGCATAAATGGTTTAAGCAAGTGGTGAACTTGGCTAGATCAAAATGAATGACGTATATGTCATAAATGAAATGTTTAACAATTAGTGTAAACATTTCAATTTCAAGATGACGGAAAGATGGGAGGAGTGTATGAATACGCTCGAACCCGGGAAAATACATTAAGTAAGAAAGGTAAGGCAAGATATATAATTGACCAAACCGAAAAAGAATAACACATTATTTATGATTGAGTGAGAGTGATATAAATTTCCGTATAATAAGATGGAAATGAATTAAATAATTATTGATAAATCGTGATGGATGTTTCAGTTAAAGAAATATCTGGAGTAACCGGAGATGATTCGACATCTCAATTGATTGAATAAATGAAAGCTAAAATTTCCGAGGAGGTCGGAAAAGCTCTAGAAAATCGTCTATCACAGTATATTGATAGATTACAAACCACAATCGTGCCGGTGGTGAACGATATGATGGTTGAATTGAAAGACAGCATACTACAAGAAATAGAAGAAAGGAGGGTGTTGGATGTGAATCCAAGATCCGTAAAGAAGTCCAAGTCTAATAAAGCTCCCAAGAAGGGAGTTACAAAAAGTGTGTTACATCAGTGTAGATTTTGTGGAGAAATTCACAAGGGCACATGTGGTAAGCCAAGACATAAAAAGTCTAAATGTCCAGAGAGGCTTGGAACCAAGGACACAACCGACACAAAGTATGATGCCCAGAAATCAAGGACAAAGTTGTTTTATATAACAGCCACGGAGGCTAAAGCTGAACCTAATGTCGTTTCAGGTATACTCTTGTAAATTAAATTTCAGCATGAATTTTTAATTATTACGAGTGCAAATAAATCGTTTGTTTTATATCGATTTATTTAACATTCTACATTAGTGTTAACGAAATTACCAAGGCTTTGAAAAATAGAAAGAGGTAATAATAAAAGTTCTATTGTTTATAAGAGGTGCTGAAACTGTACGTTGAGCATCGAGGTAAAAATAATCATGATAAATATTGCCTTGGGAAGGGGTGCGCGCACACTCGAACCCGAGAACGTAATGAAAGATAAGCGTCATAATAGGGAGGAGTGTAATAACACCCGAACCCTGGGAGTTTACAATAAGTAATAAATGACAAGGACATGGTTATAGACTAAGCCAAACAAAATGAAACAGATAGAAACAACGTTTAGGTTAATAAACGATGTGGATAAATTCCATACAACGATATGAAACAATAACATGAAATGAATTGATTTTGTTATTGTAACAATGGGTTAAAGTCAGAAATCAAGAGATTAAGATTTGGATAGGAATATCCTCGAAAAAGAAACTAAATGGACAATATGTATTATTTGTTGCTGTAAATAATGAAATAGCAATAAATTTGGATTGAAAAGCTCGGGTATGGGTAGATACCCAAGTAACATGTTATTAATAAATTCCTCCTGAGGAAGAACGATAATCACCTTGATGAGGGTGAATATGTAAAAGAATTAGTAAGACAAACATTATGAAAGCGTTAGAATAAGAACGAGTAAACCCCAAAGGCCGAATAACAATAACAATAGTTTACCAAATAAGACTTGAGACATAGGCTTTCGGGACATTTGTAAAAGAAACAGACCTAAGGGTCGCTGACAAAAGAAAGGTGGTGTACGGATTAATTAAGTAAAGTGCTTGATAATAAAAGTAAACGGAAGCCGGATAATGGGAGCATATTACATTAAGATAATGAGCTCAAGGGAAGGGATAAGAATCAAGTAAACGAAAATATGAATCGACAATTTAGAATGTCAAGGCATAAGGATAAAGTTGACTGTCATAGGTGATGGAACTCACACGAACAAGTCAAACCAGACGAGTGAAAGAATAAAAGACTTGGTTGAGTAAAAGCGGTGGACGTTGCTGATACGACCAAATAAATCGAGAAACGAAGTCTTAAGGAATGCTGGAAGAGTTGCTATGAAAATAATATCGATAAAATACTCAATTAATAAGTATGTTTTCAGATAAAGGCGTAACCAGCAGTCGAGAACGCGAATTAAAAGTCAAGAGACTCGGATTAAGAGTTATGACTGAGAAAACGATAAAATTTTGCAAAAAACAGAAATTTTGATAGTCATGATTCAACTACTTTAATGTTGAGCGGGTTGAATAAAGTATAGTGGTTGATATCCCAAGTAAGCGCAACCTGGATAATGAAAACGTGAAATATTATTGAATCTATGGGATAGGTCATAAAAGAGTATGAAAGGGAAAATGCAAACCAATGAAAACGGAGTGTTAAAAACATCAAGATCAAGAACCCGGGTAACAGGTTGAAAGGAAATAGAGGCATAAACCAAATAACGGTATGAGTAAAATAAACCGACGCGAAGGACACATAAGAAGTCATAGAGTCGGAAAGATAATCCGAAAGAAAATGAGTGTTGCCTTAGACTACGGTCAAGGTCAAACGAATAGAAAATGATCCATGGGATCACCATAACCTCCAAATTATAAACAATGTAAAGGCCTACGGGAACAAAATGACCATAGGGTCGCAAATACAAATGGAACATGCTAGGGGGGGTCTCACCCTAAAAAGGTGAAGACCTAATAGAACAGTCTACAAGGCTAAGTAAGGGAACCTACGGGTCGATAATATAAAGCGTGGAGAACCAATTATGATTTCTCGCGTAAAATGATAATCTCGAAGAATAATCCTTGTCGTCAATTCCTTGATATGATTAATCGACATGGTTAAAGAGAAAAACATTAAACTAAAATTCAGTTTTAGTAAAGAAACGATATTCTAACACCTATGAATACCGAGAGGGAAATTAGAAAATGGTTAGTACTAAAGAATATAGGTCTAACGCCGAAAGCTGTAAGATGATGCATTCGGAGGAAAGATTCTTAAGAATGAAAAGTCGATGTAAAACTAAACATGGCGTGATGTGATCACGGACACAAAAGTAATATAGAATGTAATCACGTTATAATGTGAATGACTAGATATGAAATTATAAGCACGCAAAGGACCGATGACGGCAATATTGCATACCCGAATGACGAGGTATGAGGTAAAAGGGTGACCAATTAGTTTAGGCAATAAAACAAGTTGTAGTCTAAATAACACTGTGACCTATGTTGAGCGCTTGTTAATATAAAACTAGCGTTAAGTAAGTATGCTGACGGACTCAGTGACTGAATGGTCAACAGACAACCCGATTAAAAGGGCGACAAAGGATAGGAAATAGGTGATATAGTTATGCTAAATGTTTTCCCCAAGGAAGGGTGTTATCCGATTCAGAAAAAGAGAGAAACTAAGCCCGAGGTTTATCGGGCCATTTAAAATCATCGAACGGGGTTGGCAAGGTGGCTTATCGCCTCGAGCTACCGGAAGAGTTGAGTGGAATTCATGGCACGTTCCACGTGTCACATCTCCGAAAATGTTTAGCAGACGAAACTGTTCGTATCCACTACGATGATATCGAGGTGGATAACAGCCTCAACTATGTAGTAAAACCAATTGCGATTTTAGATCGTAAAGAGAAGAGTTTGAGGAACAAAGTGATTAAGCAAGTCAAGGTCAAATGGGAGCATAGGAAAGGTTCGGACACTACATGGGAGTCCGAAGAGGAGATGCGACGTCTCCACCCTACATTATTTGGTACGTACTTTGGTTTCGGGGACGAAACCCTTTTAAGGGGGGGTGGACTTGTAACACCCCGAAAATATAAAACTTTATATTAGAATTATAAAGTATAAATAAACAAGAATTTACTAACTAGGAATTTTAACCTAGTTAGCTAATTTCTAGAAGTAACTTATAATAGGGTTAAAAACAACCAAACTTTATGATAAACAAAAGTAGAGGGGTTTATCTTGTAAAATCTGAAACTTAATTAGATAAAAAAAATAACAAGGACCAAACACACAAAAGTGTGTCTGGTCGTACATGGGACGCAGGGGGCGACCAGAGCTCCTCACCAAGCCCTAGTTCATCACATAATTCACAAAATTGAGGGCTCAAATCAAGCTGAAATCGAAAATTGAGCATATATTATTAATCCTCATCACAAGAGGATTACAAGGTATGTAAAATTTGATGAAAACTCTCAACTTGAAATTCTCATGAAATTGGGAAAATCTGAAATTCATGGTTGCATGTTTGTTTTATGATGAATTAGGAACAATATAGTGTCTAGGGACAAACCCTAGACAAATACAAGTTGAAATCATGTGAAATTTTAGTAAAATCCATGAACACCATTGTAGGTGATTAGTGGGTTATGTAGAACTTGATAAACACTAGGAAATTGGGTGTTGTTTTAGTGTAATTTGACAATTGTGAAGTGACTTCAGAATTTTAGAAGCTAACAATTGTGTAAAATGGGTTGATTGATGTGAAATTCGGGCTAGATGATAAGCTAGGGATTTGCTAAATAATCATGTAAAATTCTGCCCTTAAAGTGTTTGTTGAAATGCCTCAAAGAAGGCTCGAAACTGGAATTTTGAAGTTAAAACACCTAATTGTGATGTTTTGACTATTATGCGAAATGTGATTAAAAAAGAGTTCTAAACGTGATATAATTGAACTCTATAGGAAAGGATACCAGAACGTCGAGTGGACAAGCCGGTGGTGATTTGCGGTTGAAGGGCGTGCTCTAAAGGTATGTAACTTAACCTGTTACATTAAACAAATTGTTGTGAATTTTGCGAAGTCTCATTGCAGGATAAATATGGTGTCAATTGTAGCGACCATGATCGTTACTTGAATTAATAGTCTAAGAGTGACAAGGAACCGTTTGGTAGTCGTCATATTGGAGGATTCCATAAGATGAGCCAAACGGGTCGATTAGTTGTGTAAATTATTGTTCTAGTGTTTTAGAGAGTTAAGAAGGCGATGACAATCACGAGAGCATTAAGCCATGAGATTGGTAAAGAAATGCGAGTGATAATGAGCCCCGGATGTTGGGTATAAAGTGTCATAAGTTTACTAGCTAAATGATAGTAAATTGTGTGAAGTTGAAATGGGTCGAATAAATGCATAATGGCTTATAGTCTTTCTGTCTGTAAGTTAAACTTTTGGTATGAAAATTTTAATAGGCACGTTGGTAATGAAATTACAGAAGTATAGGAAAAAGAATCACTAAAAACGGACTTACGAATCAAAAGTTACGCCAGTTTTAAGTTGGGATTTGAATATACATTGAGTTGGGTATGTATAGCAACAGATGAACAAACATTCTGTGAAAATGAGGGCTACGCGTCATGCGAGGCCCCTAGGCGTCACACGGCGTACCCCCCTTCCGGAAAAAAATTATTTTTCTTGATTGTTGATCCATGGAACTTGTTTATATCTATTCTAGTATTATCAAAACTAATATTTGATGTGGTTTTGACCTTAGGTGACTATGGTGAACTTACGGATGGCGATCGAGCAAATGTCGAAGAACCGAACACGACTTTTTGAAGCTTCCGCTATATTTTAACCTTTAATAAACTATGTTTATGGGATGTAAACAAATTGTTAAACAACTTTTAAACGTTTTAACTTAGTCGTTAGTTGACTAAGGTGTTTGCTACTTTTGAACTTTACTTATGGAATAGATGTTATAACTAGACATCTTTTATCTAAAACGGTATGAATTACTATTAAATTCAAGAAGAATTAGACGGGTGTTACAAGACCTATAACTCAGATTACTAATTAAACTCTTTTATAACCTTTTAAATGACCAAAATGCCCTTACGGGGCATAATTTGAGTGTAAATCCGTTTAGGGCATAATAGAAGATATCTTACTGATGTCACAACATATTTAAGGCATATTAACTTAGGAAACCTGTTCATGACTCATATGGTTACCCGTTACGCACTTTTCGCGTTCAGATCGGCTTATGTAACTAGTTTGCATAAATTAGCCGAAACGGGTCAAACCTTATCATTTTTATCTCAAAATCCAGAATGTGATTAGTTTACCCTTATTACACAAGCATACAAGCTTGTCGGGTCAAAACCACATTCTAAACCGGTCTTCGCTTTATCATGCGTTTGAACCGTGTCATCCTTTTGAAAACTAACCGGTTTAAGTCTAAGCTTAATTAAAGATCCGTTAGGATTCTAATAGGTTATTAAAAACCTTCTTTCAAGATTAGGAGCCCAGTAAAAGCTATCTGTACTTGCTGATTTGATATACGGCTGGGATTGAATTTATATTTAGCTTAGGTAAATACTTTTAACTTATTTTCCCTTATACGGGCTTGGGGTACGGTATCTAAAATACTGCTTGGTCGGGCATTCGACCTTAATCGATTGGTGGTTAAGTATTATCGAGATGACCCGTTTAAAAATACGTTTTGTTTCCTTAAACGCCTTTGGGGGGTTAATGACCATGTCCCGGGTATCCTTGGCATCATTTTACGAAATGGCCACGACCTAAGCACGGGGTGTAGGCGTACACCCGTCAGTGCCTATATAAATAATGTGGTGTGTCTATTGATCTTTAACCCGGCACGAACCGGGCTACTGAACGCATAAGGAACATGTAATTCTTTTACAAGTATTATATTCAAATAATTATCCCAAGTTATAAAAAGTTTTGTGCCATATGCATTCAAATCAATTTTATTAAACCTTTTCAAAATGAGTCAGTTAATTGTATTTACCAGTGTAAACTGACGTATTTTCCCAAAAAGGTTAAGTGCAGGTACTACTCGTAATAGGCTGGCCTCTCCTTAGCATCAATAAGAGTCTCGCAAACTTGGATGCATTTAAATCTGATGAACTATGTTTCCTTTATATTTGATCCACCTGTGGATCTTTTACATTCCGTTTGTATTATTTGGATATTACTTTATATCGGTTTGTAATATATTTGTCTTTTGCTTCCGTTGTGCATTTACAATTGTGTTGTTTGACTATGACGATATCAACTACGTCACGATAATCCCCACCGGGCCCACCGGTAATACGTGGAAATATCGGGGTGTGACAGGTTGGTATCAGAGCCAACGTTTGAGTGAATTAAACACTAGCCCTTAGTGTTTAATCTCAAATGACACAGTAGCACATTCCTTAGATCTTCTGAGTCTAGGCTTAACACAGGAATACTCTCAGCTCTATTCGGAGAATTATTGCTTTCAATTTTATATATTTTAATATGTCGCCTAGCAAAGAAGCCATAATGGAAACTCTCCCCATTCGAAGCCTAGGGAAGGCCGAGCTTCGTACTGCGACAAGGATTAACGTACAACCAAGGAGAAAGCATTCAGAAATAAAATGAAGAAGAAACTCCTTTTGCTGAAGTTCGTTTCCTTAGTAAGTCCTTATAAGGGCATACTTATCTTTCAGTCCCTTTATGGACAACATCTTTTCTTTCAAGTCCCGTTCAGGGAAATTCTGTACCTCTTTAAAATCCATGGAATGCTTTATCAAAATTTCATCTTATCAATATATGTAATAAATGAAATAAATGAAAAGTATCATTCCTTTTAAAAGATCTACCATTATAATAAAATGGCAAAATCTAAACAGAACAAGACCTAGCCCATGTGTCATTTTTAAAAACAGGGCCAAGATGGCAGTTCTTCAATTAGATTCAGATCCTTATTGACATCTCAATTTAGAATTGTTCTACGTTAAATATTAAGAAGGATCTTAAAGGTAAAACCTAGCCTAAATGTCACTGCAGACATGGCCAAGATGGTAAAACCTAAAGATTCAAATCCTTGGTAACATCAGAAAGCATATTAACATGTTTGACAAAAGGTGATTCAATAAAACCAGATAAGTCATTCTTAAAATTGGGTTATTCTACATTCCCTTACTTATATAATCATCCCTTAAGGATGAAGTGCCTACGGGCTATAATTAACGTCCTCTGAGACTAAAGACAGTCGTAGCCTACAACTCCCTGTCAAGAAAATGTAATGAACTTTGATTCAATCCTTTATTGCCTCGATTCTATAAAATCTTGGCTTATAATTTTTGTCCTTGTGACCTGGCTTTTTGTGCCATAATTATATTTCAATTAAATTTAGGATGATTATAATGAAAATCCTGAATAAAATAAATATCATTCCTTCCTGCCAGTATATATATTAAAAAGAATTTTGAAGGGTATAACCTAGCTTGAATGTCATTAAAGACCTGGCCACGATGGTAAAACCTGTTTAAAAGAGATTCAAATCCTTGTTAACATCTGAAAACATGTTAACACTCCTGACAACAGTGCTTCAATGAAATCACACTTGTCATCTTCATATTAGGAATTTTTCCAAACCCCTTATTTAGCATAAATGATCAAGAGGAATCATGGCTAATAAACGTCGAACATGATGTACACATCAAAACATCCATTGGGATGAATACCTTCAGGTAAAGATGTATACATGAAAAAGATAGTTTTATTTCATAACTTCTTGTCAAGACAATGAACTATGAAATTTTCCGATCCAAAGGAATCATCGATTATGTTTTAAAATTTCCTAGTGACAAGGCATTTATGCCATCAAAAAGTCCCTTGGAACAAGCCCTTGTGCTATATATAAAAAAATGTCAGTACGACATTGATAGTCGTGACTTATGTCCCCTGTCTAATAAAAATGAAGGATTATATTCCGTTTAAACGCCAAAGATGGATTATTTAAAAACCTAGGCAAAACATAATCAAATAAATTAAATACCATCTATTCGCCTATATGGCTTATTTGCACCATGGCTATTAAATCATCCAATTCGACAATTCACTATATAATTAAACAAATTATTACTACTTGGTTGTAGCCTTCAAAGCTTCACCATGGTTGACTCCTCTGAAGCTCACAATCGTCCAGTTGATCAGAATGTTAATGCAAGACTGAACTTAACAAGCACCGAGTTACAGGCTATGATAGATACAGCCGTAAACAACATTGTGGATCGTGTGTTGAAGGATCATAAGCGAAAGTGCGATAATGCCCCAAATAAAGGTTGTAAAAAGGGTAAGACCGGTTCAAACTATAACCCGTCCAAGCCAAAGGAGGCAAAACCCAAATGTAAAACCTGCAAGAAGAAGCACTTCGGAAAATGCTTCTACGAACAGACCGGGGGATGTGGCATTTGTAACGAAATGGATCACAAGACCCTTAAGTGCAAGGACTTGAAGGACGCCACATGCAATGGTTGCGGCGAGAAAGGGCACATAAAGACCCGCTGCCCAAAGAAGGCGACTAAAGGGAAATGCACTTTAGAGTCACAAGCTAGGCCTTGTGGAATTTGTAATAAGAAAGGGCACCAGACTTTGGAGTGCCAGTACATAGAGGGCGCAACCTGCTATGGTTGCAATGAAATAGGGCACATCAAGACAAATTGCCCAAATAAAACCAAGAAGCATGGGGAGGCTAAGAAGACCAAAACTGGAAGCTCTCAAATGGATGCTCAAGAGGCTATCCAGGGTGACAATGTCACAGCAGGTACTCTCTTTATCAATAACGCTCATGCTAGAGTCTTACTTGATTCAGGTTCAGATAAGTCTTTTATGGACAATAGATTTTGTAAATCATTAAATCTGCCTGTCAAAACTATAAGCGTTAAGTATAAAGTAGAATTAGCCAATGGTACCTCAGAGACTGCCTCAGCAACATTAGATGGATGTTTTATATCCATTAGGAACCATTCTCTTCCGATGTCCTTGTTTCCGTTAAAATAGAGGGACTCGATATAATAATAGAAAATGGGTTGGTCATCCTGTAACCAAGCCCATACTTTATGTGATAAGAAGCAAGTAATTATCAAGACTCCTTATGGTGAGCCTTTGACAATTCAAGGAGACACTGGGTATGGATTGCCTAAGCACTTGTTGAATATGGTATTTAATACCAAATATTTGAGTATAGAAAACTCAGAAGAGACAAACAACAGTCTCGATGATGGAGATGCGACAAATGTTAATAGTGTATCCAATGTGAACCTCAATGTTAATGGAGTTAATCTCCAAAACTGTGATTAACGCAGCTATTAGAAAGACTATGAGAAAAGTCATGAAAAGGGGTTCAAGAAGCCAGATGCTGCACGCTCTAAAACACATGTCAATGCTCATAAGAAGAGCTTTATTCAGGCTTCAAATACGAAGAATAACCCAAACAAAATCATTGTGGCAAGGAGCCCATTCCTTTTAGGATGTACTTAAAAGTACTTCGTCTCTTGGAAGTCAAGAGACTTCAATAGTAAAAAGGGGCCATCGATTGCAGGAAATTGTGGATGAAGTAGAAACCATTAGGCATGTCAGCAGTTATGCTGGAAAGGACACGGTGAGGTATGCGGCACAATCATTCGATGGCAATACCCTTGATTAGGGAGGACATTAATGACTCACAAGAAGGATTCTCTTATACATTATGGGATAGTCCAAGTTTTAAGGACCTTATTAGAAAAAACCTATCATCCACATCACAAGATGGAATATGAATTTTCTGACCCTCGCCATAAAAGTTCTAGGTTATAGACAGTATGTTACAAATTTTAATGCATTGGCTGAGATAGTACCCTATTCAGTCCACCCAAAATCTAAGCTTAATGCAATAATTATTGGTGGTTAGCAACGACAATAAGAGGGCTCATTAAGGTTTCAAAGCCTGCACATTATAAATCCATTATGGATCTACCTCAGCTACTCACGTTATATAGATTATGAAATAACTAGTCAAGGCTGAGACTGCCCTAAAATTTGTCAAAGATTTCGCAGCTAAGTTCAGAAGGATTAAGATTGGAGGCGTTTAACCCTCCTGATGAAGGATTAGAGGTAGCACATCAGTAATAACACCAGATAAATCCCTTATTTTGATTTTATTGCTAAGAGTTATGTTGGGTTCAGGTGCTGCTAAGTCTCTCATAAGACCATAAGCTTAGCAACTTTTAGAAATTTTCCCCTAAGAACCCCAGATAATAAGTGTAAGGTAAAACTTACAGGCGAAATCGTAAGAACCATTTCTTGTGTTCCTATCAGAAATCCGCAGACGTAGAATTTTCGAAGTATCCTCTCTCTAGAGGAAGTGCGTCAGCATATATAGTTGATATCTCTTTAATCTCTATCGATTCCGAATACCCGATGGTATGATAAAAGCGTCATATGAGGATTGGTGTATCTTAATAAGTTCCATAGATTGCTTCCATGCCTGATCAGTATGGAGGTTTAATGCATGAGACCACAAAGATATTCCGATAGGTCATATGGTACTAAAGTCAACTAATGGTATTCAAAGGAGATATCCAGAATGGAATTGTCCAAGTAAATGTTCCCGATTAAGGAATTCGTAGACTTGTAACATAAATGTGTCACTTATTTGCCACAAACAATAACGGATGAACTGGAACCTGAGATTTGGAAAAATCTCTATAACCTCCTTTGTATCTTGATTATCTTCTCCTAAGATTACCATGTTTACCTCTGGATAGGCAAGTAGAGTTAAGAATTAGACCCCATTTAGGGCTGTATTATTATGAAATCTCCAAGATGGCTAGTACCATCATTGGAAGAAGCGAAACCTTGATTAAGTAAGTTTTAAAATAGGGGATTCATACAGCCTAACTCGATATTCTGAGAATTCAGTATTGTTAATTTAGAAAGATGGTTCATCTTGCTTATGCATTGATTACCGCAACCCTATTTAGGCAATAATTAAGAATTTCCATCAGCTGCCCAGGATCGTCGATTTGTTCGACTAACGGAAAGGATTAGCTATTCCTTAATATTAGTTTTAAGCAATGGTTGGAATAACCATCTGACCTTAAAATAAGATTTTCTATAATAGTTGTTATATAAGTATCAAGGCTGCTCCTTTGGAGACCTTGTATAAAGGGGATGTTAAACAATTATTGTTAGACAAAAGATTGGTAAGTCCAATTATCAGGATCCGAAAGTTGCATTGGAAACAACGAATAGGATCATACAAATCCATAATCATCTGAAAATTTCCCGTATTCGGCAGAAAATCAAGGATTAATGAAAGTAGCAACCCTCCTAAGTTCTTGTTAAGGAATAAGGTTCAACAAAAGATAACACCCTGGAAGGGTGTGCCAAGTTGTAATTATCAGGCTAATTAAGCTCTGAATATATAGAATCATTCGAGAGGATCGAATGTATCAAGATCAGATAGCTCATAAGCTAAAACCTATTTAAGGAGCTTGGTGGAACTCGCAATGTGACCCACACTAATGATTTACGAATGTGTTTCGCCAATAAGTCAAGAAGCATTATCACATAATGATATGCAGATTTATGATATGATGAGAAACCTGTATCGATTAAGGATCGACAGGTTAAGAAGCTCCAAAAGGATACATATACCTAATATAAAGGTCACTTTGGGAGCTTGGAGAGACTCCAGATATGCTATAGAAGTTAAGTCCATTATGCGACAAAGAGAACTTCCAACATCTTAGCAAATCTAGAGGTCGAGATTTCTTTTAAGGGGGTGAGGATGTAACACCTCGTAAAATCACGTCCAATGATGTATTGACACGTGTAATAAACCCTAATGAAGTCAAATAGTAAATTTAAGGGACTTATTTTTCGAAAAATCGAAAAACTTGATTATGTGGAAGTGTTTGTATACCAAAAATAAGTTTCTAAATAACCTCTCATGATATTTATATTCACAAATGAGCCGCTTGGCGATCGAGTATAGCCGTTTGTGTAATTAATTGAAAGTTTGCGAAATCAAAGGTAAAAGCGTCAACATGTTAATTCTTACCTCTGAGTGACCTTTTAACAAACCGGGAGCTTCATGATAATTGATTATACTCTCGGGAATGCCAAACATTGGCCGTCTAAGGTTTTTATGCCTATAAGTAATGTTACGCGCAACTTTGCAAGATAGAGGGGCTAAAAGTGTCAATATGTTTAATTATACAACCGAATGACCTTTTAGCGAACCCAAAGCACCGTGATGTTTAATAATACTTTCAAGAATGTCTAATATGGATTAGATGAGGCTTCAATGCTATTAAATGATGAGATGCGCAAGTTTGCGTAATAGAGGGACCTAAAGCGTCAACTTTTGAATCTACGCTTTTCGGTGACCATTCAAGCGAACAAGAGTGTAGTAATATTTAGGTATAGGCTTGGGAATTTCCATTATGGGCCATGGAAAGCTTGGATATCATTAAACAACGTTTCACGCTACTTCGCGCAACTAAAGGACTAATTGCGTCAAACTGCAAAAGTATGCCGATTCACATGATAACGGACCTTTTGGAATATGACCATGAGTTAAACATACCCTATATATCCTTTATATAGCTTATATATAGGCTTAGAGATGTTTGGTGCGCAAAGACAAACTTTTAAGTCATGCAGGGACTAAAAGTGTCAAAAAGTGCACAAGTTTGTATTCTCGCGCATATCTCACATTGTGAATATACCCGGGCACCCAAAAATTTATGTAAGCACTAAAATATCTTATTTTAGTGATTGGCTTGATAAAATTCCATTCGTCGCGTAATTTGGTTCGTTTTTAGCGTCCGTCCGTGTTTCGTCGTAATTAACCGAACAACGTGACCGTACGACCAAACGAACCGACATCCGGCATATTTTTGATCATGTTTCATGTTCCCCATACTTAGGCATCATTGTAGAGCCTTAAAAATGGTTTAACGGGCCTTAAATGTGTCAGAATGACATTTATCGACAGCAGGGGCCAAACCTGTCAACTATTGAAAGTTCCCATGTGCAGACCTGGTCCTTACGGACCATATGAAGTGGACCTTACGGTTCGTAAGCCAATACCCAGCATCAGAAAACAGTCAGCTGCCTGTTCCAGCCTATTACACCGCCTCATTTTGCCAATTCTTGATTTTAGGGACTTGTTTAATGATTTAGGAGGGCCTAGGGACACTTGGAATGATCCCATAACATCCATAGACTTTGTTTGGCATGATCCTGTGGGATTGAAGTCCCTATATAAGAAATTCTTTGCTGCACCATTTGATCACATTCCTTGCAACTTCACAACCTCACTTCTTGGAGTCCCCTGGAGCTCAAGCACCTTCCTAGTGATCCTTAGTCGTTCATAGGACCTTTATAAGTATTCTTAACTTTCCCTAATTCAGTTTTGATTAGTTAATTAGAGTAAAGTCAAACCATCGTAATTAAGATTTGACTTCGTCATTAATCTTAATTTGTCAAGTCAAATTACAAATTGAAAGTACCTATGAGTTGGTAATTATGTGGACAATAAACCCTTAAAAGGGTATTCTCTGATTCCCACTCTAAGTAGGTCAATTGTCGGGTCAAACCTGGTCTTAAAAAGTCAACAGGAAGCTTAATTTCAAATTAATGCATAATTAGCAATGTAGAAGCTATGCAACCTATTTTAACATTAATATAACTTGGTAATTAATGTAAGAACATGTCTAAACATGTTAAACCCGACAATTTTCAATGTAGGCTCGGTTCGGGACCGAAAGTAGCATAGTTTGACTTCTGCCTTGACTTTCAGTTCTGACCCAATGTAGCATGTTTTAGAAATGCCTTAGAGCCTTATTTGGACCAGGTTTCATGTAAGTATAACCCTCTGTGATTATACAACTTGGTTCATTAGTTATCCGATTCATATGCATATTTCCGTTAAATGCTCAAACATTGACTATTATGCCTATATAACCTTAAAACATGAATTTTGAAAATGTAAAAGAATAGAAACCTTCATTACTGATTCATAAACTTGTCCCTAAAGTTTGACATCGGTTTGAGGTCTAGAATAGAAGTTATGCTCATTAGCGTCAATGAAAAGTTTTTAGTAATTAAGTGGCGTAATTGGCATATAGCCTATCTAAGCCCAATTTTGATACCAAAATTTTCACCTACTGATATAAAATAATATTTTGGGATTTTTGAAGATTTTTATTTATTTTTAAGCTGAGCATAACATAGAGTTCTAAGCTTAATTCGGTTATTGTCGGTTTTGCCCTTTTGGGCTATAAAATGAGTTTTACAAATCCTTTTGACCCAAAACCTTTGCTACTGATTTTAAATGATAAATAAAATGTTTTGAGCCTTTTGAAATAATAAAAATATCAGCTTTCCTTTGAAAACCCGGAAATGGCTCCAAATCGCCTTTTAAGCGTTTTTAACGCATAGTATGTATTAAAACTATTCTAAACATATAAGGGTCGATGCCTACTAATGTATTCAGTAAATTTTCATATTTTAACAGTAGGGAAAAGTTTTAAACTCAGGTTTCCGGTTTTGACCTTTCAAGCTTATGTGAAATTACCAAAACGCCCCTACGGTGCATAGAATGGTTATAATTAATAAATTTCACATATATATGATACCCTACTGTTATAATTTATTAAACTAAGTATTTTTACTGATTATATCAGACCTATAACTCAGATTACTAATTAAACTCTTTTATAACCTTTTAAATGACCAAAATGCCCTTACGGGGCATAATTTGAGTTTAAATCCGTTTCGGGCATAATAGAAGATATCTTACTGATGTCACAACATATTTAAGGCATATTAACTTAGGAAACCTGTTCATGACTCATATGGTTACCCGTTACGCACTTTTCGCGTTCGGATCGGCTTATGTAACTAGTTTGCATAAATTAGCCGAAACGGGTCAAAACTTATCATTTTTATCTCAAAATCCAGAATGTGATTAGTTTACCCTTATTACACAAGCATACAAGCTTGTCGGGTCAAAACCACATTCTAAACCGGTCTTCGCTTTATCATGCGTTTGAACCGTGTCATCCTTTTGAAAACTAACTGGTCTAAGTCTAAGCTTAATTAAAGACCCGTTAGGATTCTAATAGGTTATTAAAAACCTTCGTTCCAGATTAGGAGCCCAGTAAAAGCTATCTGTACTTGCTGATTTGATATACGGCTGGGATTGAATTTATATTTAGCTCAGGTAAATACTTTTAACTTATTTTCCCTTATACGGGCTTGGGGTACGGTATCTAAAATACCGCTTGGTCGGGAATTCAACCTTAATCGATTAGTGGTTAAGTATTATCGAGATGACCCGTTTAAAAATATGTTTTGTTTGCTTAAACGCCTTTGGGGGGTTAATGACCATGTCCCGGATATCCTTGGCATCATTTTACGAAATGGCCACGACCTAAGCACGGGGTGTAGGCGTACACCCGTCAGTGCCTAAATAAATAATGTGGTGTGTCTATTGATCTTTAACTCGGCACGAACCGGGCTACTGAACGCATAAGGAACATGTAATTCTTTTACAAGTATTATATTCAAATAATTATCCCAAGTTATAAAAAGTTTTGTGCCATATGCATTCAAATCAATTTTATTAAACCTTTTCAAAATGAGTCAGTTAATTGTATTTACCAGTGTAAACTGACGTATTTTCCCAAAAAGGTTAAGTGCAGGTACTACTCGTAATAGGCTGGCCTCTCCTTAGCATCAATAAGTGTCTCGCAAGCTTGGATGCATTTAAATCTGATGAACTATGTTTCCTTTATATTTGATCCGCCTGTGGATCTTTTACATTCCGTTTGTAATATTTGGATATTACTTTATATCGGTTTGTAATATATTTGTCTTTTGCTTCCGCTGTGCATTTACAATTGTGTTGTTTGACTATGATGATATCAACTACGTCACGATAATCTCCACCGGGCCCACCGGTAATACGTGGAAATATCGGGGTGTGACACAACATGCGGCTCAGGCACCCGCGATCAACGCCCGAGTCTGCTTCACATGTGGTGATCCCAACCACTTTGCGAACATGTGCCCGAATAGGGTTGTGAAACAAAAGCCCCAGCAGCAGCAGCAACACCAGCAGCAACAGCATCAGCAGCAGCAACAATTCGCACGCGCCAGAACTTTCAACATTAATGTGCGCCAAGCCCAGGCTGACAACAACGTGGTCAATGGTACGTTCCTTGTGAATGGTATTTATTCTTCGTGTTTGTTTGATACTGGAGCCGATAATTTCTTTGGGTCGTTCGAATTTGAGAAACTCCTTAGTCGTAAGCGCTCCCAACTCTCCTCGACGTTCGATGTTGAAGTCGCTACCGGAAGAACTGTCGCCGTTAATTTTGTTCTTCGTGATTGTACTCTTAAGCTCAACAATCACATCTTCCCAATCGACCTTATTCCGATGCAACTCGGAAGTTTTGACGTCATAGTAGGCATGGACTTTCTTCGCGAAAACCATGCTGAAGTTGTGTGTTTCGATAAGATGATTCGATTCTCGCTCGCGAATGGTGATCTACTGTGTGTTTATGGCGAAACTGCTTCGAAAGGTCTCAATCTCATGTCATGTGTCCAAGCTAGCAAGTATCTCCACAAGGAATACAGAGCTTTCTTGGCTAACATTGTAGTAGCGGAGAAGGAAAAGAAAGGAAAGACAGAAGTGAAAGACGTTCCTGTGGTTCGTGAATTTCCTAATGTGTTCCCTGACGATCTTCCCGGTCTACCACCAAGTCATGATATCGACTTTCGTATCAACCTCATTCCTGGAGCCAACCCTATTACCAAAGCTCCTTACCGACTCGCACCATCCGAAATGCGTGAACTCTCGAGCCAACTCCAGGAATTTCTTGAGAAAGGCTTCATTCGCCCGAGCACCTCTCCTTGGGGCGCGCCAGTCCTTTTCGTCAAAAAGAAGGATGGGTCGTTCAGGATGTGCACCGACTATTGGGAATTGAATAAGCTAACCATCAAGAACCGCTATCCCCTGCCTCGCATTGATGATTTGTTTGATCAGCTACAACGTGCTACGTGTTTCTCGAAGATCGATCTATGCTCAGGTTATCACCAACTACGCATACAAGAGGAGGATATACCCAAAACCGCGTTTCGCACTCGATACGGCCACTACGAATTCGTTGTTATGCCTTTTGGTTTAACCAACGCACCCGCGGTTTTCATGGATCTGATGAATCGCGTGTGTAGACCATACCTCGACCGTTTCGTCATCGTGTTCATCGACGATGTCTTGATCTATTCCAAATCGAAGACCGAACACGCGCAGCATCAACGTTTGGTTCTCGAGCTACTCCAGGGGAATCGACTCTATGCCAAGTTCTCCAAGTGCGAATTTTGGCTGGAGGAGGTTCCGTTTCTGGGTCACATTGTCAATAGTCAAGGTATTCACGTCGATCCCGCGAAGATTGAAGCCGTTAAGAGTTGGATTACACCTAAAAACCCGTCCGAAGTCCATTCCTTTCTCGGACTAGCGGGCTTTTATCAAAGGATTCTCAAAGATCGTTGTGCCGCTAACCGCTCTCACGCATAAAGACAAGCCTTTTGTTTGGGGAACTGAACAAGAGTCTGCTTTCCAAACACTCAAGCACATGCTTTGCAATGCTCCTGTTCTCACATTGCCCGACGGAAATGACGACTTTATTGTCTATTGTGATGCTTCCAACCTTGGTCTTGGTTGTGTCTTTATGCAACGAGACAAGGTTATAACTTACGCATCTCGTCAGCTCAAAATCCACGAAAAGAACTATACAACCCATGATCTCGAGCTAGGCGCGGTTGTTTTTGCGTTAAAGATTTGGCGACACTACCTGTATCGTACCAAGTGTATGATCTTCACCGATCATAGGAGCCTACAACATATCTTTGATCAGAAAGAGCTTAATATGCGTCAACGCCGATGGGTAGAACTTCTCAACGATTATGGCTGTGAGATTCGTTATCACCCAGGCAAAGCGAATGTCGTTGCCGACGCCCTTAGCAGACGTAGCTATCTGCTCAGCATTCGTGATGTCCAAGCCCAATACAACCTCGAAACCCTCATTCGCGAAGCCCAGCATGCCTGTTTTAATTAACGCACTCTGAAGAAGGAAAGAATCTACCACGATGGAGCTCATCTTGTGAATAAGCCGAATGGGATATTCCATTATCTGGACCGAATTTGGATCCCTAAACGGACCGATTTGCGAAATATTTTGATGGACGAAGCCCACAAATCCCGGTATTCTATTCATCCCGGTGCCGACAAAATGTACCAGGATCTTCGCTACAAGTACTGGTGGCCGGGCATGAAAAGGGATATTGCTCTCTACGTTGGGAAGTGCCTGACTTGTGCAAAGGTCAAGGCTGAACACCAAAGACCCTCTGGCTTACTCGAACAACCTCCAATCCCTATATGGAAGTGGGAGAGTATAGCTATGGACTTCATAACCAAGCTTCCCCACACGTCATCAGGTCATGACAGATTTGGGTTATTGTTGACCGTTTGAACAGATCTGCTCACTTTTTGCCAATACGGGAAGTCTACAAGGTAGAACGATTAGCCCGAATCTACACCAACGAGATCATTTGTCGACATGGGATGCCTCGCGACATCATCTCTGAACGTGATGCTCGGTTTACCTCGCGACTGTGGGAAACGTTTCAAACGGCTCTCGGTACATCGCTTAACCTAAGTACCGCTTTCCACCCTCAAACCGACGGACAGACTGAAAGAACAATTCGTACTCTTGAAGACATGCTCCGTTCGTGTGTCATAGATTTCGGTGGTAATTGGGATGCATACCTGCCGTTAGTCAAATTCTCGTACAACAACAGTTATCATTCCAGCATACAAATGGCACCATTCGAGGCCTTATACGGAAGAAGATGTCGATCGCCTATTGTGTGGCACGAGATCGGTCACTCGCAACTAACCGGTCCTGAGCTATTACAAGAAACGACTGACAAAGTCCTCCAAATTCGAGACAACTTGTTGAAAGCTCGAAGTCGACAGAAAAGTTACGCCGATAGACGACGCAAGCCCCTTGAATTTGACGTTGGCGACTACGTACTCCTAAAGGTATCACCTTGGAAGGGTGTGGTCAGATTCGGCAAGAAAAGGAAACTAGCGCCTCGATATGTTTGACCTTTTAAGATTCTGGAAAGAATCGGAAAAGTCGCCTACAGACTCGAACTACCGAAGGAACTTAGTAACGTCCACCCGACTTTCCATGTGTCAAACCTCCGAAAGTGCCTGGCTGAGCATGATTTAATTGTACCTCTCGATGATCTCCAAGTAAACGAAACACTACACTTCGTTGAGAAGCCTGTCGAAATCATGGATCGCCAAACCAAGCAGCTCAGACGCTCACGCATTCCTATTGTGAAAGTCCGATGGGAAGGATAACGAGGCGCATAGTTCACTTGGGAACTCGAAAGCGAAATGAAGGCGAAGTACCCGCAGTTGTTTGTTACGGCTTCGACCTAATTTCGGGACGAAATTCCCTCAACTAGGGGAGGCTGTAACACCCCGTGTTTCGAAATTCAAAGTCAAAGTCAAGATTGAAGTCAAAGGAAGACAAGATTGCTAATTGTGATCTGTCTCTCCTTGCTCAATTCCTGTTTTGACTTCTTTGACTTGTAATTAGTCTATTTTATTTTCGCTTTAGTTGTATTATGTGGAGTATCTATTAATAATCGCATGGTAATCGCTATATAATCGTTGTTTATCGCATGTTTAATCGCTTTATCGCTATCGCAATCGCACTCGCAACTCGATTTACGCATTTTGGTTATTGTTATACGTGTGTGTGTGCCTTAAGTGTTACTTGTGTATGTTTAAATTATGTTATATGTGGTAATCAATCGAATCGCAATCGAAACTCAAACGCAATCGAACTCAATCGCAATCGAAACAGTATGATAATTGGTAGAGAAGAGACAGTGCAAGATATGAGTAGTTGGGATTAAAAGTAATTTGACTAGGAAAATCTATCGCATCGCAACGCTCGCAATCGCAATCGAAACATCAAAACTCGTCGCGCCGAACACTCGAACGAGGTGACTGGTCGACCAGGCTGCCAGCCGTTTGACCAGCCGACCGTCCGGACTGCCGTCCGATCGGACAGGCTATCCGCACGGGCTGCCTAGCCGATCGACTAGCCCTTTCCTCTTTGGGTAACCCTATAAATACCCCTTGTCACTTTCAAACTTTCTACTTTTGGCAACTGACGTCCGACCAGCTCGTTTTCCTCACTTTTCTTCAGATTTCTCGCGATTCCGGTAAGATCTCGTCCTAAATCTTGTACTCCCTTAATCTACACGCACTCCTACACCTTTCTATCTTTTGAATCTTAACTTTTAACCGTGAAATCATCAATATTCAAGGTGTTCTAGGATTACGTCATCATGTGTTCTTGAAGAACTTCATGTTTTGGCCTCAATCCACCAAGAACAACTTAGATCTAACCGATTTCCACATAAACAAACAAAGATCTTTCATAGATCTAAACATATTCACAATGAAAAGGAGTGAAAGATGGTTTTCAACTTTCTTTCAACTCTTTTACACTCAATGCACTCAAAAACCGATAGGATCGGAACTTGTGCCGGCTTACTACTCATTATCGTGGTTGTGTTGGTTCAAGATCCGTATTCTATCTACGAGATTATCGATTCCGGGTTAACCAAGAACAATCGTTCTGAACTGGTGGACTGACCGAACTTGGGTGGTTCCTGTTCGATCGGGTCACTAGGGCTTAGGATGGGGTTCTGTTGGCTAGCACGATATCAACACATCTCGATAAAACGACAAACTATCAAAACAACCAAGTGTAAGACGAACAGGTCAACCAGGACGGAATGCCGTCCGAACGGACTGCTGTCCGAACGGACAGCCAAACCGTTCGACTGGCCACCCGTACGACTTGCACCTTGGTCCCACACAACCATTTTGCCAACACTTGAAGTCTGAATGTTGAACGAATTGCTGTCCGATCGGACTACCGACCGATCGAACTGCCATCCAAATCATGAGGCATTTGAACTTCAACACTTAAACAATTTTCAACATGTTCGATGCACAAAGGATGCCACCCGAACGAACAATCGTCCGATCGAGTGACACCCTGCTATGAACTTGTTCTCACTGAAGTGCCGAACCGAACAGGTAGCCGTCCGATCGGACGACCGTCCGATCGACCGACCTGAAAGGTAGAGGTACTTCAATGTTTTCTAAATACTACAACGAAAACTTCAAAAGTCAAGCCATCATACACAAACACATCCTTCTCAAAGGAAGTAACAATTCACTCGAACAGTCATCCGACCGGACGACCGTCCGAACGGACTACCAACCGCACGACTGACTATCCGATCGGACTACCATCCGAACGGACTGTTGTCCGAACCACTTGTACTTTGCATCATTTTGCGCGTCACTTATCGTTATACTATCAATCTGTTCAGGCTAACCCTACTCTCTAGCGCTCCCTTCAATCCATCAATCGCTGTGAGTATACTTGATCCCTTTTTGCTTTACACACTTTTGGGTGTTACATACGTTACTTATACAAAATCACATCGAACACACTACGCAATACTTTAAACGCTAACCGTTCCGCATTTATACGTGACTTAATGAATGCTTGTTTGTTATGTTTACACATGGAATGTTGTCTACCTGCCTTAGCAACGGTAGTACTATTAGTTTGGACTCGGCACCCGTTCACTCGGGGGTTGTTAAGGACAATTACCTACATGGCTCACAGTGGTGAGAATGTATCGCGAACTGCCTTAGGCAGTCAACCCGCAATCATTGGTATCGATAGGTTCATGTTGATAACTAACATGCCTCGTTTCACTCTGTGTACGTGCTGGTTATGCGTAACGCTTTCAAACTCTATATGCTATTATCAAACTTGTATGCTCACCTTTACACTATGTGTATTGACTGTTACTTTAACGTATGTGAGAGGTGCTTAAGTTGTTTTTATGCTTAGCTTGCTGTGAACTTGAGGCAAGGAAAGGTCTAGGATGCTCTTTGTGCTGTGATGAAATCGAGGCTAGGAAAAGAGGTCCTAGAAACCAACAAATAAACTATCCATGTATAAATCTGAGTTGTCGGAACAGAACTACTTGACTAGATTTGTCTGTAATAATTTGTTTGCCTTTTAAGACATGGTATAGGATATGTTACTTTAAATTAATTGGTAACGATAATTGTTATGGAAACTTCTGGACAATCTGTTTCGCTCAGTGCCATGCCCCGATGTTTCCGCCATCGGTTGGGGTGTGACAGCCATAACCGATCGGTTATGGTTATGATCAGGGCCGACCCTGAGAATTCAGGTGCCCTGTCCAAGCTCCAAAAAATATGCCTTTAGGCCTTAACGAATTATATAATGTAAATATTTTTTATACAACGGTAGTTATAGAATTGTGATTCCTTGTTTTATTATTATTTTTTAAATCAAATGGGTATTGGGCTAATTAAACCTAATTGGCTAACTTATAATATTTAAGAATTATTTTGTAAATGAGCCCTATCAATAACTTGTTGTTTTATATGGGTATACTATTTAAAAAAAATTATAACATAGATTTTTTTTAAATGTGCCCAGTTATGAAACCCGAAGTTTTTGGCCCAAGGGTCAGAGTCAATTTATATTTTTATATAGTTTCCAATAATTTTGTTTACCAATCGATATTATTGTATAGATAAAATGCATCCTTCATTATCGAACACTTTTATTTGTTCTTTTGAAAAGAAATAATCAAAGGGATCTTTGAAAGAAATAACAATGAAAAGGTTTGTTACTGGGCATATAAACTAAAAAAAGCCCAAAACACAAGTTAGACCTAAATATATATTCCTAACGACAAATAACATTCCTGTCTTCTTCCCATCATTTCTGCAACTAAATCCGCCTCTCCGGGACGCAAGTCTATGACGAAAAACAAATTAGATATACACTTATTTCACTTTTCTCCCTAAACTTCAGCTACTATATGATATGTGCCTCCCCCACGTAACCATGCACCACCCACGTCTCTGTTATTTTAATTTCATGCATCTCTTTTATTTTAATTTATGTTATTTAATGTTAGTGGGTTAGTGTAGCAGTGGTCTAGTTAGTTAAGTCTTTCAGTTTCTTTTGTTAGCCTATAAAAGGCATGTGATGATTTGGTTTAACGTTATGTGAGAAAATTACTTCGAAACCTCCTTCTTTATCTTCTGCTACTAATTTCTATCTCATTTCTTGCTTATCTATCTTTGATACATATCGCTATATCGAAATTATAAACGGTCAAACTCTAGAAAACCCGAAAAACTCATCATACTTTCGCCTCTGAATGTGCCCCTTGGAATCACGGGCCCTAGCCGGTGGTCCTCCCCGCCCACCCCAGGGCCGGCCCTAGTTATGATTATTCATTAACTGACGCTATGGTTATGGTAAAGTTTTTTTTTACCATAACCGATCCATACACACCAGAAAGTTTAAAGTACAAATCAAATCTCTTATTATGCATCATTTAATTTAATTAAAAATCATCTCCATGATTATAAGTGAGGTGTTACATTTACAAACCAAAATTGTTTCTAACATTTAAGATTTAAACATACATGATCAACCAAACGGAGTGAATAAACTACGAAAGGGAAAAAGGATGGTTAAGGCGTAGGTATGGTAATTAGGCAGGCATGGCTAATTTCAGTCTCATAACTTGATTGTAAAATCATGTCTGATACCCGATCAGATACTCGTTGGGTATTTATTGGGTAAATATTTATTAATTATATACTTAAGTATATAAATCATATATTAGTTATATTTGGGTACTATTATTATTATTACTATTACCATTGTTGTTTTTTGTTATTATTATTATTATTATTATAAATATTTAGTAATTATATACTTAAGTTTTTAATTAAGATAATACTTAATCTAAACCTAGTTGGTTGGCCCACACGCACACTGCGGTGAATGTCACCAACCAAGACTCTTTTAGAGAGCAAAATCTAACTTGACCTACGTTAAACACTAATTATATTTGGGTATTATTATTATTATCATAATTATGTAAATATTTAGTAATTATATACTCAAGTATTTAAATAAGATAATATTTTATTTAAATAGTATTTAATTATAAAAATATAAATACTAAATGTAAATTTAAATTTTTATTATAAGTAAAAATTAAAAGTTAATGAAGTGAATTAATAATCTAATTAAACTAGGAATATTATCCGCGCAATGCGGCGGGTGGCAGTTTATATATATTATGTGCAGCCGAAGACATGGTTTTTTCTACCATCCACATCATGCAACCTACCTAGCTATGTCATACAAAAGTTTCTCCGGTGGGTACGTTGCGTAGCTAAGTTATATACAAAAGTTTGTCAAGTGGTTATGTTGGCGAGTTATATTACTAACAGGCTATGTTACTAACAGTAAGCCTGTTAGTCGAATAACTTGACCCAAAAGTTATATTCTGATGTGTTGTTGCTACCATGTCTTCTAAGTCTTTGGCATTTCTAAAAGGGGTGTTCTATCATATTATGCCTCGCGCCCTCTCTTCGCAGGCTGGGTAGAGTCTGGAGCAGGAAAAAAAATATTAGTATAGTTAGTTAGCCGTTTTCTACGGTGATGATGTGTTAATCTACGTACAATTGTCGAACATCTTACGCACCGGATACAAATTTCATTGTAAACAAAATGTAAGTAAATATAAACTCATATACCTGGCGAATCAGGCTGAGTCCTCTTTGCTAGGTTGATTTTTTGGTTAGGGGTGGTTGGTGGTAATGCCAACATGCACTGCTGATCACTATAAGTCTAAAAAACAGAAATACACAACTTGTAATATACACTAGGTAATATAAAATATCCGACTAAATGTATAAGTTAACAACAAAGTCAATCATATTATGCCTCGCGCCCTCTCTTCGCAGGCTGGGTAGAGTCTGGAGCAGGAAAAAAAATATTAGTATAGTTAGTCAGTCGTTTTCTACGGTGATGATGTGTTAATCTACGTACAATTGTCGAACATCTTACGCACCGGATACAAATTTCATTGTAAACAAAATGTAAGTAAATATAAAGTCATATACCTGGCGAATCAGGCTGAGTCCTCTTTGCTAGGTTGATTTTTTGGTTAGGGGTGGTTGTTGGTAATGCCAACATGCACTGCTGATCACTATAAGTCTAAAAAACAGAAAGACACAACTTGTAATATACGCTAGGTAATATAAAATATCCGACTAAATGTATAAGTTAACAACAAAGTCAAGCAAAGTAAAACATACCTGAAATGCAAATAGTATTCTATAGCACTTAGCCACAAATGTAATGAAATAACAAACGACAGTTACACAAAGAAGGGAAAAAATTAGTTTAACTAGGTTTATCACCCTAGCCGTGTTGCGGCAAACTTCTTTTGTTATTTAGTATGTGTTTACATATGTTTTAAAATCACTATGAGGGCGTTGCACACGGAACCACTAACAAAAATAAAAAGAAAATGTAAAAAACTGTAAAAAGTATTCGAAAGAAAATAAACCAAAAAAGTTGTATGTTAATGATGTTGTTCGTATGAAACCCGTGGTCAGAGATGAGCAAATAATATTGAGTACCGGTACCGAATTTCCCGAACAGAAGGATCCTAAGTACCAATTCGGTACCGACTTTTATATGTTTTAAAATCACTACGAGCGTGTTGCACACGGAACCACTAACAAAAATAAAAAGAAAATGTAAAAAACTGTAAAAAATAATCGAAAGAAAATCAACCAAAAAAGTTGTATGTTAATGATGTTGTTCGTATGAAACCCGTGGTCAGAGATGAGCAAATAATATTGGGTACCGGTACCGAATTTCCCGAACAGAAGGATCCTAAGTACCAATTCGGTACCGACTTTTGGCGTTTCTAGTACCGGTTCGCTACCGATTTTTACCTTCATATACCGGTACCGTAACCGGTATTATCGGTATCAGTTGCCACGGAGCTCTGATCAGGGATGAGCAAATGGTACCGTGTAGCAGTACCAAATTTCCCGAGCTAAAAGATTTTCAAACTCAATCCGGTACCGACTTTTGGCGTTTTCTGTATAAGGTTGGTACCGATTTTTACCTTCATGTACCGATAATAAACCGGACTGTACCGGTATTTTCAATACCAGTATTGGTTGACACAAAGCTTATCCAACTTAGAAAGTAAAGAAAATAATAATAAATCTTAATATATTAATATATGGTTATAATATATTATAATTACTGTTCATTTCAGTTGCTTTTTTAATATATAGTAATAATAATAATAATAATAATAATAATAATAATAATAATATATAGTAATAATTCCATAAATCCATTACCTCACATGACATCTCACACAAAAACCTTTAAAAGGGTATTTCTGTAAACGTTTCGACCGTAACAAATCCATGATTCTCAGGTAGAGGAGCGTTTCCAGGCCTAACCGAGATGATCACTTCCAGATCTGAGACAACAACAGTCCAAATTAACTCAAAAGTAAAACAATCACGCAACCATTTATGTGCGTGCGTGCATGAGTCCATGCGTTTTGTACGTACCAGCTGCCTTTGCTGCTATCGCCTCTTGAATAACATCAGTTACAAACAGAACTTCGGATGGCTTGTCGACTCCAAGGGACTCCGAGATTTCAACATAACTTTTTGTTTCTCTTTTATTCCTGCAAATTGTAGACAATAAAATGAGGCTTTACACTAAGTATTCAAGATCAAAGAATCAAGTTTTACCCCACTTTGGTGTCGAAAAATCCGCATAAATATTTTCTTAAGTCGCCATAGTTTGTATATCCAAATATTAGCCGTTGTGCCAATCTGCTACCACTCGAATAAATGTACACTTGAATTAAAACAAAGACATAGCCCGTTAAGGCTGAAACCACAGTTGCAAAACAGGTTCGGGTCAAAAGTCCAAACAGTAAACTTTTAGTTGGAACCTACCTTGACACAAGAAGCATGCCATCTTTCAAAAGTTTGAACAACATCATCATAAACAACACCTTTTATTTCATTTTTCTCGAACCCGGTGCGCCAAATGTGATCCTGCATTATTAAGTGTTAGTAGCGGGGTCCTGACTCTTGATGGAAGAATTGTTTAATGAATGATGTTCTTGATTACCTGCAATTGTTTTAGTGAAGTAATTTTCCTGTCGGTTTTTATCATTTCTTCTACATTAGTGACCAAAGCAGCAATCACCTCTTCTTTGCCTGCATCATCTGATGGAACAGGAACCGCACCCATAACTCCGTTTTGTAAATCATCTTTTATCTTCAAGAAAAATCACAATGGGTTGGTCAAGCGGATTGTATGACGGTTACAGGTCAAGTTGGGTTATTTTACTTATTTTTCTGAATAAAACGATTAAGAGAGTTTTGACTTTTAAGCATTGAAATTACACTATAGGAGACTTTTACTTGTTTGATGAGTTAGAGAAAAAAAACATAACCCAAATCGAGTTGTTCATAAGTAAATGGGTCATAACTGAAACCTCCAATGAAGTCTGTCGGGTTTATTGGGTCTTACTTGAGAGTGTAACAAGTTGATATCATCTTTAGTATCAGCCATATCATATGTTTCTTCCAAATGCATGCGCACATTGTCACGCGCATATGGGAAAAGAATATCAGTGACAAATGAAATAGGCGTAGTTGTCCCTTCAATGTCCAAAACAACACAACGCTACAAAAAAAAAATAACCATTATATTTTTTCAGGAAACGATAATCGGTACACGGACTATTTATGAAACATGAAGTGTTACATTTCTTTAATAAGAAAAAAACTTACTGGAGTATTTCCAGCCTCATTTTTTATCGTAAGAGCCCTTGCTTTGAGTGTTGTGTTTGTTGTCCGAAGGCCCAAAATTCTTTTGGATTTTTGGATTGAACCATAACTTCTGGTCAGCGGGCCCAGGTTCAAGTGGGTATGTTTGATTGTAGCGTCAAAGGTATAGTGATGGTATTCTGCCTGAAATTAAAAAGATAACGACTTTAACAAAACCGTATGCAGAAAATAGTGTTTGGGTATGCTCCTACTGTTTGATGTTGTAATAATACGATGTATCATGTATGAGTGTTCGAAAACTTTTGATTATTTAAGAAATTAGCAGATAAAGTGACCAGAAAAGTAAAAACTCAAAACAAACCATAGTTTCAGACCTGCACAGCTGTCATTTTTGGGTATGATTCAGTTCGTTGACCATGAGAAAAGTAATAGCTCAAAACAAACACTAAAGATGCATCATATAAGAATAAGTATTACAACCAAGTTCAAGAAGCATACAACTATCCTTGGCAAAGCAAATCTACGAGTTTAAATTTGGGTCATCATGGGTAACCGTGATTACATATTGGATCACTTTGGGCCCTACATAATTTATAAGTGGGTTGATATGGGCAGAATGAGCAAAAGGCCTAATACCATAGAATACACAGATGAAAATAAACCATGGGTCATAACGACACAGTCACTTCTTTTTTCATCTAGGTATCGTTATTTTGCCATAGGCTCATCCTCATTGCCGCTGTTGTTCATCATGAGTAAGTTTCCCATTGTCGTTCGCTTTTATCGGCTAGTTTTCCTCCATTTTGGACATACTAATGCTTTAATATTGTTAAATTTAAACATAATGTTGCTGCCATATTTGTCCACATGGAATTAAGATTTGAACACACCAGTATCCAGATATATAATCTCATAAACATACTCAAAAACCAGTCATCAATAATACTTATTTATGCATACCTTTCATATTTAGTAAAAAAAAAACAACCAAATTAATCATTTTTAAAATGACCCGTTTCAACCCGTTTCCATTTTTGTCAAAACCCGTTCTCGCTCGAACCAAAATGACATTATTCTAAAACTACACATTCTAACCTGTTACTCCAACGACCCGACCTACCCATTTTGCCAGGTCTACATAAACATGGATGTTGAATGTAAAGTGACAAAATAGATGTCGAATGATCAGCTTAAAACAGACATAAAGATGGTAAATTCAAACAAATTTAAGACAATTATTGAAAAATTGAAATATGCTGCAAGTACCTTAGTGAAAAGATGGGCACATTTGGGAGATTTGTGGGAGAATGGGGAAAACAGGATTGATGGAATTGGAGATAACACAAACATGTCGTCTTCTACCCTTGTTTACTTATGGATACACCTATATATTCATTCATAAAACCCCAAATTGTTATCTTTTTACTTGCGATTAAAATAAATAAAATCAAAATATTTTCAAGAAAAATAATCGCCACACAATTTTTTTTATTTTTGGGTTGGGATATAAACAAATTTACACGTGTATGTAAAAGGGAGAAGGGTACCGGAGGGGGATGATCGGAATTTGAAAGCTGATACATCATCTCATCTTTCTGGTAAGCCTGTTTTGAAATGTAGGAAGCATTGACTTTTGACTATTCAATAGGTTTGTCACGTGGCTAAGAGTACTATTCATAAGGTTGTGTTTTTAATATATAGGATAATGTAGTAGATGTAAGACCCTGACACGTATTTGACAAAAAAGTCGCAGCGGAAATCCGTGCCATAAAATTTCTTTCATTACAAACGTCTTGACTTACTTGAAAGTTTGTTTTAATATGAATCTTTTACAAAAATAAAGTATAAGTCCTGTTTACTAAAGTACATACTCAATTATTCCCGTACAATCTATCCTATGACTCGGTCTTCGATCTCTAATCCTCGTGATAATCGCCCGTGATTCGTACAACATGCACTCACCACATACATTCATAACATTAGTGCACAATACATAAACAAGATTCATTCTCGTACACTCCCCATTTCGTTATCTTTCTAACTTTAAGCGTTTCCTCTACGTATCCATATCCTGGTGAGGCTTCAATAATGTACCTGCATTACTTTTCATTCTCAAGGCACACTATTAATAACGTATCTAATTCATGCATACATACATTCTTACATGCATACATACACATCTACATATATACATACCTTCCATTATCTCTACATACATGCATATACACATATATATCTTCATATATACATAAATACACATCTACATACATACATACTACGTACACGTTCAAGATCTTATATACCTCTTGTATATCCATACATTAATTACATGGTACTTAGACTTAGATTTATAGCCCATAGACGTCAAAAGAACGATCAAAATCATGTTTGGGAGGCCCGCCGTGGTCCACGGATAACAAACCGAAGCCTACTATACCAAAATTAACTTAGATAACAAATTTCAGGTTTTTGAACATGGGGAGGCCGTCGGCGACGGCCCTTGCAATTGCCCGTAGCCCAAAACTTCCGTAGACAGCCAAATAACCCGTCAGCCAAAAACTGACTTTCTAGAGCCCATCGGCGACGCCCCTAAGGCCTTCGGCGACGCCCTCTAGATTTTGCATTTTTCTGCAGTTCTGTTTCGTCGTCCGTACGCACTAAAACGCGCATAACTTTTGAACCGTTTACCCGTTTAACCTCCCGTTTCTTCCTACATGCTCGTAAATTCACATTCTATCATATGAACTTGAAATCCAACATCCGGTTTAAGGAAAATATTCACTTAAAGCTCTCGGCTTTATATACCCGCTTTCACTTATTCGACCCGTTCATGTTTTCGTCAAACTACTCATTTGTTTTAACCCAAAACTTACATAAACTTTATAACTATAATACTTTTACATTATCCGGGGTTCGTACTTGGGATTTATGCACCCGATACCCGGTATGCGTTAAACCTATTCATGTCATTCATTTATACGAAAGCAAACTTTGTTAATACAATTTCAAATGCGAAATTGTTTGTCCATTAACCATGACTCACAACCGAGTCTTTAGACTATTAATCCGCGTCTCTGATTCTTGGTTAGCATACTTATGTACAATTCTACCCATACCCGGTTATAGTACCGTAATGAATTACTTATACAACCCTTCCGGTATAGTAATAAAACCACATTTTGACCCATTCGGCCTACTTAACGTAAATCATCAATTTCATACAACCCTTCCTTATTTGACTTCAATTATCATGCCTAATTAACTAGAACATAACCTTACTTAACAAACTAAGAAGTGATTCGGAAATCACTTACCTTGTGCATCCGTATCCACTTCCTTGCCTCCTCTTGACCCGTTAGCCTTTCATGCTTGAGTCCATCTTGATATGATTCCTCTACTTTCATGCCACCAATTCACATTCTCGTTAGCATACACAATTGTACATGTTAAAGATCATATCAATCGCATATTTCACATTTGACTTTCATTAGTCAATTATAACAAGCATAAGACATATACCCATTTTCACATACTTTCAAACTCATATAATTCAACATGTCATTCCATGTAACGCGTATTGATGTAACATGTACCATACGACTTTCTAATATCCTATCTTTACAAAAACAAGTCAATTTATGCTTCCTATGTGTAGTTGACTTTCAGAAGTCAACGGTTTATCATATGAACTTCCGACTTATCCACATATATCCGTAACATCATTTATGCTATATCAATGACACTTTATACATTTCTTACTCACGATGCAAATATGCTTACAATCGTATGATCACCTAGTGATATTAAACACAACGTACAAGTCCTTAATGCATAGTCTTGACCAAGACATACATTCAACCCGAATTCTTGTATAAGTTCCATCTAAAGCACATTCTTCAAGTTAGTATACTACTAATTACATCATTACCTTATCTCATTCATATATATCAAGCCATTTCATACAATCTCACATCTTAACTTCACTTAGACTTTTCATCATACACTTGGTGTGCGTACACCATTTAGTGCACATTGTACAACCAACTAAAGCACATTCTTCCTAGTTCATCCATGAATTAACATAATCTTTCACAAATCATTAGCATAACCAAGCATCATATGTTTTATATCAAATTATCCATCTAACTACTTTCTATAACGCTACTCTAACATCAACATTAAACAATTCATCATAAATCTTCACTAAACTTCATCTTCCTACAAATTCTAAGTGGGTTTTATCCCAACTCATCAATACAATCAAAATTAAGCACAATACAACTTTACATGTTGATATTATCTAGTATTCATGCTCAATTTCATTGAACATTCACAGATTACACATAACCCACTTCATCAAAATCACCAAAACAAGAAATTAAACTTACTTGATGTCAAGCACACTTAGCTAATCAAAGTTCCTGTCTCATGCATTCGATTAATCTTTGATTTCCCTTTCAATTTGAGGGATTTAGGGATGTTAGGGTTTTGAAGGGAAATGTTTCCCCTGGCCTCATCTCACGATCGTACATACACACATATGAAACACTGGGCATTTTTTGTTAAGTGTTTTGATGTGATATTGTTCCTTTTAACCCTCTCATCTTTTCATAACATGTCACTTTCCCCCATTTCTGCATACTAACCTAGTAAACCTTCATGTATAGATAAGAATTTTAGATTTACTAAAATTTATAAAACCTTAATAATGGTAGAAATCCATGTTTACCATTTCTTTTTGTCAAAATATTGCGATTAAAACATTATAATATGTCTTACGAAATTTGGGGTGTTACAAGTCTACCCCCCCCCCCTTAAAGAAGGTTTCGTCCCCGAAACCTTTCTCATTCTAAGTAGACCAATACTACTCTTACTTTTTCATCTATTCATTCACGATGCTCATTACAACATGAATACATTCGGGATCTTGGTCAAAAGTTTGTTTCATACCTAAACATGATTGTACGCATTGTCCTTACGTTCTTAAATTAAGTAATTTACTTTCATAATCACCTAAAACTCAGAATCTGATCCATAGCTCTTATTAGTGTCGTTTTCATTGTATGATGCTAGTTCCTAGCAAACCTCCTTACTAGCGATTCATTCATCGAATTTATTCCAATTGTATACAATTATTAATCGTCCAAACCTAAGTCTATGGCTTGTTTCTAACTTCCTATTTAAGCATATTACATTCATATATTTACTAATCGAAATAAATCGATTTATTTCGTACTACTCATACATCATATGCTATCTTTCATTTTGTTCACTATGAGCCATCCTAAACATTCCATTACTAACATTACTTCTGATTACTTTTAAGCTCATAGGAGGGGTCGCTATATTACCATACGCATACTATAATCATTCAAAGACTTATTATTTCAACCAAATTCACCCTTCTTAAACTTACTTATCCGTACTTAACACGAAGACTAAGCATTATTTCCATGGTTACTATTGTTATTTATGCCATGCGTATCTTTTCTACAATGTCTTGTTCAAATGAACATGGCCAACAAGCCGAGCATCAAAGTTAGCATTTCTTAGCGATACTTGCCGTCTCGTATATTCTATCAGAATTTCCACAGTTACGAGCATTCAGGTTCAATACCACTCGACGATCGTTACGAACATTTTGAAATTCACTCCACATTTTGCATTACAGTTTGTATATATACATTCTATTCTGACACATCCATCTCTAGTCGAGTCATAACCTCCTATTAAAGTTACAACCCTTTTTATACATACCTGACGGAAGTAGATTCCATTGATTCGTTATCCTTATCTTACGATGATCATTCCTTTCCGATTGGTGACATTACGTGTCCATTCATCAAGCTCACCTATGAGTACAAAACTTAACAAATCAAAACATTAACTACCGAGTTCAAATGGCGATCGCCATCTGATGTGCGTGAGTGTTATTAGTTTTTAATGTATATTTTAAGCCCTTTACACTTTCTTTAGCCAAGTTTTAAATTTATAAAACACGATATTTACTAACACTAAACACACATATGGACAAGTGTACCCATCGTGAGCGTAGTATAGTGTTGGTAAGATACCGAGGTCGTCCAAGGACACAAGAGCTTTTAGTACCGGTTTATCCTCAACGTCTAATCAAATAAAAAAGTTTAGAAAAAGGTTTTAAACTAAGAAAAATAAAAACTAACTAAAATGCTGAAAAATAAAAATAAAAGAAAAACAGATAAACAAGATGAATCACTTGGCTCCGACTCGTGTTTAGTGTAACCTTTGATTATTTCCGCACTTTTGCACTATTTAAGAGATTATCTTAGTTATTGTAGTAGGCCCCTCTTTTGAAGGTGACGTTACCCTCAACCCAGTAGTTTGAGTCAGCAAGGATACAATCCTAAAGGGTCGGATTATTGAAAGATAATTAATTAAGTTATTAATGCATAATGTGGTAGGCCCCTCTTTTGAAGGTGACGTTACCCTCGGCTAAGTAGTATGAGTCAGCAGGGATACAGTCCTAAGTAGCCGGGTTAAAGTATTAAGAGTAGTTTAACTTATGAGGGGATCAAAGAGTTTGGAACCCCGCCATCCAATACCGTTAAGTATTGAAGGAGGTACTACTAAATTTGACCCAGGTCCTTTGCAGGATCTATACACTGAACAATGGCAAGACTCTTACCAAACCGTTCCCTTAACCCCCGACCAGGTAGCCAACATACCTCCATATAGACCGTGGAGATATGAATGGTGAAAATCTTTTATTTTATATAGACAGTAAAATAATGCCAAGACACCACGGACAAACGATAAGGTAGAATCACCTTCAACATAAGAAACTAGTTATTAAAGTCATTAATACATAACCAATTAAAAAGTGCGAAAAGATTAAAAATAAAAAGTATTACACTAGACACTTTGTCTTCACCAAGTGATGTAAGAGACTTAGGCAAACATGGCCTTGATTGTCAAGAACTGTTACGATCAATCTTGGATCCCGAGACGACTCACACACTCTATGATGGACAATGGATGATGGTGGTGGATGATGGTGTTATGGTGGTGGTGGGTGGTGGGTGAAGTGTGAGAGAGGTGGTGTGCCAAGAGATGGTTTGAGCTTGAGCCAAGCACTCCTATTTATAGGCTGAACAGAAGCTCGGGCACAGCCCCATGTCCACATCCTTCTCTATCTTCATTAATTGCTCTTGTCTTTAATAGTTGACCACAGCCACGTGTCCGCTGGGCACGACCCCGTGTGCAGAAGCATATCTGTACTATCAAGATTTGCCTGGATTCTGCGAATCTTATAGTTGACCACGACCCCGTGTCCGCTGAGCACTGCCCCGTGGTGGGCAATGGAAGCTTCTAAAACTTTGTCTTTTATGCTGACACTTGGGCACGCCCCCGTGCTCATTGAGCACGGGGCGTGTTCAGCCTTCTGTTTTCTTGTTTTGCTTGGGAAGATGCTTTCGGGGATGTCGGGCATGTCACGTTTATTCCTTTTCTTGTATTTATGTTAGATTTAGCTGTCTTTTTGCTTCTTTTGTTAATTTGAGCTCATTTAATCCTGAAAATACAAAAGGAAGACAAAAACATATTTTTTCCAACATTAGTACTAAAAAAGGGTTAGTTTTATGCCACAATTGATGTAATTCATATGTTGCATTTTGCACACATCAAATACCCCCACACTTGAATCTTTGCTTGTCCTCAAGCAAAACTCTTTATAATGTGGCTTTACGCTCCCAAATGGAATTGGTAGAAAAGAAGGTTTTTGGGCTTGTCATAGAGTGTCGGGATTTCCAAGATTCTTTATTAAGTTTTATTTTTATTTATTTACAATCCTATTCGTCATGATTTATTTAAAACTTCTCATAAGATAAATTACTTATTAGGGCATAACATGCCTCTTTAAAATTCTATTTATATACAAGTTCACATACCTCATGGGGGATCACTCAACACTCGGCCGAAGATGTATTTTAGTGAATCACTTGAGAGCGGCATGGAACTTACTCCTACCATAGGCTTGCCAGGAAATCAATCCTCCTCCTTTTTAACTATATACCTTTGTAAATATCAAGAGGACTTTTGGGTAAAGGGTTAGGCTTGGGTTAAAGGTAGGTGGTTGGGTTAGTGGTTAGTAGAAAAGGACGAAAAAGCGTAAAAAGCATCGGTTTTCGAAAGACTTTTTATTTTTGCAATTTTTATTTTGATGAAGCTATTATTCAAACAAAGTTATTTTTGATAAACTTATTTGTTTATTTCTTTTGCTTCATCAACAAAATATATATATATATATATATATATATATATATATATATATATATATAGGGAGAAGATCATGCGAGAACCACCTCTTATTGCGAGAACCGCGAGAACCGCGAGAACCAATGTGAACACACAAAAAATGCCTAAAAATAGCTAAAAATCACACAAAATTTTTTTTTTTGATTTTTTTAATATTTTTTAGGTTAAAATCGCTACTTTTCGAACCCAAAAAAAAATTTTTTTTTTTTAATTTTTTTTTTTTTTAAAAATTTTTTTTTTGGCTTCGAAAAGTAGCGATTTTAACCTAAAAAATATTAAAAAAATCAAAAAAAAAATTTTGGATTTTTTTTTGATTTTTTTAGATTTTTTTTAGATTTTTTTAGGTTTTTTGGGGGTTTAGTTTTTAGCATTTTAGCTTGGGGGGGTGAGGGGGGGGGGGTGTTGGTTCAAGCTTCCCTTATCATCCAAGCTTGTTACTAAAACAAAGGGTTAAAAATAAAAAGGTTTTGGTGGGTGAAAGGGTGTTTGGTTTGGGTTAAGAAATGAAAGGGTTTTGGCTCAAAGGGGTTAACTAGGGGGATTTTGGGTAGGTGGTAAAAAAGAAAAGAAAAATAATGGTGTAGAAATAAAAAAAAAGGGTTAGTCTTAATGCCTCCATCATTTACTTACTCGGGTTTAAGTTGGTAAGGACCGGGAATGTATCGTCGTGGCAAGTTCTAGAGTTGTAAGAACCAAGCGGCTATTCACACAAGAAACGAAAAATGAGCATTTAATTTAAAGATATGTATTTGTATGCTCAATAAAGGCTCAAAACTCACTTTTTTGGGAATGGGTTTTTATGTGATCAAGTATATATAATTAAATTTTAACTAAGCTTGTCATGCCTTTTCATAATTTTCTTATGTTGGTTATTTTTATCACAACGCTATCGGTTGTAAATTTGTAAAAATATAACCTTTTTAGAACTTGAATTTCCCGAATTAAACCTAGACAAGTAAAAAAAATGAAAAATTTTGGAAAAAAATTGGGGTGATTAGCGGTTCCAATAGAGTTTTGTGTAAGGCTTGTTATTAGGACTTGCAAGATTCAAGGTTTTAGCATCCCCCCCCCCACACTTAAATTACACATTGTCCTCAATGTGTCCCAAAAATAAGTTTTTAGGTTGATTGAATGTGTAAAAGTGGGTTAAAAACAAGATTTTATGGTACTGGGTAGCTGAACACGGGGTGGTGTTGGCTGAGCACGGCCCCGTGGTCAGACTGCCAGTATCAAATTTAAACAGAAGGCTGGGCACGGGGGCGGGTTCAGTGAGCACGGCCCCGTGTCCAGTTACCTAAACTGGGCATTTTCTGCAGAACCTCGGGCACGGGGCGTGTTGGGGTGAGCACGGCCCCGTGCTGAACTTGCTGTAATGAAGAAAAATCGTCGGGAGGCTCTGTTTTTGTGTATGGGGTGTTGGTTCAAGCTTCCCTTATCATCCAACTTGTTACTAAAACAAAGGGTTAAAAATAAAAAGGTTTTGGTGGGTGAAAGGGTGTTTGGTTTGGGTTAAGAAATGAAAGGATTTTGGCTCAAAGGGGTTAACTATGGGGATTTTGGGTAGGTGGTAAAAAAGAAAAGAAAAATAATGGTGTAGAAATTAAAAAAAAAGGGTTAGTCTTAATGCCTCCATCATTTAATTACTCGGGTTTAAGTTGGTAAGGACCGGGAATGTATCGTCGTGACAAGTTCTAGAGTTGTAAGAACCAAGCGGCTATTCACACAAGAAACGAAAAATGAGCATTTAATTTAAAGATATGTATTTGTATGCTCAATAAAGGCTCAAAACTCACTTTTTTGGGAATGGGTTTTTATGTGATCAAGTATATATAATTAAATTTTAACTAAGCTTGTCATGCCTTTTCATAATTTTCTTATGTTGGTTCTTTTTATCACGACGCTATCGGTTGTAAATTTGTAAAAATATAACCTTTTTAGAACTTGAATTTCCCGAATTAAACCTAGACAAGTAAAAAAAATGAAAAATTTTGGAAAAAAATTGGGGTGATTAGCGGTTCCAATAGAGTTTTGTGTAAGGCTTGTTATTAGGACTTGCAAGATTCAAGGTTTTAGCATCCCCCCCCCCCCCACTTAAATTACACATTGTCCTCAATGTGTCCCAAAAATAAGTTTTTAGGTTGATTGAATGTGTAAAAGTGGGTTAAAAACAAGATTTTATGATACTGGGTAGCTGAACACAGGGTGGTGTTGGCTGAGCACGGCCCCGTGGTCAGACTGCCAGTATCAAATTTAAACAGAAGGCTGGGCACAGGGGCGGGTTCAGTGAGCACGGCCCCGTGTCCAGTTACCTAAACTGGGCATTTTCTGCAGAACGTCGGGCACGGGGCGTGTTGGGGTGAGCACGGCCCCGTGCTGAACTTGCTGTAATGAAGAAAAATCGTCGGGAGGCTCTGTTTTTGTGTATGGGGTGTTGGTTCAAGCTTCCCTTATCATCCAAGCTTGTTACTAAAACAAAGGGTTAAAAATAAAAAGGTTTTGGTGGGTGAAAGGGTGTTTGGTTTGGGTTAAGAAATGAAAGGGTTTTGGCTCAAAGGGGTTAACTAGGGGGATTTTGGGTAGGTGGTAAAAAAGAAAAGAAAAATAATGGTGTAGAAATAAAAAAAAAGGGTTAGTCTTAATGCCTCCATCATTTACTTACTCGGGTTTAAGTTGGTAAGGACCGGGAATGTATCGTCGTGGCAAGTTCTAGAGTTGTAAGAACCAAGCGGCTATTCACACAAGAAACGAAAAATGAGCATTTAATTTAAAGATATGTATTTGTATGCTTAATAAAGGCTCAAAACTCACTTTTTTGGGAATGGGTTTTTATGTGATCAAGTATATATAATTAAATTTTAACTAAGCTTGTCATGCCTTTTCATAATTTTCTTATGTTGGTTATTTTTATCACGACGCTATCGGTTGTAAATTTGTAAAAATATAACCTTTTTAGAACTTGAATTTCCCGAATTAAACCTAGACAAGTAAAAAAAATGAAAAATTTTGGAAAAAAATTGGGGTGATTAGCGGTTCCAATAGAGTTTTGTGTAAGGCTTGTTATTAGGACTTGCAAGATTCAAGGTTTTAGCATCCCCCCCCCCCCCACACTTAAATTACACATTGTCCTCAATGTGTCCCAAAAATAAGTTTTTAAGTTGATTGAATGTGTAAAAGTGAGTTAAAAACAAGATTTTATGGTACTGGGTAGCTGAACACGGGGTGGTGTTGGCTGAGCACGGCCCCGTGGTCAGACTGCCAGTATCAAATTTAAACAGAAGGCTGGGCACGGGGGCGGGTTCAGTGAGCACGGCCCCGTGTCCAGTTACCTAAACTGGGCATTTTCTGCAGAACCTCGGGCACGGGGCGTGTTGGGGTGAGCACGGCCCCGTGCTGAACTTGCTGTAATGAAGAAAAATCGTCGGGAGGCTCTGTTTTTGTGTATGGGGTGTTGATTCAAGCTTCCCTTATCATCCAACTTGTTACTAAAACAAAGGGTTAAAAATAAAAAGGTTTTGGTGGGTGAAAGGGTGTTTGGTTTGGGTTAAGAAATGAAAGGATTTTGGCTCAAAGGGGTTAACTATGGGGATTTTGGGTAGGTGGTAAAAAACAAAAGAAAAATAATGGTGTAGAAATAAAAAAAAAGGGTTAGTCTTAATGCCTCTATCATTTAATTACTCGGGTTTAAGTTGGTAAGGACCGGGAATGTATCGTCGTGGCAAGTTCTAGAGTTGTAAGAACCAAGCGGCTATTCACACAAGAAACGAAAAATGAGCATTTAATTTAAAGATATGTATTTGTATGCTCAATAAAGGCTCAAAACTCACTTTTTTGGGAATGGGTTTTTATGTGATCAAGTATATATAATTAAATTTTAACTAAGCTTGTCATGCCTTTTCATAATTTTCTTATGTTGGTTCTTTTTATCACGACGCTATCGGTTGTAAATTTGTAAAAATATAACCTTTTTAGAACTTGAATTTCCCGAATTAAACCTAGACAAGTAAAAAAATGAAAAATTTTGGAAAAAAATTGGGGTGATTAGCGGTTCCAATAGAGTTTTGTGTAAGGCTTGTTATTAGGACTTGCAAGATTCAAGGTTTTAGCATCCCCCCCCCCCCCCACTTAAATTACACATTGTCCTCAATGTGTCCCAAAAATAAGTTTTTAGGTTGATTGAATGTGTAAAAGTGGGTTAAAAACAAGATTTTATGATACTGGGTAGCTGAACACAGGGTGGTGTTGGCTGAGCACGGCCCCGTGGTCAGACTGCCAGTATCAAATTTAAACAGAAGGCTGGGCACAGGGGCGGGTTCAGTGAGCACGGCCCCGTGTCCAGTTACCTAAACTGGGCATTTTCTGCAGAACCTCGGGCACGGGGCGTGTTGGGGTGAGCACGGCCCCGTGCTGAACTTGCTGTAATGAAGAAAAATCGTCGGGAGGCTCTGTTTTTGTGTATGGGGTGTTGGTTCAAGCTTCCCTTATCATCCAAGCTTGTTACTAAAACAAAGGGTTAAAAATAAAAAGGTTTTGGTGGGTGAAAGGGTGTTTGGTTTGGGTTAAGAAATGAAAGGGTTTTGGCTCAAAGGGGTTAACTAGGGGGATTTTGGGTAGGTGGTAAAAAAGAAAAGAAAAATAATGGTGTAGAAATAAAAAAAAAAGGGTTAGTCTTAATGCCTCCATCATTTACTTACTCGGGTTTAAGTTGGTAAGGACCGGGAATGTATCGTCGTGGCAAGTTCTAGAGTTGTAAGAACCAAGCGGCTATTCACACAAGAAACGAAAAATAAGCATTTAATTTAAAGATATGTATTTGTATGCTTAATAAAGGCTCAAAACTCACTTTTTTGGGAATGGGTTTTTATGTGATCAAGTATATATAATTAAATTTTAACTAAGCTTGTCATGCCTTTTCATAATTTTCTTATGTTGGTTATTTTTATCACGACGCTATCGGTTGTAAATTTGTAAAAATATAACCTTTTTAGAACTTGAATTTCCCGAATTAAACCTAGACAGGTAAAAAAAATGAAAAATTTTGGAAAAAAATTGGGGTGATTAGCGGTTCCAATAGAGTTTTGTGTAAGGCTTGTTATTAGGACTTGCAAGATTCAAGGTTTTAGCATCCCCCCCCCCCCCCCACACTTAAATTACACATTGTCCTCAATGTGTCCCAAAAATAAGTTTTTAAGTTGATTGAATGTGTAAAAGTGAGTTAAAAACAAGATTTTATGGTACTGGGTAGCTGAACACGGGGTGGTGTTGGCTGAGCACGGCCCCGTGGTCAGACTGCCAGTATCAAATTTAAACAGAAGGCTGGGCACGGGGGCGGGTTCAGTGAGCACGGCCCCGTGTCCAGTTACCTAAACTGGGCATTTTCTGCAGAACCTCGGGCACGGGGCGTGTTGGGGTGAGCACGGCCCCGTGCTGAACTTGCTGTAATGAAGAAAAATCGTCGGGAGGCTCTGTTTTTGTGTATGGGGTGTTGATTCAAGCTTCCCTTATCATCCAACTTGTTACTAAAACAAAGGGTTAAAAATAAAAAGGTTTTGGTGGGTGAAAGGGTGTTTGGTTTGGGTTAAGAAATGAAAGGATTTTGGCTCAAAGGGGTTAACTATGGGGATTTTGGGTAGGTGGTAAAAAACAAAAGAAAAATAATGGTGTAGAAATAAAAAAAAAGGGTTAGTCTTAATGCCTCCATCATTTAATTACTCGGGTTTAAGTTGGTAAGGACCGGGAATGTATCGTCGTGGCAAGTTCTAGAGTTGTAAGAACCAAGCGGCTATTCACACAAGAAACGAAAAATGAGCATTTAATTTAAAGATATGTATTTGTATGCTCAATAAAGGCTCAAAACTCACTTTTTTGGGAATGGGTTTTTATGTGATCAAGTATATATAATTAAATTTTAACTAAGCTTGTCATGCCTTTTCATAATTTTCTTATGTTGGTTCTTTTTATCACGACGCTATCGGTTGTAAATTTGTAAAAATATAACCTTTTTAGAACTTGAATTTCCCGAATTAAACCTAGACAAGTAAAAAAATGAAAAATTTTGGAAAAAAATTGGGGTGATTAGCGGTTCCAATAGAGTTTTGTGTAAGGCTTGTTATTAGGACTTGCAAGATTCAAGGTTTTAGCATCCCCCCCCCCCCCCACTTAAATTACACATTGTCCTCAATGTGTCCCAAAAATAAGTTTTTAGGTTGATTGAATGTGTAAAAGTGGGTTAAAAACAAGATTTTATGATACTGGGTAGCTGAACACAGGGTGGTGTTGGCTGAGCACGGCCCCGTGGTCAGACTGCCAGTATCAAATTTAAACAGAAGGCTGGGCACAGGGGCGGGTTCAGTGAGCACGGCCCCGTGTCCAGTTACCTAAACTGGGCATTTTCTGCAGAACCTCGGGCACGGGGCGTGTTGGGGTGAGCACGGCCCCGTGCTGAACTTGCTGTAATGAAGAAAAATCGTCGGGAGGCTCTGTTTTTGTGTATGGGGTGTTGGTTCAAGCTTCCCTTATCATCCTTCACCATCCCGGGTGTGTTTTATTCCTGAAAATTAAAAACTAAACTAGAAAACATAAAGGTTAATCTACACTAAACTACGGATAGTTTCGCGGAATGCCTCCGTGGTGCGCCACGTTTATAAGGGTCCTTGGCTAGACCCACCTTATCGGGTGGTTCTGGCTCATCTTCAATTAGGGGGTCATTATTGCCGAATGGATATTTCATTGATCGCTCAAGATCGACACTCTTTTTAAATGCCCCTAATTGAATAGGTAGATTGTTGAACTTCCGGTTTTTCAAAGCTTCGTGAGTTTTTACAAAGGGTCGTCCCAACACTAGAGGAGCGTCATCAAGGATGACAAAGTCGGTTGGGATTACCATTTGATTTGTTTGAACCAAGACATCCTCAACTACACCGATTGATTTTATTACCTTCCGATTAGATAGAAAAATGGGTATTTGAAGTGGAGAAAAATCACTAATACTTAATTTTTCAAAAATGTAGTTAGGCATTATGTTAACACAAAGATCTTTATCGATTGTGACATTACTAATAAATGAATTTTGAAAGAAACATGAAACCGGTGTAATGTTAATTTCAAATGGGTCTTCTTTTATTAGTGAGGTTTGATCAATAGTTAACTTGACACTTACCATTTCGTCAATTTTAGTGTTAGTGTTTAACTCTTTTAAAAACTTAGCATGAGTTGGAACTAAACAATGATTTTCAAAAGAAGGTGACAAGAGATTAATTTCTTTAAAATTAGACTCTTCTTGTATTTTAGCGTTGTCGGACTCACCTTTTTCGTTGTTTAACTCATGTGTCGGTTTTTCACTTATTTGTTCTTCCATTTTTACACTTTCAGTTACCTTTTCTTTATTTAATTCTTCTCTTGCGCGGGATTCCTCTTCCCTTGCGCGAGATTCTTTTATATAGCGATCGATAACTCTAAGGTGTTCTAATATCCTATCGGTCACTTCGGTTATAGAAAAAGGATCGGGATTTTCAAAGCTTGAATCCGGTTGTTCGATCCTTTGTTCCTCATAATACCCATATGAAGTAGATGGTTCACACCATTGTTCTTCATTGTAAGCATATAATGGATAAGGGTCGTAATTTTGTTCTTCATAATACTCATATGAGGTGGGTTGTTCACGCCATGGTTCCTCATAATAAGCATATGAAGGTGATGTCTCATATCTTGGTTCCCCAAAGTATGAGTAAGAAGGCTCATACCTTGGTTCATCAAAATATGAGTATGAGGGAGGAGGTTCATACCTTTGGTCTTCATAGGATGTGTATGAAGTTGATGGCTCATACCTGGGCTCCTCATAGTAGGTGTATGAATTGGATGGTTGATATGAGTGACAATATTGAACCGAGTGCGGGTTACTACAATTAGTGCAATAGTTACTCCTATAATCATCCTCCTCATAGGTGTAGTTGTAACCTCCTGAGTATTGATCCATAAGAATCACTCAGCAGACCACAACCAAGTCTCGAGATCAGAAAACAAAAAATAAAAACGGAAACAGAGGCTGGACACGGCCCCGTGTTCAGTGGACACGGCCCCGTGTACAGAATCTGTATCTGGGCATTTTAATTAAAGTTACTGATTTCGTTGAGCACGTGGCGTGTTCAGTGAGCACGGCCCGTGTTCAAGCTACTGTTACTGGGTGTTTTATGAAAATGTGCAGCATGGCCCCGTGTACAGGTTACTGTAAATGCAAAACTAAACTAATGCACAAAAATGTGTGCGCGTTTTAAAAAGGTTTTGAAAAACTGATTAGGCCGTCGATTTTAAGCTTTCTTAAAATCCTTGTGTCCCCGACAGCGGCGCCAAAAACTTGATGTGCGTGAGTGTTATTAGTTTTTAATGTATATTTTAAGCCCTTTTACACTTTCTTTAGCCAAGTTTTAAATTTATAAAACACGATATTTACTAACACTAAACACACATATGGGCAAGTGCACCCATCGTGAGCGTAGTATAGTGTTGGTAAGATACCGAGGTCGTCCAAGGACACAAGAGCTTTTAGTACCGGTTTATCCTCAACGTCTAATCAAATAAAAAAGTTTAGAAAAAGGTTTTAAATTAAGAAAAATAAAAACTAACTAAAATGCTGAAAAATAAAAATAAAAGAAAAACAGATAGACAAGATGAATCACTTGGCTCCGACTCGTGTTTAATGTAACCTTTGATTATTTGCGCACTTTTGCACTATTTAATAGATTATCTTAGTTATTGTAGTATGCCCCTCTTTTGAAGGTGGCGTTACCCTCAACCCAGTAGTTTGAGTCAGCAAGGATACAATCCTAAAGGGTCGGATTATTGAAAGATAATTAAATAAGTTATTAATGCATAATGTGGTAGGCCCCTCTTTTGAAGGTGACGTTACCCTCGGCTAAGTAGTCTGAGTCAGCAGGGATACAGTCCTAAGTAGCCGGGTTAAAGTATTAATAGTAGTTTAACTTATGAGGGGATCAAAGAGTTTGGACCCCCGCCATCCAATACCGTTAAGTATTGAAGGAGGTCCTACTAAATTTGACCCAGGTCCTTTGCAGGATCTATACACTGAACAATGGCAAGACTCTTACCAAACCGTTCCCTTAACCCCTGACAAGGTAGCCAACATACCTCCATATAGACCGTGGAGATATGAATGGTGAAAATCTTTTATTTTATATAGACAGTAAAATAATGCCAAGACACCATGGACAAACGATAAGGAAGAATCACCTTTAACATAAGAAACTAGTTATTAAAGTCATTAATACATAACCAATTAAAAAGTGCGAAAAGACTAAAAATAAAAAGTATTACACTAGACACTTTGTCTTCACCAAGTGATGTAAGAGACTTAGGCAAACATGGCCTTGATTGTCAAGAACTGTTACGATCAATCTTGGATCCCGAGACGACTCACACACTCTATGATGGACAATGGATGATGGTGGTGGATGATGGTGTTATGGTGGTGGTGGGTGGTGGGTGAAGTGTGAGAGAGGTGGTGTGCCAAGGGATGGTTTGAGCTTGAGCCAAGCACTCCTATTTGTAGGCTGAACAGAAGCTCGGGCCCGGCCCCGTGTCCAGTGGGTACGGCCCCGTGTCCACATCCTTCTCTGTCTTCATTAATTGCTCTTGTCTTTCTTAGTTGACCACTGCCCTGTGTCCGCTGGGCACGACCCCGTGTGCAGAAGCATATCTGTACTATCAAGATTTGCCTGGATTCTGTGAATCTTATAGTTGACCACGACCCCATGTCCGCTGAGCACGGCCCCATGGTGGGCGATGGAAGCTTCTACAACTTTGTCTTTTATGCTGACACTTGGGCACGCCCCCGTGCTCATTGAGCACGGGGCGTGTTCAGCCTTCTGTTTTCTTGTTTTGCTTGAGAAGATGCTTTCGGGGAGGTCGGGCATGCCACGTTTATTCATTTTCTTGTATTTATGTTAGATTTAGCTGCTTTTTTGCTTCTTTTGTTAATTTGAGCTCATTTAATCCTGAAAATACAAAAGGAAGACAAAAACATACTTTTTCCAACATTAGTACTAAAAAGGGTTAGTTTTATGCCACAATTGATGTAATTTATATGTTGCATTTTGCACACATCACCATCTGACCCGTATGACCCATTTATCCTTTCGACCATTCTTGCATGCAACGCATTTGCATAAATATATATATATATATATATATATATATATATGAAAGGTTAAACATAATTTGAATCATATCACTTAAGGAATATTTACTTGTTTGGTCCGTAATTACTTACACATTAGGATATTTTCATTCTTTTGTTCATTTGCTTTACATTTACTTATATGACTTGTTCGACGCAAACATGGTCAAACTATCGACGCATCCTGAGGTGGGCTAATTTCATCCTTTTTGTGCTTTAAATCCGTCTCGCGGATCCAAACGTAACATTCCTACCCTTCATTCCTTCTATGTTTGAATCCGTCTAGCGGTTTCAAACATATCGTTCATATCTTCCATTCCTTACATATGTTGAATGTCTCGCGGATTCAAACAGGTCATTCATACTTCATTCCTTTCATGCTTCGAATCCGTCTCGCGGATTCTAACACATCATTCATACTTTCATTCCTTTCATGTTTCGAATCCGTCCCGCGGATTCTAACATATCATTCATACTTTCATTCCTTTTCATGTTTCGAATCCGTCCCGCGGATCCTAACATATCATTCATACTTTCATTTCTGAAAGTCTTGCGTTTCTTTTTACCCTCACGTCCACCTACTACCTAATTCTAACGGACATACCTGTAACAATTATCACGGTCTCGCGAACGTCATATGTTTCTAGTGTACTGGCCAGGTACACAATCCACATACTAGTTTCGTGTAATCGCCACCTTATGTCCGAAGAATTAAATTTCGGCACGTGTATCATTTTCAAAACTTCATTGCCATATCACTATTATATATTTCATTTAAAAATTTTCTTTCACTCGCTTAATTATACCATTTCATACGCCCACACATTAAATTTACGTACCTGGGGTCCATTCGTCTTATCACTTGTCTTGATGCCGGTTCTAGACCGCATTCCTAGATCATCCTTTCCAAGCAATTATGCTTACCTTTAGATCTTGATCGAGTCATGGATTGTACGGGTTCCTTATCACAAGAGTACGTAGGTTTGAGTTCAAGTACCTATCCTCTCGTACTTGATTCTCTCAAACCAGGGCTCTGATACCAACTTGTAAGACCTTGACACGTATTTGACAAAAAGTCGCAGCGGAAATTCGTGCCATAAAATTTCTTTCATTACAAACGTCTTGACTTACTTGAAAGTTCGTTTTAATAAGAATCTTTTACAAAAATAAAGTATAAGTCATGTTTACTAAAGTACATACTTAATTATTCCCGTACAATCTATCCTATGACTCGGTCTTCGATCTCTAATCCTCGTGATAATCGCCCGTGATTCGTACAACCTGCACTCACCACATACATTCATAACATTAGTGCACAATACATAAACAAGATTCATTCTCGTACACTCCCCATTTCGTTATCTTTCTAACTTTAAGCGTTTCCTCTACGTATCCATATCCTGGTGAGGCTTCAATAATGTACCTGCATTACTTTTCATTCTCAAGGCACACTATTAATAACGTATTACTCAACGTATCTAATTCATGCATACATACATTCTTACATGCATACATACACATCTACATATGTACATACCTTCCATTATCTCTACATACATGCATATACACATACATATCTTCATATATACATAAATACACATCTACATACATACATACATACATACTACGTACACGTTCAAGATCTTATATACCTCTTGTATATCCATACACTAATTACATGGTACTTAGACTTAGATTTATAGCCCATAGATGTCAAAAGAACGATCAAAATCATGTTTGGGAGGTCTGCCATGGTCCACGGATAACAAACCGAAGTCTACTATACCCAAATCAACTTAGATAACAAATTTCAGGTTTTTGAACATGGGGAGGCCGTCGGGGACGGCCCTTGCAATTGCCCGTAGCCCAAAACTTCCGTAGACAGCCAAATAACCCGTCAGCCAAAAACTGACTTTCTAGAGCCCGTCGGCGACGCCCTCTAGATTTTGCATTTTTCTGCAGTTCCGTTTCGTCGTCCGTACGCACTAAAACGCGCATAACTTTTGAACCGTTTACCCGTTTAACCTCCCGTTTCTTCCTACATGCTCGTAAATTCACATTCTATCATATGAACTTGAAATACAACATCCGGTTTAAGGAAAATATTCACTTAAAGCTCTCGGATTTATATACCCGCTTTCACTTATTCGACCCGTTCATGTTTTCGTCAAACTACTCATTTGCTTTAACCCAAAACTTACATAAACGTTATAACTATAATACTTTTACATTATCCGGGGTTCGTACTTGGGATTTATGCACCCGATACCCGGTATGCGTTAAACTTATTCATGTTATTCATTTATACGAAAGCAAACTTTGTTAATACAATTTCAAATGCGAAATTGTTTGTCCATTAACCATGACTCACAACCGAGTCTTTAGACTATTAATCCGCGTCTCCGATTCTTGGTTAGCGTACTTATGTACAATTCTACCCATACCCGGTTATAGTACCGTAATCAATTACTTATACAACCCTTCCGGTATAGTAATAAAACCACATTTTGACCCATTCGGCCTACTTAACGTAAATCATCAATTTCATACAACCCTTCCTTATTTGACTTCAATTATCATGCCTAATTAACTAGAACATAACCTTACTTAACAAACTAAGAAGTGATTCGGAAATCACTTACCTTGTGCATCCGTGTCCGTATCCACTTCCTTGCCTCCTCTTGACCCGTTAGCCTTTCATGCTTGAGTCCATCTTGATATGATTCCTCTACTTTCATGCCACCAATTCACATTCTCGTTAGCATACACAATTGTACATGTTAAAGATCATATCAATTGCATATTTCACATTTGACTTTCATTAGTCAATTATAACAAGCATAAGACATATACCCACTTTCACATACTTTCAAACTCATATAATTCAACATGTCATTCCATGTAACGCGTATTGATGTAACATGTACCATACGACTTTCTAATATCCTATCTTTACAAAAACAAGTCAATTTATGCTTCCTATGTGTAGTTGACTTTCAGAAGTCAACGGTTTATCATATGAACTTCAGACTTATCCACATATATCCGTAACATCATTTATGCTATATCAATGACACTATATACATTTCTTACTCACGATGCAAATATGCTTACAATCATATGATCACCTAGTGATATTAAACACAACGTACAAGTCCTTAATGCATAGTCTTGACCAAGACATACATTCAACCCGAATTCTTGTATAAGTTCCATCTAAAGCACATTCTTCAAGTTAGTATACTACTAATTACATCATTACCTCATCTCATTCATATATATCAAGCCATTTCATACAATCTCACATCTTAACTTCACTTAGACTTTTCATCATACACTTGGTGTGCGTACACCATATAGTGCACATTGTACAACCAACTAAAGCACATTCTTCCTAGTTCATCCATGAATTAACATAATCTTTCACAAATCATTATCATAACCAAGCATCATATGTTTTATATCAAATTATCCATCTAACTACTTTCTATAACGCTACTCTAACATCAACATTACACAATTCATCATAAATCTTCACTAAACTTCATCTTCCTACAAATTCTAAGTGGGTTTTATCCCAACTCATCAATACAATCAAAATTAAGCACAATACAACTTTACATGTTGATATTATCTAGTATTCATGCTCAATTTCATTGAACATTCACGGATTACACATAACCCACTTCATCAAAATCACCAAAACAAGAAATTGAACTTACTTGATGTCAAGCACACTTAGCTAATCAAAGTTCATGTCTCATGCATTCGATTAATCTTTGATTTCCCTTTCAATTTGAGGGATTTAGGGATGTTAGGGTTTTGAAGGGAAATGTTTCCCCTGGCCTCATCTCACGATCGCACATACACACATATGAAGCACTGGGCATTTTTTGTTAAGTGTTTTGATGAGATATTGTTCCTTTTAACGCCCTCATCTTTTCATAACATGTCACTTTCCCCCATTTCTACATACTAACCTAGTAAACCTTCATGTATACATAAGAATTTTAGATTTACTAAAATTTATAAAACTTTAATAATGGTAGAAATCCATGTTTACCATTTCTTTTCGTCAAAATATTGCGATTAAAACATTATAATATGTCTTACGAAATTTGAGGTGTTACAGTAGAACCTTGAAGGTTGATGCTCATTTTTTTCATCTTTCAAATATGAAATAAATATAACCAGTTAGTTTAACTCAGGTTTGAAATTTGTTAGATTTATTTAAACTTTTTAATAGAAAAATAAAATATTACTAATGGATCATATGTATGTTTGTTCAATGTTGTTAAGGAGTGGAAGGGGGACGCCACCTCTGCAGTTATGATTTCATATTTCGACCTACCGTGCATAGTTGTGAAGTTGACATGTATAATTCAACATAATATGAAATTGTTATGGGACCAAAACAAATTGTTTGCGTGCTTTGACAAATGCCATTTATTTTTCTTTCTATTCTTGAGTTCAGTTACCTTTGAAGAGTAACCTTTAATTCATTGATCTCTGTTTTCTATTCCTGATTATATCATGATTAATTATTCGTATAGTTTTGGATTCTCAATGAAGTTACAATAGTTTATTGGATAGTCTACGAACTTACACATTTCGTTAAGTAATTGTGCATCAGTTCTTATTCGTATAAAAGTCCTACTTCCGAAACAAATGGCATTCCTAATTCTATGTTTAATGATGTTAATATCATGAACGTAACATGTGTAACGAAGTAAAAACGGTGTAACGACGTGTGCGGACATGACACGTTAAAGCCATCATCATTATGCGTATAACAAAGTCACAAACGTCATGTTGCCGCTGCAACAGGCGGCACGAGTCAAAATTCTAGTTGATACCCATTTACTTATAAATTGATTTTTTGAGCATTTTTTAAGTCTCTTAACCGCTCAACCTAATCGTTTTTGAGAGCATGCTAATGTACTATTAAAACACCAAATATATCTCATCAACTTATAGGTCCACCTCTTTCAGCTTGTCAACTTCCAGATCGCACAAACTACTACCAGGTCCCTCTCTCTCCCTCTCTATCTCTCTCTCACACACACACACACCCGCCTTAATGAGTTGATTCTTGTTTTTGCTAAATGTATCAATTTGACCCGTATGGGATAAAATACATGCAGGCGGCTGGTGGTAGTTACGGCGGAGCTTACCGTGCTCATAGGGGATACTATTAAGACTAAGCGGTATGGGGGCCGGCTTAGGCCCGGCGAGGCCCGGCGCCGGTCCCCCACACCGCCCCCTCCCTTCCGTTCCGTCGTCCCCGGCTCCCCACAGCCGAAGTCGCCGGGCCTCTCTCCTCTCTCCTTCTCTCACATATACCACCTATACATACATACATGGCGGTGACGTGGCGACCCATCCTCCACCCCCTAGGTCCATCACCCTCAAGCCCTTCCTACGTGGCGGTGACGTGGCGGCCCATCCTCTTGAGGATGGGGCTCTCCATACCCTCTAGTCTAAGTAATAAGAAAATAAAGTTGTTTAATGCTTCTGTCGCCTTATTTATGATAAAATTGCCTTTAGGACCCCCAATTTCATGCAACAATCGGTAGCCTAAAAATGACCAAAGTTCATGATTCCCTTAAAAGTAAAACCCAATTTAGGTTTACAATTTTTATAGAAACGTTAATCAAAGATGGGCTGAATTTAAAGTTAAGACTGAAACAACAAAAAAACCATGTATTTGACAACATTGAAGAACACAAGTCAGCAGATATCCAATAAAAACATACCCTAACCTAGTTCGTACGATAAAAACTAACCTGGTTTCGAATTCTCCAACTCGAGCAATGATGATCAGTGTCGCCGGAGATGAAGATGAAAGACGGTTGTCAGTAGCGGTGTAGCGAACCCAGTTTGAAGGGTAGCTCAGATGGGAGATGGAGAGAATGGTGTATGAGAGAGGGGGGTGAGAAGATACTTTTGATAAAGATGGATGTGGTGGGGAGTAGACAAGTTTTTTTTTTTGAAAACACCCTAAGCTTATAGTACAACCCATTAAAGCATAAAGTGGTTGCTTATTTATAGGTTTTAATAATATATTAGTTAGGAAAATTTATTAAATTGGGGCAAATTAGAAACTATTTCATATAAAACTTATATCATATGCTTCAAGAGTTGTAACAGACGTCTTAGAAAAGTTTTTGAAAGTGAAATGTTATCCTAAGAGCCATTGTAAAGTAATAATGATTATAGATTATAAATATAGATATACATTTTATTTTATTTTTTTACCACAATTTAGGTCTCTGTGATAAAAGTAGATTGCATGTTGAGCCCCTATTTTTTTAATTTCAACCTCTAAGTCTCCAACATTGCACAACTTTACTAATCGAGTCCTTGTTAACAGAAGGGTTAGATGACCAGGGTATATTTATCATTTTAACTCAGTTCAAAGGGCAAATGTGCCTTTTTATTGCATATTCACCTGATTTTAATAACCATAAATAAAATAAATAAATAACTGGAAAAAATAATAGTAATAAAAAAGTTATTAAATCAAGGAAGTTTTGCAATCAGTTTAAAAAAAATCAGCAATCACTTTCACAAAATTTTCCCATCCGTTCCACTGACGACAACCACCATCACCGCCTTACCATCGCGCCATCACCATCTCCAGCAACCTTCACTTCTCGAACATTGTCGCTGCTAACCACCGACGGTAACACCGCGTTACACCACTATGGTGGAGGACGACAACAACACCCTATCCATTATCATTCACCATCACATCCTCCGACAATCACTACCTGCTCACTACCAGCAAAACCACTAAATTACCCAAAACCACGTTCATCGTTCACCCCCCCCCCCCCCCCACAAAAAAAAAAAAAAAAAAAAAAAACCCTGCAACCAACCACTGATCATCCATCCCATGTCTGTCTTCACCTTACCCGTCACCCACAACCTCCAGCAAACCCTAACCACCGTAATCACTTATAGTATCCTGATGGCATGTTGCTTTGGATTTAATTAGTCTCCTTATTCTTATTATGGAGACAATGCACGTGGGTTGATGGTTTGTGGCGTATGTTGGATGTTCTTTGCTTTCGTCTTACATTAGGTGGTTTCAGAGCTTGTTAGTATCCTGATGACATGTTGCTTTGGATTTAATCAACCTCCTTATTCTTATTATGGAGACCATGCACGGGGTTGATGGTTTGTGGCGTACGTTGGATGTTCTGAATTTGTTTTCTAGATTGTTTATACACGTATTCCAATGCTCTTTTTTAGACCCCACTATCAGACTATGTGTAGTGGTAAATCAAAATAATGCCTCCATCATAGGGCATTATTCGACACGTGTCATCCCAGTGTAGTGGGGCATTATTCCAATAACGCCCATGCAATCATTTCCCAATTATTTTTTTTTTAATTTAAAACATAAAAAACTTCATTAATTTAAAATAAAAATTACACTACTTGAAATAAAAAAAAACCGAAAAAAAAAACAGAAAATAAAAAAACCGAAAAAAAAAAGTTAAAAAAAAAGATGATCTAGAGTCCATATTTTTCTCGAATTTTTTGACGACGCATTTGCGCAAGGATCAACGCATCGCCTTGGAGGTAGTCGATAGGTTTGGACAAAAACTCAATGTCCTTTTCCATTTGCCTCGCCTCTTGCACCTCGTTAAACTTTTTGGTTTCGGCCACTCGTTCTTTCATAATCTCATAACGTTGGTGGCCGAGGTCGCGAATGTCTTGGAGACGACGGTTCATCTCCTCGAAATCTTCCTTTAACTCGAGATCGGAAGACGACTCGACCGTTTTTTTCCCGGTTCACTTATCCTTTCTTCTACCGGGCGGTCGGGTCAACTCTTCTTGAAGTTCCTCGTCAACGTCCACCACCTCATTTAAATCGATATTGCGGGCATCCGATGTCAGAGTTGAAGGGTCAACGGAGGATGATGTTTTTGACCTTTTAGCTCGACGTCTACTACTAGACGTCATTGGATTAACTAGCGCCCACTTTGGACTTTTTCGTAGTAGATCCCAACACTTATAGTACGGGAAAGGGCATTTTGTCCTCTCGAACTCCTCCAAAGTCCTCGTTAAAACCCCGACGTCACTTTCACCGCTCGGGCGAGTATCGTAGTTACGTTGGTAAACTTCTTGGAACGCGTGAGACTTGTTGTTGATGTCGGTCCATTTGCTAGAAATGGAATCTTTGTCCCGATGTTCGCCTTGACCCCACGTGCTAAAAAAGACTTGTAAGACCCTAACACGCTTTAACTGAAAAGACACAGCGGAATGACGTACCATAAAATTTCTTTCGTCATAAACCTTACGTCATACTTGAAAGTTCATTCTTTTTAAAACAACTCTTTTAAATTGAATACATCAAACTAACTCTATTATTGAATAGAACATAACTTATATATATATAACAGATTACATTCTCTGACAACCCCGTACAATCCTTCATGTGACTCGGTCCTTGATCTCTATCCCTTAATGATCCTTGTGTTTCGTACTACCTGCGCTCACCACATAAAGTCTTAACATTAGTACACATCATAAACACACAAGATTTATTCACGTTTACTTTTGTTCCATTAACTCTTTACGTTCCGGCTTTCCATTTGATCATACGATCCATGGTGAGATTCTTTGCTATTCCTGCGTTACACTTCATTCACCAGGCATGTTATTAATATCGTTAGTACTAATTTCATTGGGTACATGCGTAGCTATTTCTTACATACTTGTACATAATTATATAATCACACATAACCAATTACATACATACATTCGTACCCTTATATAACACATCTACGTCACTTCATGCGTATCTACATACACCCATACCTACATCATTAAGTACACTCATGACATTATACATATATACAAACATACATCCCTGCTAGCTACATAACTAACTCATACATGCCTACTCACATACATACCTTCATATTCATAAACTTACATACGCCACTATACTTATCTCGCTCCAATTTATGCTTGCGCACACGCTCATCGCAGCTCATGAACACTTTACAATGAGTTAGATTACATTTTGGGACACCCTATGGGCTACGGTACTGATTGGGACGAATTCTGCACATTTTATTGAACTTGTAGCTGACGCATGGCCGTGCGTCCCAACCGCACGCCCATGCGGATCCGACGACGTCGGGGGCTCAGGTAGTTTACAAGCCAGTGCACTGGTTTACTCGGATACGCACGACCGTGCGGCCCAAGCGCACGACCGTGCGCCACCAACTTCTTACGGTGACAACCTACTGAGTTACGGTGGAAAAAGACTTCAGAGCCTACCGTAACTTACGGTAGCTACCGTAAGTTACGGTAGCGTCCAGATCAGCTATAAATCTTAAATGCTAAAACTCGCATAACTTGATCGTTTTGCATCCGTTTCACTCGATTCTTTTTCCTACGCGACCGTAATTAAATCCCCCATCTCATGGAGTAAAAATCCAATATTTGGACTACCAAAAATTATGACTTTTAAGCCTTCGGCTTATTACCCTTTTTCCATATTTTGACCCGTTCATGCATTTATCCACATAACTCGTTTGTTTGACCAAAATTTCTTACGAACCTAATACTATCAATGACGTCTATCATAAAAATTAGATTCTCGGATGTCTTACATCCTCTTAAACCCATTTTCACTCAAAAGCTTATTTTGACCCGTTAAGGGCATTTGCGCATTTTAAGGTCCTTAGCTTACGAAAATCGTACTTCTCGCTTTCCTACTTTTCCAAAACATTCACTTAATCAAATCGCTTGTTTCTAATCAACTTTTTAAGACCGTTTGCCCGATTTACCCATCAAGGGCGTTTTTTGTCAACTTTGACCCATCCTTTACTACAAAAGACTTCATTGCATAATTAACCAATCATGCGACTTATCTACAATTGTAAATGCACATACCTGGCTCGGATCAAAGCTATGACCCGTTTTAATACTTCATCCGCTAAATTGCTAGATTATTGCAACACAAATCCTTTTTCTATACATTCTGAAATTTCATAATACTTAACAAAGAAATTCATTAGTCGATAACGCCAAAGGGTGACATATTCACCATTTGACCCGTTAAGTTTAAATGTCCATTTTATCCTATGGGATGTTAGTTATTTATTATCCCATCCATGTAACTTATTACTTCGTTAACTTGCAACCACAATTACCATAATGTCCCTTTTACCCTTTTTAACCATTAACTTAGTTTCTTGACATAACCACATGTTCCGACCCATACCAAGACTTGTCGGAACATCATAATTCACATATTTACTTACTATGTTTGTGATCTAAACATTGAATAGATATTCTACAAAAAGGGGTGTAAGTTTTACTTACCTAGCATCCGAATATGCTTCCCGTGCACATTAGTCCCGTTTGACCCGCTTCTTTTCCAAGCTTCCATATCGCTTATCAAGCATCAACTATCATATATCATTCTCAAGATAGTTAGCTTATTCATTATTCATCACAACCTTTTCATTACACGGATCTTACATGGAATTTATCATTCAACCTTATAACATGCTAATCCATCATTTCTTATCCGATTTCTTTAAACATTCACACACATGTATGATTCCAAACATCATTAACATAAGTAAATCATCAATTTACATTACATCATCTAAAACCCACTTCATAACTACATTGTTAATCACTTACTAGTGATCTAAACTCAATTATCTCTAATTTCATCATACCCTTGGTGTATGTACTACCTCCTAAGCATAGTGTACAACTAGTTCATGCATATCCTTCTAATCTTATTCATAATTCATCAAATTCCTCCTTCTAATCAACATAAATCATTCATGCATAAACATCAAACATGCTAGTATCACATTTTATTCAATTCATCTAACAACAATTCATCATATATGTCAAAATACATCAATAATAGGCAAGAATTTGGACATGGATGATTTACCCATGTTATCATCTTCACCATAACAAACGGGTTTCACCCTTAAACATCAAATTAACCTAAACCATGCATAATCCATGTTCTATATGATGATTCTAACACATACCCATTCTCAATTTCATACAATTTCGCAATTTACATCATAACCCACTTCGTGAAAGATCACCAATCTAACTTTTAAGACGTACCTTAGGATCCCATTGAGAAGATGATCGTTAATCCGTACTCGGTTATGGATTTAGACTTCATTTACCCTTCCAATTTGAGGATTTTAGTGAAACTAGGGTTTGAACCTTGTTTCTTCTTCCTGGATGTCGACACACACACACATTATGTGTGTGTGTGGTGTTTTAAGTTTATTTTATAAAAAATCATGTTTCCCACTTAACGGTTTTGGTCCCTCAAGTTTCATTTTAATTATATAAGAGACTAAAACTCACTTCTTTATATTAACCGGGTTCTAATTTACCAAACCCGTTTTTGGGGTGTTACAAAAAGAGTGCACGAACCCTATCCCAAAAAACGGGGCCCGTTTGAAAGTTTGCTACAAATTAAAAAAAAGTAAAAATATAAGTTGTATGTTAAAAATATAAGTAAAAAATATATAAGAGTTACCGGTTTCTTCGTCCTCCGAAATGTCGAGCCACGCCCGAGTCAACGTGAATTCCTCGTCCTTAGTCCATTTAATGGTAGTTTTTGTACGTCGAGGTTCGTCCTTTTCCTTCTTCTTATGCGACCTTCTGCCGCGTTTCGATTTCTCTTGCACCGGTTCGGGTTGCGTCTCCGGCACGACATCGACATCGGGTTCGGATTCGGCTTGTTGTTGTGACGGTTGCGACCCGCCGGCTTGACCATAGCCGAAGGTGGGAGGCACAAACGGAGTGGCGCCACTCAAGTAAGCCGCGTACGAATAAAAGCTCGGGTCCATGTCTTGAAGGTTATACGGGTGTTGCGGTTGGGTTGTGTTCGGGTTCGTGGGTCTTGCGGGGACACCAAAAGGGGGTCAGAATGGATGCATGATTGTATAAAAAATAGGAGAAAGTGGGTTTTTTTATAAAAAAAAGGAGAAAGTAGGAGAGAAACTAAGAGGTTTTTTATAAAAAATAGGAGAAAGTGGGTTGATATATATATAGTGGGTAAATTTTTGAATTAAAAAAAATAAAAATAAACACATTTGACCGTTTGCAACGGTCCATTCTCGCACCCCAATACAATTTCAGCGTTTCAAATAAAACGCCAAACTCATTTTTTTTCGAAAATAACGCCCGGAAACGCCGGGTGTAATGGGGGTGGGGGCGTTATCCGGCGTTTTTTTTGAAAATTTTTTAAAAATCACGCCCCACTACGGGTGTTCTCACAAACCCTTCCCACAACCGGTTGCCACCTTCAAATAAGACAAACAACTTTTTCACTTTTAAAATATTAAACAGTGCCACAATCAATTCACCCTTGCAACCTTGAATTGATTATTATAATATTTTTTGTTTGTCTTTTTATTGTTATAATATTTTTCTTTTACTTTATAACTCATATTTATTTATAAAATATTGATTTAGGTTGGGTTGTGGAGATGGAAGAGGGAAAAATTAGTTTTTTAATAAAAGGTTGGGTTGGCTTGGGTTGGGTTGGGTTGTGATAGTGGATAGTCTTAAGGGAAAAATTTTGGATCACTGACTGACCACTGATGTATCATCGTGTCACTAGTGGAACCCAACCGATCATATCCATATCCATATCCACTATGCATAATGTCTATACATCAATTCAGGAGGAAACCTAATAAATATGGGAAAAGACACCTTTGTGGTAATCAAACCCAAAATCTATTGGTCTCAAAGTTTTATCCCACCCCAAGATGTTACTAGGCTATAAATTCATGGGCGTATTCTAATGCTCTTATATTATCTAAAATAACAAAACCCATGGCCGGCAATAGTATTTTGATTGGATTGGTTGAGTTGGGCGGCCACATGCCACCCACAATTTTTTTTTGTTTTTGCTAAATTACGATTTTGCCCCGTTTATATTTATAATATTGCATGACACTCCCCTATTGGTCCAACAAATTTACAATTTTATCTCGTTTTAAAATTACGATTTAACCATCAGTTCAAAATTATGCTTTTACCCTCACTTAAAAATAAATTTACGCTTTTGCTCCCAGGTAAAAAATTTCAATTTTGTCCTCGGTTCAAAATTATGATTTTGCCCCGTTTAAATTTACATTTTTGCCATTAGGTTTTTTTCTTTATAATAACGATTTTGCCATTTGTTGAAAATTATGTTTTTTGCCCTCGGTTCAAAATTACGGTTTTGCCCCGTTTAAATTTACAGTTTTGCAATTAGTTTTTTTCTCACAGAGCCAAGTTACGATTTTGCCCTCAACCTCATTGGTCCATTTAATTTACGATTTTATCCCTGAAACAAAATTATGATTTCCCCCTCAGTTCAAAGTTACGATTTCCCCATCGTTTTAATTTTTCTTGCAAAACTATAAAAGTTTTTTGTTTTAATTGTTGACTCGATTTAAATTTTTTTCGTCTAAATAAGCTGCCTAACACTCGCTCATTAGTCCTGAAAAAATTACAGTTTTGCCCTGAGCCCAAAATTACGGTCTTATCATCGTTTTAGTTTTTTTTTTTTTCTAGCAAAATTATAGTAGTGTTTTTTTAATTTATTGAGAACTATTTGGTCATCGCCCCACAACGCGGGCGGGACATCAAGTAGTTTAAAATACAAATAATGCATATATTATTATTGACATATAACTTTGATGTATAATTTAGACCGATGTACGCATATAACCGTATCTGCAGATTATCGTTTTCCTGACTCTCATTCATAGAATACGAGTATAAAGTCAAAATGGTACTTTTTGTATGAGGAATCCATAAACTGTTTTAAAATTATTATAACTTTTGTATGTACAAATTCAAAATAAAAAGAGTAAATTACAAAAATTGTCTTTTATGTATGTCACTTGTTGCAAACTGTGTCCTTTATCTTCAATAATTACAGAAAACGTACTCGATGTTTGCAAACCCTTGCAAGTTATGTCCTTTAGCCCTAACTCAGTTAATTTTTGTTGTTAAATCTGACCAAATGGACCCCACATGAGAGTAAAATGATCAAAATACCCTCATGTGGGGTCCATTTGGTCAGATTTAACCACAAAAAAAATTAACTGAGTTAAGACTAAAGGACATAACTTGCAAGGGTTTGCAAACATCGAGTACGTTTTCTGTAATTATTGAAGATAAAGGACACAGTTTGCAATAAGTGACTTACATAAAGGACGATTTTTGTAATTTACTCAAATAAAAATAAAAATAAGTAAACTGCAATTTTACCCCCTGAGGTTAGGGGTCATGGCATGTCTACCCCTCCCCCCCAAGGAAATAATTGCAATTTTACCCCCCACTGTTCACTGTTATGTCGCAACCTTACCCCCTGCCGTCAGTCAACAGTTATTTGACTGTTATAGGCCGAGGTATTTTGGTAATTTTACCCTATATTTATTATTATTATTATTTATAAAATCAAATTATCATCATCTTCTTCAAATAACTCACAGATCCATCATCATCTTCAAATTATCATCATCTTCTTCAAATAACCCCTGCCGTCGCTCCTCAACCACTAGTCGCAGCTCCTTCCCCACCGCAACCACCCACCCCCTTCTTCAAATATCATCATCATCTTCAAACACCTGTTGTTGTTGTTGTTGATGAAATCTCAAATCCTGTTCATATAATCGATGAAATCATGGTTTATTAACAAAATCTCAAATCCTGTTGGAAAATAAGGTTACTTACTTTGAATCTTCAAACATCAATCCACAGGACTGAGGTTGAATCAATCGACAAAATCGATGGTCGCGATTGAAGGACAGAATCGGTGATTTGTTTGAAGATGTGTGCGCGTTTGGGGAAAGATTCTTGATAAAGTTGATCTTTTAATTTGATTTTGGTTATGCTGAAATAGGGTTTTCTTTGTTCTTGTTTAAGATCCTAAAAAGCATGTTCTCATATTACTGTAGCAAAGAGATTGCTTTGGTTTTCAATTAAAGTGAAAACCAATACTTTAATTGTTGGTTCTGCTAAGGATTCTTAAATGTGCTTTGTCTTAACAATAGGCGTTATGAGATCTGCCTCATACCAACCATTGCAATGAATTAGATTCGTTTTCTTTTTTTCACCAGAGTCATTGCATACATAATAATTTACTTGCAAGCAAGCTAGCATCTGTTATCTCTTTTGTATGTATATCAGGTATCTAAAAAGGCAATTTAGATGGCAAATTCATCCATACCCGCTATCGTGGAGAAGGTAAGTAGCTATGGACTCCATAATACTTGCGAAAGCGCTTTAGAATTGATACAACAATTTTTGGCTCATGCAGATGACGGGGAAGGACAAAGATTACAGATATATGGCAACATCTGACCTATTGAATGAATTGAACAAAGAGGGGTTTAAACTTGACAATGAGCTTGAGGTGAGATTGTCCAATATTGTTCTACAGCAGCTTGATGATGCAGCTGGTGATGTTTCTAGAGGTGGTTGAGGGTGGTGGCTGGAGGTGGCAGTGGTGGTTGTGGTGGTTCTGACGCAACGTGTTCTCCCCCAAAACCTAGTGAGAGGCTTTGTTCTCTCTCACACAAAAAGCTTCGATTCTTCATCTCAGGTATCCATTTTCACCACTAACCGAAGCTTATTATCCTTCTATTTTGACTTATTTCTTTTGATTTTAACTTTGAATTTGCACATGATTTGGAATATTGTTGACTGAACCACACATTTCATTTTGAAAATGACATCACGCGTTGCTGATTTGACCTAATTTCAGTTGACTGAAGTTTAGTTTCAGTGATGTTGATTGTAGATCATTCATGATTGTTGTTTGTGCATTTTGAATTCTCATTGTTAAAAATGTTACAGTTTTCACTTATTTTGATTGGAGATTTAGTTGTTATTGATCTAGGGTTGAAGATTGAGTAATTTTGGAGATATTTATTGAATTGATTTGTGTTTTGGATGCTCAAATTGTTTATTATGTCATAGTTATAGTATTCATAGGGTTTTTGATCTTTTTTGTGCTTACAGATTTGGCTCAAATGTTGTTCGGTTGAATCGATGTTTCTTTTCGTTTGATTTTACTTCAATACATTGCGAACTTCTGTTCTGAACTTGTTTAATTTCGTTTCGTTTCGTTTGATTTCACTGTTGAAGGAGATGCAACATGGAAACATTGTCAGGTAGTTTCAATTCTAGAACCATCTTAGATGCAGTAAATGATTTCATATGTATGTGTTCTTAGTTTATGTTCAGTGTTCTACAAGGTGATTATGATTTATGAAGCAAATGGTGACGTTTTGGTGACAGGTTACAGGATGTTGTGCACAGTGACAAACGATTGTATCTAATTTGAGTTGACTGAAGTTTATGAGAGAATTCCTTCATGTTAGTGTTTTTCAGTGATGATGATCCATGAATGATTCGATACATATACTCACTAATTTCTTGGATAAGTGTATAATGATAAGGAATGATGTGTGATAATGAGTGAATTTGTTGTGAAACTTGAAATTTCTTTTCTTTTGAAAGCTTGATACCGGTTTCCATGGTGATTTGAAAGTTGCAGGGGGTAATATTGCTTCTAAACTCAAAGTATAGGGGGTAATAAGAGAGGGCATTTTAGTAATTTACATGTGGGGGGTAATTATGCAACATAACAGGAATGTTGGGGGGTAAAATAAAAAGGTAAAATAGTCATTTCATATTAAATCTAACAGATCAGTTAGCCAAATTGAGGCCGGGGGGTAAGGTTGCGACATAACAGTGAACAGTGGGGGGTAAAATTGCAATTATTTCCTTTGGGGGGTAGACATGTGTCACACCCCAACCGATGGCGGAAACATCGGGGCATGGCACTGAGCGAAACAGATTGTCCAGAAGTTTCCATAACAATTATCAATACTATTTAATTTAAATAATACGTCCCATACCGTACCTCAAACAGTAAAATAATTATTACAGACATAAATCCAGGCAAATATTCTGTTTCGACAACTCAGATTTAAAATAGTCAGCAATTGTTTATCTGCTTCTAGAGACCCTTAGTGTGACCACTACAGACAACTATTTGTTGGGCTCTAAAGCTTTATTCTAGCTTCAAATTCCTACCAAGTGTGCGTCCTAAGCACCTGTCACATACGTTAAAATAAAGTCAATACATAAAATGTAAAGGTGAGCATACAAGTTTGATAATAGCATATAGAGTTCGAATTTGTTTACGCATAACCAGCACGTACACATAGTGAAATGAAGCACGTTAGTTATCGACATAGATCCATCGATACCAATGACTGCGGGTTGACTGCCCGAGGCAGTTCGCAATACATGATTACCACCATAATCCATGCAAGTAATGGTCCTTAACAACCCCCGTGTGAACGGGTGCTGAGTCCAAACTATAGTACTATCGTTGCTAAGGCAGGTAGACAACATTCCATGTGTAAACATAACAAACAAGCATTCATAAGCCACGTATAACATGCATTAACGGTTAGCGTTCAAATAGTATTGAGTAGTGTGATTGTTGTAGTTTGAATATTCGTAACGTATGTAACACCCAAAAGTGCGTAAAGCAAAAAGGGATCGAGTATACTCACAGCGGTTAATGGATTGAAGGGAGCGCTTAGCGAGTAAGGTTAGCCTGAATAGATTCGGTAGCTGTAACACCCCGAAAACGGGTTTGGTGATCAAACCACATTAGCACTAAAAGACGGGTAAAGTACCGTTAGTGGCAAAATTTACCCGGTAAATATTAGGATTTAAATAATTAATTCTAATATTTAATAAAAAGTGAATAAAAGCTTTTAAAGAAATAAAATGATAAAAGGCCCGAGTCAACGGGACCTAAAATAAACTTAGTCATAAATATTCCCGAAACCCACTAAGTTAACTAGGTAAAATTTACCTAGTTAGTAATGGGTGATTAAATAACAAACTATGAGTTATAGTTTGTTTTATGAATATCTAAACTGGAAGGACCAAAACCGTTAAAAATGGAACAAGTTTTATTTAATAAAAAAAAAAAAACATAACACACACACACACAAGGTGTGTGAAACGATCTCCAGGAGGTGACCAAGAGGGTGAAACCCTAACTCCACAAAAACACATGAATTGGAGGTCCAAAACTGATCCAAATCAAAATCCGAGCATAGATTATTGATCCTCGGCACGAGAGGATTACAAGGTATGTAAAATCTGATGAAATCTCTAAACTTGAAAATCTCATGATTTTGGAAAATTGGAAATTTGATGTTGCATGTATGTTATTTGGTTGGATTAAGGATGATATAGTGTCTAGAAGTAAAACCTAGGTAACTACATGTGAAATCATGTTCAAAATTCAGGAAATGTCATGAACACCTTGAAGGTGATTCATGGGTTTTGTAAGATTATGATAAACACTAGGATTATAATGGTTGTTCTAGTAATACTTGACATATGTGAAGCGATTTCAGAATTTTAGAAGTCAAAATTCATGTATTGTGGTTGATTGATGAAAAATTAGGGCTAAAGGTCAAGTTATGAACTTGATAACATATAGTGTAAAATTCTGCCCTTAAGGTGTTTGTTAAAATGCCTAAGTGAATGTTTAGATGTTGAGAAATATGATTAAATTAGTCGCCTAAAAATAAAGACTACATAATAGTCGAAGAAATGCTTATGTGTGTTCGTGGAACTCAAATTATGCATTTCATACATAAAAAGGAACAGTTGACTTTTGAAAAGTCAAACTGACCATTAACTAGAGTGAATGATAATCTTGATAGAAACACGCGAGGTGGAATAGTCGTGACTAATAATGACTAAACTAACCATTTTGCGAATTGTTATGCTAGTTTGACGCTTGACAAGCTAGGTGGAGGCTTGGAAAGGAAGCGGGTCAAACGAAGCAAGAATGGCGGAAAAGCATAATTCGGATGCAAGGTAAGTATATCTTACACTAGTCATATAATTATAATATTCTTTCGTCGTATTAGTTACGAAAAAATAAAAATACCTAATTGAGATATGATGATCCGACGTGTGGTCGTACGGAACAAGATAATCAAATATGACAAGAAAACACAATGATGGCCAAAAATGAGTTAAATCGGTAATTCGATCATATTATGACGAATGAAGCATGTACTTTTAATGGTTATCATATAAGTTAAATCATAATAACCATTAAGGGTAGAATGGTAATTTTGACAATTTGACAATGGTAATTGGTCATTTAGACCAAACGGGTCAAAAGGTGAAATTATCACCCTTTGACAATATCGACTAATGGGTTGTCAAGTTGCATGATTTTTTTTAGAATAAATAGCAAATGGATGCTTACATCGCTATCACTTAGTAGCAACTAAGGAAAGGTATTGAAACGGGTCGATATATTGATCCGAGCCAGGTATGTATAATAATACAATACACCATGTAGAATTTGGAGTTTTATAACAGTTAGACAAGGTTAAAATAAGATATTCGGTTATCTTTTAGGTAAGTGAATAAATTGAGTTATGATTATGGTGTTTTAGAAACATATTGGTTTCTAAACAAGAATATGGTTAAAAGGTCGGACCTTGGGGTTCAAACAAGCACTAATAGTCCTTCGTCGTAAAAGAATGACTAAAATCGACCAAAACGCCCTTGTAGGCTAAATGGAACAAATGACCCATAGAGGTTGTTTGGAAACGAGTTTTATGACTAGGTAAATATTTAGAATATGTATAGAAGTTGAAAGATGTGATATGTTAGTCACATAGCTCTATTTGAGTCTTGCCGTAAAATAGCAATCCGAAGGGTAAAACTCGGAACATATAGACATACACATTTAAATCCACACACATATAGTTGTAGTGGAAGATTTCTTGATAAGAAATGTAGGAATAAGATGCTAGAAAAGAAGGAAGGTGATTTCAAGCTTTAAAGTGCTTAAATACCCTTAACGGGTCAAAATAAGCATACGAGCGAAAACGTGATTAAACGGTGTAATAAACCTATGATTAGAACCTAATATAGTAGTTAACATTAATTTGAAGAAGTGTAGGTGATGTAGGAATCAAACGAATATGTTCGTTTGATAAAATGCATAAACGGGTCAAAAGTGGGAAATAAGGCGATAAGCCGAAGACTTAAAAGTCTGAAATTTTATTATGTAGAATTTTGGATTTTAACTCCACAAGATGGAGAATTAAATTACGGACGCGTAGGAAAAAGAATCGGGTAAAACGGATCAATAACGAAGAAGTTATGGCCGTTTCCGTAAAAACTGGCATAGCTGAACTGAGCTGTAGACCTGCTGATGCAGGGGCCACCGTAAATTACGGTGTCCACCGTAATTTACGGTGGAGTTGAAAGGCTTTACGGTGGATCTCTTCTGATTTACGGTGGAGGCCAGATTGATAATCTTGTTTTGGTGATCAATTGTTACTTGGACTCGTTTAGACACGTTTTAAACCCCCGTAAGACTAATGTATTTCATGTTTATGAAATGTAGGTATATTTTGGATGCCGAAAGACGATCAAGCTCAACGAAGAACCGAACACGATAAATATACACGCTTCCGCACTTTGTCACGTTGTAAATTTTAAAGAACGAATTTCGATCACGTTATGTAGAATAAATTATAAATTGTAAAAGTTTTAATAAACCCGTATTTCCAAATGTTTATGTAATCTTAGTTACATGGTTGTTTTACGTAAAATTTACGTTAAACCTTGATTTATAAGAACGGGTGTTACAAGTTGGTATCAGAGCGCTGGTTTAAGAGATTCAAGTATGGTGGGAAAACTATGCTTGGACTTAAACCTTATGCTCTTAATAAAGATGGGTGTTCGGTTCGAAGCTTGATCGCAAATCCGGTAAGTACAAGTACGTTATTAGTTAGTATGCTTAAGTGTTGTAAACAACACATAGGGCTATCGTGTAACACACGTTACCCCAATTAAACGATTGATGTAGTTGACGAAAATACGCGCGTTGACGTGTATAGTAGAAAATGCCTTGTATTATAATACGGGCGATTATTGAAGTTGACTTTACTAACTTTTGTGAATGTTTTAAATGAAGGACACTCGCGTTTGAAGATGACGAGAGTCAAACAAATTATGGACATGATGATGGAACAGTCCGGGGTACGACAGAAAGAGCATACTCATTAAGGACCAAAATCGCGTAACGGTCGCGAACAAGACTAATGACAAGAGAAGCCCGTTAGGGCAAGCAAATCCAGGTGCACACTTTTAAATCTAATCGCACGAGTCGTTATATGCAACAAACACGTAAGTAATAACGGTTGCATACACGTATGACAGAACTTGGAAAACCTGATTTCCAAGAGAAATTTAATAGGAAATGTGTTATTCACAATGATGAATAACAAATGAATAACAAGACTTGTTTATATAGAAACTTGGACGAGAGTGATCATCCAAGCAAGTATTCTCAATACAAATCCTATTGAGAAAATTTATGATCACATCAAAGAATGTGAATAAATGTTTATAAAAAGGGACATTGTACATGTTCAAGGATAAACGATTAAAACTAATAATTGTTAACTAACAATTAAATAAAGTTTTACCAAATGAAACCATAAACATGAGAATAATTTGAGGAGTTACTTACATGGGACGTGATGTGGTAATTATAATAAGGTCACGCGTACCATGTGTTGATCGCTTACTCTGGCCAAGTAAGTAGTGAACACATGATAGCATGAGCTTCTTATAATGAGCGCAGTTATGTCCGATGTGGTAATGGCGGGGTGAATGGGACTAATTAAAAAGTACCCAAATGAAGCAGATAAGCAAGATATTTGAAAATAATGTAAACGCACAACCGAGTGACGGGAGCGTGTTACATTAGGATAATGAGCCCGAGTGAAGGGACAAACAAGCATGTAAAATGTTAAACAAGTATTGGGAGGGAGTGTACTTGCACTCGAACCCAGAAAACGCAAGCATGTTAAACAAGTATTGGGAGGGAGTGTACTTACACTCGAACCCAGAAAACGCAAGAAGGTAAAATGATTTAAACAAGTATTGGGAGGGAGTGTACTTGCACTCGAACCCAGAAAACGCAAGCATGTTAAACAAGTATTGGGAGGGAGTGTACTTACACTCGAACCCAGAAAACGCAAGAAGGTAAAATGATTTAGACAAGTATTGGGAGGGAGTGTACTTACGCTCGAACCCGGAAAATGCAAATGTGTCCCTTAACGGGTCGTTTTTGTAAAACGTCCAACTTAAAGACAAAGTCGGAATATAAAAAAAAAAATGAAGCGAGGTCTTAATGCATACCGGGAGGGTTGCAATAATAACGACTTCGGAAAAACACCCGGTTGATGGGTAAGAATTAAACACATGCGTAAATCAAGAAACGGGAACACGAATTTAAAGTCAAAAGACTCGGATTATGAGTTATGACTAAAAGACCATAAAATTTCGTAAACAGAAATTCTGATAATAATGTTCAACTATTTTATGGTCGAACTGGTTGATTAAAGTATAATGCTTAATGGCATAAGTAAGCGCAAGCCGGATAACGGTAAGCTTGAGACAAACCGATGCTTAATTAACATGAGAAGTCATAGAGTCGGAAGAATTATCCAAAAGAAAACGATTGTAGATACGAACTACAGTCAAAAGCTAATGGATTTCGAGCGTGAAAACAAATGGTTTTCAAACAAAAAAAAAAAAAAAAAAAGTGCTTTGACACAAAATATATTTTTTTTTTATATAAAGACACGAGTAAACAGAATGACCTACGGGATCATCAAAACCTACGGGTAATAGTGTGAAACAAGAAAAACTGGTTATAACTCCCCGCGTAAAAGATAACGGGAGGTAAAGTTAGTATTTAAGTTAATTGAATGGGTTAAAGCGAAGAGATCATGAAAGGTCTATGAGACTAAAACGACCCACGGGTCATGATTAGAAGGAAATTATAAGGATTTCGCCCTAAGAAGGTGGAAGTCTAATCAAAATAGCCCATGAGGCTAAGTGATAAAACCTACGGGTTAAATTAGATAAAGCGAGGGAAATCAGTTAAGAATTCCCGCATAAAAATAAGACTGTAAAAGATTAAATTTTGGACTGTCAATATCCCGGTATGGATAATTGACACAAGTTAAGGAAAAGATCCTAAAACTAAAACTTCGGTTTTAGTAAGAGATAACGTTTTTACAAATATAAATCCTGATAGGAACTTGAATAGTAAGCCTGAAAGATTCAAGTCTTGACACTGATAGGCGCAAGATGATATATTCGAAAGGTGTTATCTTCGAAAATAAAAGGTTGATGCAATTTAAACACGATGTGACACGATCACGGTTAGGGAATGCAATGTGGGGTAGAATCACATTATAACCAAGCGAGCGATAAAAACTGGGCTAATAAGACTAGTTAGTGAGACCGGTTAAGGTCACCAATTCAAATCAAAAATTTTGGTTTGCTTGTAAGCGGTAGATTCGGTATAGCTGAATCGAATAAATAAACTTGAAAACAAAAGAATTTGTTGCTAAAAGTGAAGGATTTCACTAAAGATCTTTAAACGGTTCAAAGTAACGGATTCATAAAGAATTCGATAGCATATAAAAGCGATGGAAATCGCTAAGTTAACTAAACTAGCAGAAATAACGGAATCACGTTATTTCACGTTACATTATGTCGTATGAGATACGTAAAGGTTATGTAACCAAAAAGATATTACCATAATTTCTCAGGCAATACTAACAATTGGTTAAAGTATGAATAATGCTTAAGAGATTATTCGGATCAACGCATTGAGTTTAGAACTCAATGAGCTATGTAAGCAAGGTTTCGAGGACGAAACCTCTTTAAGGGGGGTAGACTTGTAACACCCCGAAAACGGGTTTGGTGATCAAACCACATTAGCACTAAAAGACGGGTAAAGTACCGTTAGTGGCAAAATTTACCCGGTAAATATTAGGATTTAAATAATTAATTCTAATATTTAATAAAAAGTGAATAAAAGCTTTTAAAGAAATAAAATGATAAAAGGCCCGAGTCAACGGGACCTAAAATAAACTTAGTCATAAATATTCCCGAAACCCACTAAGTTAACTAGGTAAAATTTACCTAGTTAGTAATGGGTGATTAAATAACAAACTATGAGTTATAGTTTGTTTTATGAATATCTAAACTGGAAGGACCAAAACCGTTAAAAATGGAACAAGTTTTATTTAATAAAAAAAAAAAAACATAACACACACACACACAAGGTGTGTGAAACGATCTCCAGGAGGTGACCAAGAGGGTGAAACCCTAACTCCACAAAAACACATGAATTGGAGGTCCAAAACTGATCCAAATCAAAATCCGAGCATAGATTATTGATCCTCGGCACGAGAGGATTACAAGGTATGTAAAATCTGATGAAATCTCTAAACTTGAAAATCTCATGATTTTGGAAAATTGGAAATTTGATGTTGCATGTATGTTATTTGGTTGGATTAAGGATGATATAGTGTCTAGAAGTAAAACCTAGGCAACTACATGTGAAATCATGTTCAAAATTCAGGAAATGTCATGAACACCTTGAAGGTGATTCATGGGTTTTGTAAGATTATGATAAACACTAGGATTATAATGGTTGTTCTAGTAATACTTGACATATGTGAAGCGATTTCAGAATTTTAGAAGTCAAAATTCATGTATTGTGGTTGATTGATGAAAAATTAGGGCTAAAGGTCAAGTTATGAACTTGATAACATATAGTGTAAAATTCTGCCCTTAAGGTGTTTGTTAAAATGCCTAAGTGAATGTTTAGATGTTGAGAAATATGATTAAATTAGTCGCCTAAAAATAAAGACTACATAATAGTCGAAGAAATGCTTATGTGTGTTCGTGGAACTCAAATTATGCATTTCATACATAAAAAGGAACAGTTGACTTTTGAAAAGTCAAACTGACCATTAACTAGAGTGAATGATAATCTTGATAGAAACACGCGAGGTGGAATAGTCGTGACTAATAATGACTAAACTAACCATTTTGCGAATTGTTATGCTAGTTTGACGCTTGACAAGCTAGGTGGAGGCTTGGAAAGGAAGCGGGTCAAACGAAGCAAGAATGGCGGAAAAGCATAATTCGGATGCAAGGTAAGTATATCTTACACTAGTCATATAATTATAATATTCTTTCGTCGTATTAGTTACGAAAAAATAAAAATACCTAATTGAGATATGATGATCCGACGTGTGGTCGTACGGAACAAGATAATCAAATATGACAAGAAAACACAATGATGGCCAAAAATGAGTTAAATCGGTAATTCGATCATATTATGACGAATGAAGCATGTACTTTTAATGGTTATCATATAAGTTAAATCATAATAACCATTAAGGGTAGAATGGTAATTTTGACAATTTGACAATGGTAATTGGTCATTTAGACCAAACGGGTCAAAAGGTGAAATTATCACCCTTTGACAATATCGACTAATGGGTTGTCAAGTTGCATGATTTTTTTTAGAATAAATAGCAAATGGATGCTTACATCGCTATCACTTAGTAGCAACTAAGGAAAGGTATTGAAACGGGTCGATATATTGATCCGAGCCAGGTATGTATAATAATACAATACACCATGTAGAATTTGGAGTTTTATAACAGTTAGACAAGGTTAAAATAAGATATTCGGTTATCTTTTAGGTAAGTGAATAAATTGAGTTATGATTATGGTGTTTTAGAAACATATTGGTTTCTAAACAAGAATATGGTTAAAAGGTCGGACCTTGGGGTTCAAACAAGCACTAATAGTCCTTCGTCGTAAAAGAATGACTAAAATCGACCAAAACGCCCTTGTAGGCTAAATGGAACAAATGACCCATAGAGGTTGTTTGGAAACGAGTTTTATGACTAGGTAAATATTTAGAATATGTATAGAAGTTGAAAGATGTGATATGTTAGTCACATAGCTCTATTTGAGTCTTGCCGTAAAATAGCAATCCGAAGGGTAAAACTCGGAACATATAGACATACACATTTAAATCCACACACATATAGTTGTAGTGGAAGATTTCTTGATAAGAAATGTAGGAATAAGATGCTAGAAAAGAAGGAAGGTGATTTCAAGCTTTAAAGTGCTTAAATACCCTTAACGGGTCAAAATAAGCATACGAGCGAAAACGTGATTAAACGGTGTAATAAACCTATGATTAGAACCTAATATAGTAGGTAACATTAATTTGAAGAAGTGTAGGTGATGTAGGAATCAAACGAATATGTTCGTTTGATAAAATGCATAAACGGGTCAAAAGTGGGAAATAAGGCGATAAGCCGAAGACTTAAAAGTCTGAAATTTTATTATGTAGAATTTTGGATTTTAACTCCACAAGATGGAGAATTAAATTACGGACGCGTAGGAAAAAGAATCGGGTAAAACGGATCAATAACGAAGAAGTTATGGCCGTTTCCGTAAAAACTGGCATAGCTGAACTGAGCTGTAGACCTGCTGATGCAGGGGCCACCGTAAATTACGGTGTCCACCGTAATTTACGGTGGAGTTGAAAGGCTTTACGGTGGATCTCTTCTGATTTACGGTGGAGGCCAGATTGATAATCTTGTTTTGGTGATCAATTGTTACTTGGACTCGTTTAGACACGTTTTAAACCCCCGTAAGACTAATGTATTTCATGTTTATGAAATGTAGGTATATTTTGGATGCCGAAAGACGATCAAGCTCAACGAAGAACCGAACACGATAAATATACACGCTTCCGCACTTTGTCACGTTGTAAATTTTAAAGAACGAATTTCGATCACGTTATGTAGAATAAATTATAAATTGTAAAAGTTTTAATAAACCCGTATTTCCAAATGTTTATGTAATCTTAGTTACATGGTTGTTTTACGTAAAATTTACGTTAAACCTTGATTTATAAGAACGGGTGTTACAGTAGCATAACGATAAGTGACGTTTTACGCGTCAAATGGTGCAAAGTGCAAATGGGTCGGATAGTGGTTCGATCGGATGGTAATCCGATCGGACAGCAATCCGTGCGGATAACAACCCGTTCGGGTGGTCATTCGGTCGGACAGTGGTCCGGTCGGATGACGATTCGAGTGGATTGTTTCTTCCTATAAGAAGTATGTGTTTGTGTATGATGGCTTGACTTTTGAAGTTTTCGTTGTAGCATTTTGAAAGCATTGAAGTATCTCTATCCATCAAGTCGTTCGATCGGATGGTGGGTCGTGCGGATGACAATCCGTTCGGATGGTCATCCGGTCGGACGGTAACTTAGTGGTGAGATTACTTAGTGAAGGCAAGCTCTAAGCTAAAGTGTCACTAGATCGGATGTCCATCCGATCGGGTGGCAACCCTGGTAATGAACATGTTGAAAATTGTTCAAGTCTTTAAAGTCTTAGTATCTCATGATCCGAAGAGTGATCCAGTCAGTTGGTCGTCCGATCGGATTGCAATTCGTTCGTTACTCAAACTTCATATAAGATTGTTTTAAAGGTGGGACCCAAGTGTGATCCGTTCGGATGGTAATCCGTTCGGATGACCTATCCGATCGGACAACAATCTGGTCGGATAGCAATCCGTTACAGTTGTTCCGTTCGTCCTACACTTGGTCGTTTTGATGATTTGTCATTATGTCGAGACATTTTGACAACGTGTTAGCCAACAGAACCCCTAGTTCGACCCAGATGACCAACCCGACCAGGAATCACCCTAGTCCGGCCGGTTACCGGCTCGAGACGGTTGTTCTTGACTAACCCGAAATCAGTAGTCTCGTGGGTAGAATCCGGATCTTGAGCTAGTACAACACTACGATAGAGTAGAAGACTAGATCAGGGTCGGATCCTATCGGTTTTGATTACCTTGAGTGTAAAAGAGTTGGAAGAAAGTTAAAAACCATCTTTCAATCCTTTTTCACCACGCTTGTGTCGAGATCTTTACAAGATCTTTGTGGAAATCGGTTAGATCTAAGTTGTTCTTGGTGGATTGAGGCCAAAACATGAAGTTCTTGAAGAACACATGATGACATCATCCTAGAACACCCGAAATCTAGTGATTTCACGGTTAAAAATTAAGATTTAAAAGATAGAAAGGTGTAGGAGTGCGTGTAGATCAAGAAAGTATAAGATTTAGGACGAGATCTTACCTTGATCGAGAGAAATCGAAGAAAAGGTGGGGAGCACGAACAGTTCGGACAAAGGGTTTCCAGAAATGGAAATGATGACAATGACAGGGGTATTTATAGGATTCCAAAAGAGGAAAGGGCTATCCGGTCGGATGACATCCTGGTCGGATGACACCTGGCCTATGACATAGTGGCTATCCGGTCGGATGGCACGTGGTTCGACTGTTTGTTGTGACGATTTTGCTGATTCGATTTTGATTGCGAGTGGTTCGATACGATAGGGTTTCCTAGTCAAATTACTTTCAGTTCCAATCACTCATATTGAGCACTATCCCTTCTCCACCAATTATCATAGTTCGTTTACGATTCGAGTTCGATGTCGATTGAGTTCGATTGCGTTTCGAGTTAGATTGCGTTTCGATTGCTTACCACAACACAACATAAATAAGCATGCACAAGTAACACATAAAGCACACACACGTATAATAATAACCAACAAGTATAGATCGAGTTGCGATTCGGTGTCGATTCGATTATCATAGCTTGATTGTTAGTTGATTAGCTTTATCGCATTGTTACTTCCTATAGTTCACAGTCGTAAGTCGTTTGAATAACACGCCGATGGCTTGTAGTTAACAACACTTACTCCACATAATACAAATAAAATAAAGAAATTTCTATAGTCAAATCCGTATAACCGGCCGTTGACTTTGACCTTGACTTTGACTTTGACTAGTGGAAACACGGGGTGTTACAACATGCCAATGACCCCTAACCTCAGGGGGTAAAATTGCAGTTTACTCTAAAAATAATCGATGATCGACGTCGACCCAACAAATATAATTCCAATTATATCCTTGTTTTCTTAGTTTGGATTGAAGCACTTGGCAAGCAAGAGGTTGGTTCATCCCCAAGGGAAGAAAAGAACTAGGAATATCCTTTAGTTGACAAATACGACTACGAATATTGCCAACTTACTCAACGGTTTTTTACTAATTTTCTAAAATCCCAAAAACTCCTTTTTGAAAGGAAAAAAAAAGGTTTTATACTAATTTTCTAAATCCCAAAAAAACTCCTTTTTAAATCCCAAAAAACTCCTTTTTAAAAGAAAAAAGAAAAGAGAAAATATATAATTATGTTTTAAAAACCAGATCAGCTTTCAAACCATGAGCTCTCCGGTTCACCGGACCAATTTGTTCTACTAGCCAGGGACGGACCTGCGTGTATATGGGTGGGCAAGTGCACCACTTGAAAAAAAAAATTAATGTATTCTATAGACAAAAACAACCGATCACACCCCTTAAAAATATAGTTGAACCTCTCATCCGCACATTCAGAAAATAATTAATGGCCCGTTACCAGTAAAATGAGACTAGAAATGTAACCAAGGAAAAACAACCCGGTGTAACCAAGGAAAATAATCCGACTGATTCGGTTTGATTTTTATAAACATTGGTTTATGGCTTAAGTGAGTCTAAAATACACACCTTAAGAAATAACAGTTGATGCAAAAGAAATTATGTACATGACAAAAGTTAAAATAAATGACTTGTGATCATGTTTGAATAATTGTTCTGATATACATAGTATAAAATGAAAAATAATTCGAAACATAATGCCAAAATGCTATACAAATGTGTTAATCCGACGACTATGCAGTCGGATTAACATGATTGATTCAGATCAAAATGAATCAGTCCCATCTTACAAATGTGTTAATCAGACTAATATAGTCAGATTAACATAACTGATTCAGATCAAAATGAATCAGTCTCGCCTTCCAGTGAGTGGGACAACCTCTGCCAACGGGGTCGAGAGTGGCGTTGGCAACGGGGACGTTCGACAATTTGGGCATGTCGGGTTCAACCGAAGCCACGGATCAACACATTTCACATGAAAAAGATGCCCGCAATCCGGAAGCTCTCTAAGCAAATCTTTCCCCTTATAATCTGCCAAACAAATCGAACAACACAAGTCCTTTCTTTCCTTTCTTTTGATCTTGACATCCGAATAAGTCACAACCGGGTAGCTCAAGAGGGTGGCCTCATCAAGGCCCATGTCGATCACACAATGGGCCGAGTCGGGTTGAGTTGTGATCGCGCTACCATGGCCATCGCTCCGCCACCGCCGGTGGTGAGATGGTGGTGATGATGATTGTGCACTTCTAGTACAATAATAAGAAGCCAAGGTGATGGTGATGATGAGTAGAAGTATGCCGAATGAGATTCCGATACCGTACCCGAATCCGCCGATGTTTTGTGATCCAAGGAAGCCACCGGAATCAGCTGCCGGAGCCGCCGTGTTGTTCATGTTTTCTTCAGGGAAATTTGAAACTGGTGGAGGAAGTGTCCTTTTGATCAACCATATTTTGTGGGGGTTGGGGGGGAGGGTATTTGGTGGGGTTTGTATTTTTAAAAACAATTATAACTATTATTTTAAAGGGTCAACGGTAACGTATATTAATTTAGAAGGCAAGTGAGATTGAAATCATTTTTTATACATTAAATAAATAAAAAAATAGGATAAAATTGAAAGGGTGAAGTGTCGTTTCTCTATCTACTTAATTTATAAGTTAAAAAAATTATTTGAATTTTTAATGAATATAAAATAATATGAAAACACAGTTGCAGTATTTAATACAATAGATATACTGAAAATAATATGAGAATCCCAAAACGTCACTTTTTTTTTAAAGGAATCCCAAAACGTCACTTACATATTAATGATTGATTATAAAATTGGCACGTATTTTAGTTTTATAGAAAATGACATGTGTTAACTTATCACTATATATGTTTATGGAATTAATTGTTATATGTAAAAGTGATGATTTAATTTTTTCCTAGACAAAATCATTTATAAGATATAACAATTTACCTAACATAGTAACGTTTAACGTTTTGTATAATTAAAAGTATAGAAAAAAAAAACGTAGCGTGAACTACACAAGCAAGCATCAAAAAAGGAGGTTTTAAATAGAATAATAAATAGGTATTAATTGCAAGTGTTAAGGTCATGTTCATGCACAAATCCCTGAATCAAATTCCTTATTTTATTTTATTTTATTTCATACAAATACATAGATAAAAGAGTTGACACTTTATTATTGGACTCGAATCACTCGACACAGATTATCAACTTAAACAACTTACGTAAGTGGCCCAATTATAACTGTGTCTAAACGGTTCGACGCATAAGGCTACACGGTATGGGCTTCGGCCTTGGATGGTCCTGGATCGGCACAGCTCCTCCCCCCCCCCCCCCCCCCCCCGGGGCGGCGTCCCAAACGGCTACAACCGGACGTTGAAGACGCCCCACTAGAAGACAAAACCCCCTCACACACACATATATACATACAACACATACATATATTTTAGGCTCATCCCCCATTTCCTTACCTACATCCTCTTTGACCCATCCTCACACCCAATCTACGTGGCGCTTACGTGGCGGATCATCCTCCAAGGATATTGGACCATCACCATACCGCATAGCCTAATATTATTATTATAGATAATTAAATGTATTATACATAAATTTCATCCTCTAACCAAGTATCGTAGTTCGTGAAGTTAGTTTTAGGGGCTGTTTGACAACTTCTGAATGGTTAAATGTTGAATCAGTAAGAGATCTGAACCATTAAGTGTTGAACCAGTAATAGGTTTGAACCATTAAGAGCCAATATAATGCTTAACCCTTCAGAGGCAAGTGTCTGATCAATTCAGATTAGAGGTCTTAACCATTCAGACTCTGTATAATACTTAACCATTCAGAGGCAAATGTCTGAACCATTCAGACATCTGCTCAAGAAACAAACAGTCTGAACCATTAAGTGCTGAACCATTAAGAGGTCTGAACCATTAAGAGACTCATTAAGAGGCAAACAAACAGCCCTTAGAGTTGCACCTTTTTGGTAATTTTTACTGTCATGTTGGTCATGTCTTGCTATTATCATTGTGTTTAGTGAGTCATGTTGAGTGTGTCATGTCATTCGTAATATTGAATTGCTTATATGTACGTGTTAAATGTACCGTATCATCTGTGCTATTGAATTGATTATATAAAAACATGTTAAACGCGGTGTGTCCAGCAACATACTTATTAATCATGTATATCTTATTGCACATTTAGTTAAACATGTTGGGTTCGAATTGAATAGTCATATTAAAATTTAAACATGTATTAAACACGATCAGTTTGACACAACATAACATGTTTGACTAATGTTATTTAATATTTAACTAGTGCGATTTCCTCCGCGCTACGTGGCAGGAATTCGGTTGGTAATAACGGTCTGTTATGGTACAAAAACTCGCTATAGCGACCTAAAGAGAAAAACCAAAAAAACTAACTCTTTATATACCTAAAATGATATAGACATATATTTATATCGATCAAAAATCATAAACACAAATAATAATACCAACACCTATAATTTCGATACCAGTGCCGAAGTTGTTCGGTTCATCACAGTTCGGTACAGCACAACACTGACACTCACTACAATTTACGATACCGGGAACGTAACAAACATAAAAACAAATGGTGATACTAGCTTCGATAATTTCGATAGCGGTGCTGAAGTTGTCCGGTTATCAGTTTGGTTCGTCACAGTTCGGTACAACACTGACATTCGCTATAACTTACAATACCGAGAACGTACTTTATCGGTTTTAAGCAAAATTTAAATATAGATTTAGATAAAAAAAAAAAAAAAGCATGTTATAACATAATACTCAAAAGAAAAAAAACATCTTATCTTAAAAGTAAACAAAATATGATAACTCCTAAACCTCAGGTGGATTTATTTTTCAAAATCCATTTTGTGTTCCTTCCAGGAATGTTTAATATTTTTTTTTTATAATCATGTAATAACCCATTTTGTTATACTTGCATGTTATTTAATATAGTTGTTCTTAGTGAATTTCTAAGTTAGTATAGAAGAACTTTCTTATCCAATCTTTTGTTCAGCAACTCAAGAATTTCAACAATAGTTCAACACCCTTATCTATCAATGGTCAATATTCTATCAAGATTTATATGCTAATGTGTTAAACAATATCAAAGTTTCTGGATTATCAAACCATAGATTAGTTGTTATTATATTATTGGGTAGGGTTCAGCTACAAAGTCCATTTTTCCTACAAAATGTACAAAGTCATAAAACAACCAATTTTAGCCATAAAACACACTCAAAACTCACAAATAACATAGTGAATAACACTAAAACACAATATCTAAACCCTAACAATCCTTAAAAACTTCAAAGACACCATCGACAACTATGAATATAAAACACAACATGATAATCAACATAAAACACACTAATGTTAGTCATTCGATAATCAAAGCTTTATCATCCAAAACACAACACAGCCCCACAAATATGGTGTTTTAGTAATCTCCACTATGTTATTTGTGGGTTTTGAGTGTGTTTTATGGTTGATATTATGGTGTTTTATGACTTTTTAAAATTTTGTAGGAAAAAACGGACTTTGTAGCCAACTCCACCCTTATTATTTTAACATTAATAAAATATAATAATTCAAAAAAATTAAAACCTCTAAATCTAAGTTTAAATATATATTCCTATACTAATAAATGAAAATATTTTTTGGACACGTGTCACTTCCTGATGCATTCTCACCTTATTTTCCTATTTATCTTCCATATTAATTTTAAACAAAAAATTAGATAAGAATAAATATTTGTTTTTCAATAAATAACTTTAAACAAAAATTTAGATAAGGATAAATGTTTGTTTTTATTATGATCATATAATAATAATAATAATAATAATAATAATAATAATAATAATAATAATTTTAAACGAAAAATAAGATAAGAATAAATATTTGTTTTTCTATAAATAATTTTCAACAAAATTTTTGATAAGGATAATATTTGTTTTTATTATGAGTAGATTCAAAGTTCATTTTTAAAAGATTAATCTTGACAACTATATATATTAACATATGACATTATATTTTATTTAACACGTGCAATATACGAGTTTTTTTAAAGATATATTTTTATTATTTATTATATAAAATTACATTTAGGCAAAATAAAAATAAAAAGACAAAGTAAAATGTTATAATAAGTAGAGTTAAATGCCATTTTAGTCCCTGTGGTTTTAGTCATTTTGCCAGTTTAGTCCAAAGGTTTCATTTTTAATCTGTGGATCCAAAAAGGTTTCACCGTTGCCATTTTAGTCCACTGGGTTAACTTCATCCATTTTTTCTGTTAACAAGAAGGGCAATTCGGTCATTTTATATGTAATTCTGTTAACTAGAAAGACAAATCGACCATACAAAATGATCGAATCGCCCTTCTCGTTAACAGAAATAATGGATGAAGTTAACCCAGTGGACTAAAATGGCAACAGTGAAACCTTTTTGGACCCACAGGTTAAAAATGAAACCTTTGGACTAAACTGACAAAATGACCCAAACCACAGGGACTAAAATGACATTTAACTCTAATAAGTAAATAGTGCATCAAAGTTCATTTTTAAAAGATAAACTTGACGACTTTATGTGTTAACATATGACATTATATTTTATTCAATACGTGTAATATACGAGGTTTTTTTAAAGATATATCTTTTTTATTATTTATTATATAAACTTATATTTATGCAACTCGTGTAATACACGGGGTTCTAACCTATTATTTATATATAATAATATGGTTATGTATTTTTTTATAATATCGTATGAGAAATTGTGTTTAATTAGTAATAAATACTCCCTCCGTCCCATTTTAAATGTCCAAATGTCCATTTTTGGTTGTCCCAATTTAATTGTCATTTCCAAAAATGTAAATATAATTTCCATTTTTGCCCTTACCATTATAAACTTCCATTTTTGGTTGTCCCAATTTAATTGTCATTTCTAAGGACATTATTGTCATTTTACAACCCAAAAAATAAAATACTCAAATATTTCTTAAATTGTGTGAATGTGGGTCCAAGACATCTAAAATGGGACGGAGGGAGTAATTGTGATAGTCAAAGTAGTTTTTTGGTAAGGGTTTGGTTTCAGAGTAGTTGAATCTTTTGTTGGAAATTTTATAAATAATATTATATTATGAGTTAATATAATGCTTATTTATTAAGCCAAGATGAATCAGAGATTTTGTGGATTAAGTTTGTGTGTTGGAACTATAAAAATGTGGGAAATTGAGTTTGTCCCACATAGATGGAAAGATAAATCTTTTGTGGATTTATAATTATAATTCTCTACACGAACGAATGTATTCTTGTGTGACAACTCACACCCAGTGGTTACCAGGAGGGTGCGAAGCACTCGCACGTGCACGCGCCCGGGCCCGGGACGAGGGCGATGGGCACAATGTGGCGCTTTGATGGCTGAATAGGGAGCTTACACCATGTGTGACATAGAATCAAATAATTACTTTGGATATTCGGCGGTAGTGTACATTTGGAAAAAAAAAATGACGTTTTTTCTATTTCGTTGCCCCTATAGAAAAGAGGTTTTTGAAACGTTGCCCGTTATTTTTTTTCTAGATTCGCCACGGTAAATGATTAAATGAATGATGAATCGAACATAATCCTAAGCACCGTATAAATATTCGTCACTAATATTTTAGTTTTTGATCGTAACAAAGCTTAGGCAAATGTTCGTATCATATCTTGAAGTATAATATTTATAAGAGTATAAAGAAACTGACACCAAACCTACTTGAAGTATAATATTTTGAGTATAAAGAAACAGTGACACCAAACCTATATGTTAACTCTGTTAACTCTTAACCACCAGTTGGGTCAAAGATCCCCCTCAAGTGGGCTGCTACACTAGTTGGGTCAAAGATCCCCCTTGGTCCAACAAGCTTTTATATAGTAGTTGCATTTTGTAATTTCAAGCATTTTGTAATTTCAAGGCTCGGGCTGTGACCAAGATTTTTGATCCCATAGGCCATAGTAGAGGTGCGCAAAACCGGGTTTTTTTAATATCCGGATTCGGGTACATACCCGGGTACAGGTATGCCCGGGTTTTGAATTTTTGGGTATTGCCAATACCCTGGTCGGTTTCGGGTCCGGGTATTTGGCAAGAAATCCATACCATGTGTATCTGTGTAGCCAGCTTCGAGTTCGGGTTTTTTATACCCAGGTTTTAGAATACCCTATTTTCGGGTCCGTGTAAGGTTTGGGTATAGCCCGGGTATGGAAAAAAAACCCGGGTGGGTATAAAAAAAAAACCCTGGCAGGGTATAAAAAAAACTCAGGTACGGGTATTGAAAAAACCCGGTTATACATAAAACCCGAGTATGAAGCGGGTCTAAAAAAACCCGGGTTCGGGTTTTCAGCTGGAATACCGTACATGGTCCATACCCATAGGGTAGGGTAGGATCAGATTCAGGTTGTCAATACCCGGTTTTTATAATACGTGGGTCGGGGTTTTGTAGGCCATAGCCTCATATCATACCATGATTTGGTTTCAACTTTCATGAATCCATGACTTCATCCAGAAAACGTGAGTCCCACACTCCCACCTCTATTTTTGCATGAATTAGTCTTGATTGGTGAGGCACACGAAGTTGCTTTACCCTCAACATGAAGAACATCTTTTTTTCCGGTATAAGTTTCAAGTTTCGTAGTCTGCCCGCTATAGTCTTTCATTAGGAAAAAAAATAATCCTGGTTAGACCCCAGTTTGATGAAACACAGGTTAACACCAAGGTTGATCTGTGGGGTTATTTCTTCTGTGGGTTCAATCTCCTTTCTTACTCGTAGAAATGACCTGGGTCCTGCAAAACAGCAACACCGTTAGTCTCGTTAAGAGGGGAATATGGAGGTTTCTCTCTTAACTAGGCTCCGGCGTGAGAATAAGTACTGTTCTGAGGGAGAATAAACAGTGTGTGTAGAGTGTGAGAGTATAGAGAGCAAGATGATTCAACCTGGATGATGAAGGGTCCTATTTATAGCCGGATGGTGAAGGAGGGAGGAGCAGCAGTGCCAGCTGTGGTTGCGCGCCAACTGTCCGACCAAGGGGAATATCCTTTTGGTCTCCTCTGTCGTGGTCAGTGTAGTGGTACACGTGGCGCACTTACATTTGCCTATTTTGGAGACGTCGTACTGGTACTGTCGGACTGCTCATTGATTCGTCGCAGGTCTACCTGGCGCTTGATGACTGGTGACACGTGTCGTCCTTTTTTTCGGATGGAGCATCTTTGGTGCCACCTTGCTGGATGATCTTGTTGATGTCAGCGCCACGTAGGATGGAAAAGTGGTGTGGTCCTTGCCATGTGGGCAAGGAATTGGGACCATGCCTCTTCAAGTCCCCCTAGTCCAGTGTGTCTTCTAGTTGAGTTGATCGTCTAGGAGGGATTCTGGACTTATGAAGGTAGTGGTTTGTATGGCGTGTGTTTGTTAAGGGAAACTTGAAAAATTGAACCAAATGGACGCATGGCGCATGGGTTTTGGCAACTTGTAAAAGTTGAGCCAAATGGACGCATGGCGCATGGGTTTTGGCAACTTGTGAAAGTCGAGCCAAATGGACGCATGGCGCATGGGTTTTGGCACCTTGTGAAAGTCGAGCCAAATGGACGCATGGCGCATGGGTTTTGGCACCTTGCGAAAGTGGAGCCGAATGGACGCGGGACGCATGGCGCATGGGTTTTGGCGACTTATGAAAGTGGAGCCAAATGGACGCATGGCGCATGGGTTTTGGCAACTTGTGAAAGTTGAGCCAAATGGACACATGGCGCATGGGTTTTGGCACCTTGTGCAAGTTGAGCCAAATGGACGCACGGCGCATGGTGCAGGCATTTGTTGTTTTCTTCTGAAAGAAGTTTTGTTGTCTTTGGAGGGAGCGACTGATGTGACTGTCTGGTGTCCCCTGTCTTATCGGAGGTGAACAGACACCTTTTCAGTCATGTCAGTTACTTTATGTTGAGGTGTCAGGCGTCTGTTTCCCACGCTCCCGAAAAAATAGGTGACGTCTTCTCTCTCTTATGACGTGTTTCTCCCCCATTGGTTGCCTTTCTGGATTCTGACGGCCCACTACCCATCGCATTAAATGCGATGGGTATAAGTACACGGCTGTCTTCTCCTTCTTCCTCATTTTTCAAAATTCTGAAGTTTGGTTCTCTCCCATTCCTTCATCTTTTCTCTTCCTTTTCTTTGAGAATTTCCGTTTAACTTCTGATTATCTTCATTATGTCTGAGGTGAATCCTTCTCAGAGGAAGAAGAGAAATAAAGGGAAAACTCCCCCGGGTCCCGACCAGGCGGTCATAGGGTGGAAGGAAGAGGAGTTCCACAATCTGGTGAGAGAGATGGGTTTCTTGCCTGAATGGGGAGCCCAGTATCCGACTGCCGGTTCGACTGCTATGGATGCACCCCCGGGCTATATGACTTTGTATGCTGCGTTTTTTCGAGAGGGTAACTTCCGGCTTCCAATCACCAGGTTTACTGCCGACGTCTTGAGGAACTACGGGCTCCATCTTTCTCAGATCAATGTTATCGGGCTTCCCCGTATTACTCATTTTGAGTTTGTTTGCATGGCTAACCGTGTGGAGCCGACGTTTGCGATGTTCAACGTCTTCTATTATGTTACATATACTAGTGGCTTTTACTCCTTTAACGCTCGGACCGGTGTTACTCCAGTTTGTTCTGTTCCGTTGAAGAGTCTTCATGACTGGAAACAAAAGTTTTTCTATATTCGCCGAGGTGTTATCCCTATCGATATGCATTACCGGTCGGTGAGTGAGGGTATTCCGAAGATAGACGTTTTGTCGGGTTTTGCTGAAGAAAGCTGGTATACGAAGATAACACATAAAGCTACAGCCATTTCTCAGTTGGAGGAGATGGCTTTGGTTGGCGCTGGGATGAGTTTGCTGTGGGTGCCGAAGAACCCTCTGGGTGTTCCTGTGTACGGTCACCAAGGCAAACGTATGTATTTTGTTATTATTATTTTACTTTATTTTACAGTCTGTTTTTCCTTATTCCTTTGTGTTCTGCAGTTGGATATAGCTTGTTGAATGTTTTGGACCCAAAGGTCGCCGGGACTATGGTTGAGGCGATCCAAGAAGACGGAAAACCGACTTGGTTGGAACAGATTCGCCCGTGTTTTCTACATCCCACAAACGATAGCTTTGCTGCTTATGCCAATGTTATGCTAGGTGAAACTGATGGAGATGACCCTATTGGTCCCACCCGAGAGGAAGTTGTTGTTCTCTCGAGTGGAAGTTCTGGTAGATCTTTTGGAGATCTAACTTCTCATTCGGCGCGTACAGGTCCTGCGCAGGCTGTTGTTGATGAGCCTGTTCAAGAGAATGTTGGTGACGATGAGGATGTTCTAGCTGGGCCTACTGATCCACTGGAGACGAGAAGGAAAACGAAAGCTGATAAGCCGGAGAGGAAGGAGCAGAGGGTTGAGGGAAAATCTGCTGGTACTCTTCGTAAGCGACCCTCCACTCTTCCTGTCCTAGATTACGTAGTTGTTTCTGATACATTGTCTGGTTTAGGGACCGGAGAGAAACCTCGTGGGTCCGATCCGGACGACCGCGCTACTTTGACGGAACTGATGCATAAAAAAGCTCTTGATGACAAAAAGCGGAAGCTTGATGAGCAGGCCGCTGCTCTTCTTGCTGCGAAAAAGGTTAAACTACAGAAGGAAACTCCTCCTGCACCCTCCGAATCTGAGATTGATATGGGTGTATTTAGTGGGGATCGTGGTAATCTCTTGGAGGAAATATTTGCTGCCTCTGCTCCTATAGGTGAAGCATTTGTGATTGTGGGCTTTGTCATCTGGATTTTTTGCTTGTTTTTTATGTTTGTGTTTATCTTGCCTCAGGTGTCAAGTCAGGTAGACCACCGCGCGTGGTTGATGTTTCAAAGATTACCCCTCCTACTTCTTCGCCTTCCAGGAACATTGACTTGTCTCCTCCTCGTGATGATCCTGGGACAAGGAAAGAAGATGATGTGACCATCGAGCATGTGGGTGAAGGTGGTGGTGATACTGCTGGTGGCGATGGTGGTGGTGGTAGAGGTAAGGGTGTTGACACCACGGTGGAGTCCAGTGAAACCGCTCCACGCCAAACTATTTACACCAAGCGCCCTCCGGGTGGCGGTGGTGGGGCTACTTCGGGTGTTGTCCACAGCCCTTAGTTTGAGAATGTTCATGTTGATTCTTGGGATACACAAAACCCTGCTTGTGATGATCTGCCACATGCCCCTCGCTGGAATCTAACCCAGGGTTCCAGGATGAATGATCTGGATAACTGTCATGATTTCTTCTCGCTATCTCTCCCCCCTGCTGAGAGGCTGTTTCAAAAGAAGCGCAATCGGTTTGAGTTGTTAGATGATCATGTGCGTGCTGCGGTTAACCATTTCGCCACTTCTCAAGAGATTGTGCGTGAATGGAGATTGATGGGAGAGGAGACAGCTGAATTTGAAGATGAGAAGAAAGCATTTGTTGAGGAGAAAGAAAAGTTTAACGCGGAAAAGAAGGGTTTGCTATGGAGAGTTGCGGATGCTGAACGGAAGTTCGAGCAAGAGAAACATGTCAACGTTCAAAAGCAGAAGGACTGGGAATCTGCCTGTGAGCGCACTAATGTCGAGCTGCAATCCCAACGTGACGCTATTGTTCGTTTGTCTGGTGAGAAGATAAAGATTGCTGAGGAAGCTCAACAGCCGCGTGTTGAGTTTGAAAAGAAAGAGGGCGAGTATGTTGATCGTATTGCTAAACTGGAAAACCTTGCGAAACAGAAGGTTTCTGAGTGTGAGGCTGCTGAACGTCTTCTTGAGGAGAAAGTTGCTGAGTGCAAGGCCTCTGAACTTCTTCTTAAAGAGGTCTCTGCAGATTGCAAGTGGCTTATTTCACGCGCTGTGACTTTGGTAACTTCCTTTGTTTATTTTGTTTTCTAGTTTGTTGTACTTTTCTCTTACCTTGTTGTATTTTGCAGATTGCGGATCGTATTGTTAACTCTCGCGAACTTGCTACTCAAATGTTTGAGTTGGGTCAAGCGGGGTACAATAGTGGTCGGAAGTTTGGCTATGCTGAGGGTAAAGCTGCAGCTGTCAGTAATGAAAAAGATTATCACTTCGAGCTTTACAAAGAGAACTGTGATGGTAAATATGCTGCCAAGCGCAAGGAGTTCGCTTCCCTGGAGTTTGCCGTTGTTAAGGCTGCTCACAAGCTATCCCGGAAACCAGATGGTGTTGCCTTGCTGAAGAAGGCTCTTGGTGATGAGGATAACGCGGCTGGAGGTACTGGGACCAGTCATCCTAAGTGAAGGATTCCAGCCTGCGTGCCGCGTATGGCCTTAGACGGCCTTGTAATCATTTGACAACTTTGTGAACAATATTAAATTTGCTTACCTGTTATGCTTGTGCACATTTGACTATGCTTGACGTTTGTTATGTTAATATGCAAATTTTGTTATCGTCAAAATATGTGCATGTATAATTACTTTGATTCAGGTATCACGAATGAGTGATGGCGCTGACAATTTGTTTTGTGTTAGTTACAACGTTTTATTCTGTCGTTCGTGTGCGCATGTTTGCTCGTGAATACGAAGTGATCGAGTTATAGGTTATTGTGTGCACCCAGTTGTATTCAGCCTTGGGGGTTTTTACAATGTTTGTTTACCATGCGTTCGATGCTTTCGTGTTTATGTGGGCACGAAGTATTTGTTTGGCGTTTTCTACGCTTTAGTTGTGTTTTTGACCCGTCTGTGCACTTGTTTGTGACAGGCCTTGGAGGTCTACAACGTTTCCTAAGGTCGAGCCATTGATGTTTTCGTGTATGCCCAAAGTAATATATGCAGTTGTGACAAGAAATTCGCATGAAAAGGAGTAGCCAAACACTTCTTGTATTAATGTTAACTGTGTTGGCGCGCGGCCGTTACAAGTACATAAAAAACTTCGGCCTTTTACATGTAGCATTTTCTTAACTGTTGGGCGTTCCAGGTTCTTGGAAGTTCCTTGCCATCTAGGGTGCGTAACTTGTATGCCCCTTTTCTGAGTACCACATCTACTACATAAGACCCCTCCCACTTGGGGGCTAGCTTTCCCGGTTTTTCGGCGTTAGACGCCTCATTGTCCCTCAGAACGTAGTCTCCTGGGTTGAAGTTGCAGATGCGGACTTTGGAGTTGTAATACTTCTCCAGTTTTGTCTTGTACTTTGCTTCATTTATTGCCGCCATCTCTCTCCTTTCTTCTAGGAGGTCAAGGTCTAATCTTCGTTCTTCTTCGTTGTTGATCAGGTTCATGGAAAGCATTCTTGGCGACGGCAGCCCGATCTCTGCTGGTATCACAGCCTCGGACCCATAGACTAAACTGAACGGTGTTTCTCCGTTACTAATCTTGGGCATCGTCCTATGGGCCCATAAGATGCTGGGCAATTCATCGACCCAGCCTCTTCTTTTCTCTCCCAGTCGTGCTTTGATGCCATCTACGATGCTTTTGTTGACGGCTTCCACTTGACCATTCCCCTGCGGGTGTGCAACCGAGGAGAAGGAGTGCTCAATGTGTAACTCTTTAAACCACTGTTGGAGATCATCTGCGGCAAAGTCCGTTCCGTTGTCGGTGATAATCCGGAGTGGCAGTCCGAAACGGCATACGATTTGTTCCCATATGAACCTTTTGACGACAGTGGATGTGGTTGACGCGAGTGCCTTTGCCTCCACCCATTTTGTAAAATAGTCAACGACGACTATTATGAATTTGACAGCACCTGGGGCCTCGGGTGTAACGCCTCGTATTTTCATATTTCTATTTTAACTTTTCGAGGCGTTAATCATAATGGTAATACATTTTTTTTATCACATTGTTAATGGGTAAACACAAGATTTTTATAAGAAACCGAAAAACTATACAAAGAAAAATTATTAGAAAAATTATTTTTCTAATAAATTTTTATACAAAAGAATTTTTATTAATTTTTAGAAATTGTTTTAACATAGGTTCCTTTTATAAAAAATGCTTGTTTTAATCCATAGTAAAAAAAAAAAACGCTGGATGAATAGTAACTACGACCAGCCACGTTTTTTAGCTGTATTTTGACATTTATACTCGTATTGCAGCCATTTTGACTCATTTTAAGCTCTCACCTACCCCCTACACTATAAATACAACCTCTCTAGCCCTCATTTCACTTTGACAACTCTCAAATCTCTCCTAAATCACTCTCAAATCTCTTGCAAAGAAGAAATTCGGACAGATTCACTACCTCTTACAAAAGTGAGCATAACTTGCTCAAAACTCAACCAAATTACTTGATTCTTTTTCCTACTTGCTTGTATAATCATGGGGTTTGATTCCTTGATCTCTCCTGGGAGAAATCAGACCTGGAATTGCCCCGAAATTGTCCATAAACTTTCTGTTTTGTTTTGAACCTTCTTAAACTCTTGTATACTTCAAACAAACTTGTGTTCTTATGCTTCTAGTCTATTGTATGATTAGTAAAGCCAAACCAAGGTTGTTTTACACTTAATAAGAGTGTCTAAAACACTCTAAACTTTCTGTTTTAATTGAGTTATTAACTCACAAGTGGTGCCAAGTCTTGAACTTGAAGATGGTGTGACTACTTGGTTAGCATAGGCTAACTTACATACAAGTCCACACATCACTTGATGTTTTGTTTAGTATAATTGTACCTTTAATTCTTGAATATACTTATGAGGTTTCTAAGTGGAAGGTTCAACCTCCCGCCTCTTACATGACTTATATATTAACATAACAATTGAGGTAACCAAGTGGAAGGTTTAACCTCCCGCCTCCTACATAACTCATATGACACCAAGAGGTAACCAAGTGGAAGGTTTAACATCCCGCCTCCTACGTGACTAACTATATTATTATTATGTATATATTATAATTATGTATATATTATAATTATGTATATATTATAAACCGAACCCTTGATAGTGATTATATAAATCTACTACCAAGTTAATAAGTTCTCACTATGTGTGTAGTTCCTTGTCACGATTCTAATAGGTCTTGAACCTATGAAATCATATATAATCCTTAAGGATTACCATAGTGTCAAGACAAAGTGCTAATACCTTGGTGAATATTTTCCAAATACATATTTTTTTATTCTTTGAATCTAAGTCCGAATCTCGACTCTAAACCTACTCGAAGTTTAACCCTTACACATTCAACCTTCCAAACTCATCAACTTCGTCACATTGGATAATCGGAAAACATATGCAATATGTGAGTATACTCGAACCCATTTTACTTTTAAACACTTTGGGTGCAACATGTATTCTATATTCAAACACGTGACACTCGAAACTTATTTGAAACATACTCTATCCATTTAAACATGAAACATGAAACTTGGGATACTTGAGACTATTTTGTGCTATGTGAACGTTTAATCCCTATGAGTAGTTCCGCCCTAACAATTAGTAGTACTATGCATATGCTATAGGAGTCGTGCACCTCCCCCATTTTTGTGCTCGAGGGGTATTGTTAGGGTATCATTTTAACCTCCCGTTGAACTTTGGGATAGGCTCTTTAACGCATTGGAAACTTGGGCTATCACTTGGACTGCGTGAACTAGCATGGCTGAAACTATTTTATTATGAATCATGTTGGATATGAGTACTTTTATTCTATGTTATACTATGTATCAAACTTGTATACTCGCCAACTTTTTGTTGATTTTATTTTAATACATGTTGCAGGTTGATAGTCAAGATTATGAAGGAATCAAGTTAGGATGGACTAGATACACACCTAGAATTATTTTATCTTTTAATGTTATGTTCTTATTTGAGACAATGTTGTTATTTCTTATTTTAATGTTGTATGACAATTTAGCACTTGAAATGAAATTTGAATTTAATTAAATATTGTCACATAGTGTTATGAAGTCTCGAGCAATCTATACACACTTCGTCTCATCCTGATGTTTCCGCCATCGGTTGGGGTGTGACAGATTGGTATCAGAGCCATAACTATAGGGAATTAGGTAGAAACACCCTACTTTACCTAGTCTATAGTTAAGCACTATTCTTGACCGTACTCTGATACCAGATTGGTATCAGAGCCATAACTATAGGGAATTAGGAAAAGTAGGAACGCTTTCACCTAGTCTATAGTTTTAGAGCTTTATTCTTATGTTTTACTTGAAACTACTTGCATGTTAGTTTATTTGCTTCTTATTCATCCGCTTTCGATCTTTTAGACATATACATCACTTATGTGTTAATACATAACATGCTATTCTTATTGTTAATACTTGCTTTATTATTTCATTCTTTATGTACCATTCTTAATATGCTGCTTATGTGTTTATACTTGTTTGTGTACTCCTTTGACTTACATTTTTTCCTATGCATTTTACTCGATTATTCTAAATCCGACAACTCTCATATTGTACAAACGAGACGAGTTTACCAAAATAGGCGTGAAACCCACAATTTGGTGAACGACGCTCAACCTACCTATTCTTTTTACATGAAATTACACCATTAAGTTAGGAGTGAAATCCACATCTTAATGATAATTTCAATCTCAAATTCTAGTGGACCCTCGTCAAAGTGTCGAAATTAACTTTTGACCCGACGAGTACCAACCACACTTAGGATACTAAATCGCCAAGTTAGGGGTGAAACCCACACCTTGTCGACTAGTTCCACTCCTTGATTTTCATTAATCCCCCCAAGTCTCGAAATTTCAATTGATTTGGGGACATGTAGTAACCGGAAGGGTAAATACCGTTAACCGACTTGTCGGCGAGAGTATTTCACCTATTAGGCCAAAGCATGCTCCTCAAACTCGAAAGACTTTTCGACCACTTTGGTTAGTCAAAGTTCCGTTTTGGAACCATCCCAAATTTCAATCAAACACGTGTTCTACTATTTATTTTATACAATGCAAATCTTCCAAATTCGAATTTACTTTCGATATTTTTTTCACACACACATCATACTAAATCTTTTTCATACAGTTATACATATGCATGATTTCATATAATTTAAATTCATATTCCTTGTGACAATAAGTGGAGACATATCATCGAGATAGGAGTGATTTCCTTACCTTGACGATTAACTCCACTCCCCTTTTCTTAAAACGACCTCACCAACAAAGTTAGGGGTGATTCCCTTACCTAGGTGATCGTTACCAAAACGTCTCTTCTAAATATCTTATTATGCAAACTCGATCATGTTTTATACCTAAATTATTTATCATTATTCAGAATACATACGTATACGATTTCAAAATACATTGTTGTATCAAGCGTACTTTTTACCCTACAACCTAATTTCACTTAACTCATTCACACGAGATTCTTAATCATATCTTAAAACATCTTATTACTCAAAACCTTACGAAATGCTACCTATCAATTTAATCGGTCCAATGAAACTCTTGCCCATGAACTTTATATTCAACTTAATCACTAACACACACTCACGTTATATCACCATACTAAAGACTTTCATTCTCATATACTTATAAGATCTTATCGATATTATACGGACATTTTACCAAAGACGCCTTTCAACATCAACAAATCATTTGTTAAAATATTTTTTTTAACCATCACTACGCCCTTTTTCAAACTTATCGTCGCCGATTTTCTTTCCGGCTCCTGATTTCTCGGTAATTGATTAGAGTCCGCGTTTCCATCTTATCGATCAATGTGAACCTAGACTTTTGGTAGCACCTTTGCGGCTCATCATACAGCATTTCTAGACTTTACGAGATTGGCAATAGTTATAAAAACTGAACCGTTCTACCTTCTCGCATCACCACAACACCTTCTTAAACTCTATATCACTCACAGGCTCATCGGAGAAACTCACCACATAAACCCAATATTCAAATGGCACATTTCTCAGTAGCATATGCTGAATCTTCACATACAGCAGCAATTCATCCATTCCTTCGGTTTGCTGACTTACCCACTCGTGAGAAGTATCAACAACTCAAGGGTCTTGAAGTCTTTACCATCAGCGGCATTGATTGGCTCCGAATAGGAAGGGTTGACCCCAGTGGTTCACTAGCAAGATTACTACCACATAATACACCATGGCGTCGTTTCTTCGACATCTTAGAGCCATCCTATGATGAACTGGTATACGAATTCCTGTCCACTTTCTATTACAACCCTAATGGAAGCCTTAACGATGAATCCATTCATTTTCGGTTTTGTGGACAACCTTACAACATGTCATTATCAGAATTCGCAGTTCGTCTGGGTATATATACCAATGAAGAAGTTAATCAACCCATTTTTACGAAAGCACTAACCTCCCTTTCCTATGTTGAAATGAAAAGATATTGGCAACGCCATGCATCGAAACCATGGTGTGGCTACAATAATTCCCTGAACTTCAAAAACTCTCGTTACCGGTATATGCACCATGTTTTAGCCAACACTATCACGGGGCGCCAGATTAATCAACGAAGGGTTAGTTCAACCGAAGTCTTCCATCTGTACAGTATTTTTGAGCAAGTTCCTTGTAATATTGCCCACGAGCTTGCTGCATACTTTCTTAATCAACAAACCAATCCCCTAAGAAGTCTCATGGGAGGTTCTTACATTACTAGAATAGCTAAATCATTAGGTGTCTTAAGTGACCAGATTATCCAGAGATTATCTCCACCAAAGGCACCTGGGATTGTAAATTGTAACATCATTAGCCTAACCCCTGTCCTTAGCCATACACCAACTCAACCATTCCAGTCGGAGGGAGATCCATTTGTCTTAGACAGTACCCCCACACCAAATTTACAACAAGTATTGTTGCAATTTCCTCAATCGTCTTTTTATCGATTTGATATGCAACCAGAGCTGCTTTTCATACAAGAACTTATTCCAACTAACCTATCCCAACCATTAGCACCAAACGTCTTACCAAGCTCCTCACCGATAGTTTTCAAGGAGGATCCAACGATGCAAGAAACTTATGAAAACTTAATGCTCCAAGAACAGTTGGCATCGGAATCATTTTTGCCACAGTCTTTTCAGGCACTATTAAACGAAGTAGAGCAACAACTGCCACCAACTGATATAGCAGGCCCAAGTACGGTGCCTCAAATGGATCTACATCCAGATCAAATGGTAGTTGAAATGGCTAGGTTAAACAATCAGGTCCAAGATTTGTCACGGCAAATACAAGAGCTGACTGAAAGAAATCAATGGTTGGAAAGCATGCTAGCTGCTCGTATGCAACTGGATCCACTACCTCCACTACCTGATAATTTTGACTCTGAAATTGATCCATTACATGGCTCATTTCAAATGTAAATTGTCCACAGCATAATAGACTGTTAACAAACAATGCTATCTATGTTGTGATTCAATTAATGTTGTGTTATATTAATGCTTATTTGATTTAAACGATACTTCTACCTTATTTAGAAGATTTATGATTATACTCATGTTTATAACATACTCATACGTCATGTGCTTATACACACATTCGCGTGCGTATTCATAACTTACATTTATACTCATACTTATCTTTCATACATATTCATGATTCGTACATTAGTGCCCGTACGCGAGCGGATCTGATGGATTCGCTTACGTGGGTTCTATACATACTTAAGCATGGACTTGCTTACATACCTTATTCTTATACACACACACTCTTATTTTTCCTTGAAGGAAATTTCACAAACTAGGCACCTAGCTCAGTTGGCTAGGCGCGCGAAAGGGTGTGGCCTAGACCCGGGTTCGATCCCGGGGACGGCTGTTTCCACCATTTTTTTTATTACCATACAAATTTAGAAATTTTTCAAAAACACGTTAAACGAAATTTTCGATACACCTTATTTTGAGTACCTACCCAAATTCATACACAACTAGTACAAGTTATGCGAATCATGCGACGATCAATATAATCACGGGTGCACACGGGATTATAGTGATAGGCGTATGAGAACCATAGAGTGTACTACTGTGTATGGTAAGGCACGAAACGTAACATGACACCGAATGCGTAACGGACGTAACATGGTCAAAACATGGTATAAGTATTTTCACCACGTTACCAAACTTTCGTAAAACGTGTCATGAGAAATTCAGTGTTTTACAGACCTATTTAGGCTGAATACAACCTTAGACAACTCACAACGCATTATATCCGATTATCCACGACGAGACTTCATTCTAAATACACTGCGTTCATCTATCCAACACTTAGGCTATTCCTATACTCATGATCGTTATTAGATCAATCGCTTACCCTTATACCTCAAGTATACTCTGTTGTCTCAAACTCCAATGCCTCAATTTTAAACAATCCTCTTCTGTTTGCTAAAACCCTTTCAAGTCTTCCTTCTGGATAAATTTCGGGACGAAATTTCCTAAAGTATGGGAGACTGTAACGCCTCGTATTTTCATATTTCTATTTTAACTTTTTGAGGCGTTAATCATAATGGTAATACATTTTTTTATCACATTGTTAATGGGTAAACACAAGATTTTTATAAGAAACCGAAAAACTATACAAAGAAAAATTATTAGAAAAATTATTTTTCTAATAAATTTTTATACAAAAGAATTTTTATTAATTTTTAGAAATTGTTTTAACATAGGTTCCTTTTATAAAAAATGCTTGTTTTAATCCATAGTAAAAAAAAATGCTGGATGAATAGTAACTACGACCAGCCACGTTTTTTAGCTGTATTTTGACATTTATACTCGTATTGCAGCCATTTTGACTCATTTTAAGCTCTCACCTACCCCCTACACTATAAATACAACCTCTCTAGCCCTCATTTCACTTTGACAACTCTCAAATCTCTCCTAAATCACTCTCAAATCTCTTGCAAAGAAGAAATTCGGACAGATTCACTACCTCTTACAAAAGTGAGCATAACTTGCTCAAAACTCAACCAAATTACTTGATTCTTTTTCCTACTTGCTTGTATAATCATGGGGTTTGATTCCTTGATCTCTCCTGGGAGAAATCAGACCTGGAATTGCCCCGAAATTGTCCATAAACTTTCTGTTTTGTTTTGAACCTTCTTAAACTCTTGTATACTTCAAACAAACTTGTGTTCTTATGCTTCTAGTCTATTGTATGATTAGTAAAGCCAAACCAAGGTTGTTTTACACTTAATAAGAGTGTCTAAAACACTCTAAACTTTCTGTTTTAATTGAGTTATTAACTCACAAGTGGTGCCAAGTCTTGAACTTGAAGATGGTGTGACTACTTGGTTAGCATAGGCTAACTTACATACAAGTCCACACATCACTTGATGTTTTGTTTAGTATAATTGTACCTTTAATTCTTGAATATACTTATGAGGTTTCTAAGTGGAAGGTTCAACCTCCCGCCTTTTACATGACTTATATATTAACATAACAATTGAGGTAACCAAGTGGAAGGTTTAACCTCCCGCCTCCTACATAACTCATATGACACCAAGAGGTAACCAAGTGGAAGGTTTAACATCCCGCCTCCTACGTGACTAACTATATTATTATTATGTATATATTATAATTATGTATATATTATAATTATGTATATATTATAAACCGAACCCTTGATAGTGATTATATAAATCTACTACCAAGTTAATAAGTTCTCACTATGTGTGTAGTTCCTTGTCACGATTCTAATAGGTCTTGAACCTATGAAATCATATATAATCCTTAAGGATTACCATAGTGTCAAGACAAAGTGCTAATACCTTGGTGAATATTTTCCAAATACATATTTTTTTATTCTTTGAATCTAAGTCCGAATCTCGACTCTAAACCTACTCGAAGTTTAACCCTTACACATTCAACCTTCCAAACTCATCAACTTCGTCACATTGGATAATCGGAAAACATATGCAATATGTGAGTATACTCGAACCCATTTTACTTTTAAACACTTTGGGTGCAACATGTATTCTATATTCAAACACGTGACACTCGAAACTTATTTGAAACATACTCTATCCATTTAAACATGAAACATGAAACTTGGGATACTTGAGACTATTTTGTGCTATGTGAACGTTTAATCCCTATGAGTAGTTCCGCCCTAACAATTAGTAGTACTATGCATATGCTATAGGAGTCGTGCACCTCCCCCATTTTTGTGCTCGAGGGGTATTGTTAGGGTATCATTTTAACCTCCCGTTGAACTTTGGGATAGGCTCTTTAACGCATTGGAAACTTGGGCTATCACTTGGACTGCGTGAACTAGCATGGCTGAAACTATTTTATTATGAATCATGTTGGATATGAGTACTTTTATTCTATGTTATACTATGTATCAAACTTGTATACTCGCCAACTTTTTGTTGATTTTATTTTAATACATGTTGCAGGTTGATAGTCAAGATTATGAAGGAATCAAGTTAGGATGGACTAGATACACACCTAGAATTATTTTATCTTTTAATGTTATGTTCTTATTTGAGACAATGTTGTAATTTCTTATTTTAATGTTGTATGACAATTTAGCACTTGAAATGAAATTTGAATTTAATTAAATATTGTCACATAGTGTTATGAAGTCTCGAGCAATCTATCATCCCGATGTTTCCGCCATCGGTTGGGGTGTGACATCGGGAAAGGGGCCAACCATATCTATTCCCCATTGTTGAAACGGCCACGCCGTTGTTACTGGTACCAATTCATTCTTGGGGTGCATCGTTTTGGGGGCGTGTCTTTGGCGTCCACTGCATTTCCTCAATTCTTTTACTGCGTCTAGATGCATTCCGGGCCAGTAGTACCCTGCATTCATCACCTTTGCCACCACCATTCTTGGCCCGACATGTATACCACAAATTCCTTCATGCACTTCTCTGATCAAATAGTTTGCGTCCTCGGGGTCGACGCATCGTAACAGTGGCCCAAGGTATGACTTTCGGTACAAAATTCCATCAGCCATCTGATAGTGCTCCGCCTTGTACTGGATTTTTCTCGCTTCAACTTTGTTCTCTGGGAGTACCCCGGATTGAAGGTACGCTATTATCGGAGTCATCCATGACGTTGCTCCTACTTGAATAACGCTTACTTCTCTTATTGGCACTGATGGGTTGCTCAAAACTTCTATGCGCACATCCTTTGCGAGGTGTTGAAAACTTGTAGATGCGAGTTTACTCAGCGCGTCTGCTGGTTTATTCTCGCTTCTATTAATGTGGTGCACCTTGTAGGAGTAGAAGGTTTGTAGCAACGTCTTTGCTTGACTCAGGTAGAGCGCCATTACTTCTCCTTTGGCTTCGTATTGCCCGTTGATTTGCCCAGCCACTAACATGGAGTCCACATGTGCTTCGATGTGTTTAACTCCCATTTTGATTGCCAGTCTTAAGCCAGCGAGGAAAGCTTCATATTCGGCTTCATTGTTCGTGCTCTTGAAATCTAAACGTATGGCGTAGGTGAATTCATGTTTGTCAGGGCTCACCAGCCGAAGCCCTGCGCCTGCGCCGTCTTCGTTAGACGCGCCGTCTGTGTATAACAACTACGGTTTTTCTACTTGCTGTTTTTCGGCTTTTTCCATTGCTTTACATTCCCGATCCTTCTCGTCAGGCACTTCTGTCATGAAGTCTGCTAACACTTGGCCCTTGATTGCTGGTCTCGGCCTGAAAACCACATTATGGCCACCGAGTTCTATAGCCCACTTTGCTAGTCTTTCTGAAATCTCTGGCCTTGCGAGGATGTTGCCAATATTGTAGTTTTTTAACACGTGAATGACGTGATTGGCAAAGTACCTGCGCAGCCGTCTTGAGCATGGATCAGTGCGAGTACTAGTTTCTCCATGATGGCATACCGGGTTTCTGGGTCGGTCAAGGTTCGTGACACGTAGTAAACTGGTGTTTGGATACCTTGTCGGTCAACGAGTAACACTGCTCCTACTGCTCTGTCGGAAGCTGATAAGTATAACACCAAAGGTTCTCCCTTGACTGGTGCAGTTAATGTTGGCAACCTGATGAGACAATCTTTCATCTCACGGAATGCGCTTTCGGCTTCCGGAGTCCACTGAAATTGGCTTTTCTTCATGCAGTTGCGGAGTGTTTTGATAAACGGGAAAGATTTAGCTGCGTGATTGGCCAGGAAACGGTTAAGCTCTGCCAACCGCCCTGCCAATTTTTGCATTTCCTTGATCGTCGAAGGTGGAGGCATGCGTTCGATTGCTTGTATCTTATCAGGATTTACTTTGAAGCCATCTTTTGTGATGATGAAACCCAGGAATTTTCCCTCTTCCATGCCGATAGAGCATTTCGCTGGGTTTAGCTTGATACTTACTCCGCGCAAGGTATCAAACGTTTTTTGGATGTTCATCAGCATTGTATTCTCTTCTTTGCTCATAATGACTAGGTCGTCCATATACACTTCGATGTACTTGCCGATAGCATCATGGAATGTTTCATTCATCAGCCTCTGATAGGTCGCGCCCGCATTCTTTAATCCGAAAGGCATCTTGGTGTAGCAGTATAGCCCTGTCGGCGTTCGGAATGCGGTTTTGTCTTCATCTTGCACAACCATCTGTACCTGGTGGTACCCCTTGTAACAGTCGAGGAAACATTTCCATCGGAATGTTGCCAGCGAGTCAATCTTTTCATCAATGTCTGGTAGGGCGTAACAGTCGCGCGGGCATGCCTTGTTTAGATCCTTATAATCTACACACATTCTCCAACTACCATTTTACTTCTGTACCATTACTGGGCTCGCCACCCATGTTTGGTATCTGACTTCTCTGATGATTCCCGCATTTAACAGCTCCATCACCTGCTCTTTCATAGCATCATGTTTTATGTCTCCCAAGTGGCGTTTGGCATGCACCACCGGTTTTGCTTCTTCTGAGACGTTTAATCGATGTTCAGCTATGTGCCGTGGAACACCCACCATGTCTGCTGGTGTCCAGGTGAACACATCCATGTTTTGGAACAACAGCTTTTTCAGCGCCGCGCACATTAGGTCGGACATTGCAGGTCCTAAGGTAACTGTCTGTTCTGGGTATGCGCTGTTTAACACCCATTTTTCTGCTTCCGCGCGTGGTGCTGGTTTACTTGCCTTTGCAGGTCTGAGTTCGTCTGTTGCTAAGACTTCTTTGCTAGCGTATATTATGGCTACCCCCGTTTCTGTTGGGAATCCCACAACTGAATGTGGACTGGAGCAAATCATACTGAAGTCTCCTTGGGACTCTCTTCCCAGCAGGATGTCATGTCTTGAATGTGCGGGTAGCACCATGAAGGTAACATCTTCTATTCTTGAATTCCTTCCATCCGAGAGTAACACCGGGAACGATATATGTCCGAGGGGAAAAACGGCTTCGTTGCAGAAACCAGTGAGTGGGTAATCAACTGGTTCTATGCGCGCCTTATCCTCTTGATCGAATTGATTGAAACATTGTTCATATATGATGTCCGCGGTGCTCCCTGGATCAATGAAAATGTAATCAGTTTGGTAGTGTCCGATCATGCCCGAGATAACTATGGGTCTTCGTTCTCTTGGGCCTCCTCTTACAATAGGAAAAACAACCTGCCTTTCGCGCCACGGTCGTCTTGTGTGCGCTTGTTGTAGTTTTTCTTTGGCTTTCGCTGACCTCCTTGAATCATGTGGGTTTCTAATTTCCGGAGTTTTTTGTTATCTGGTCCTTCTTCTCTTCTTTGTATTTGGCAGTAGTCGCGCTTTCCGCCCTTTACCAAATGAGTGAGTTTTCCATCTCTTAAGGCCCTTTCTATTTCTTGCTTTAAACTGAAGCAGTCGTCGGTTAAGTGACCCGTGTCTTTGTGAAACTCGCAGAAAAGGTTGGGGTCTAGACCCCTCTTGTTTCGCATTTGTAGGGGTGGTTTGAACTGGTGATTTTCATTGGCCAAGACCTCAGAAGGGGTCTTTGTTAGTGGTGTCCACTGTTTCTCCTTGTTTTCTCTTTTTACCTCTTTCCGTTGGGCTATCTGATTGATTGTGTGGCGCGCATCCTCCCTTGCTGGGCTTCTCTCTCTGTGACCGGACGCTTTCCATGGTTGGCCTCTGCCCTTCTTGTTGTGCCGGTCGTTGTGGTTATATCCGCGTTAACGGTGGTCATCACCGGTCAACTGTCTGTCAGACTGCGCAATGGTTTTTGCTGCTTCAATGAAGGTTTCCCAATCTTTGGGTCCTCCGTCTCTTCCTTTTACACGTTTGATTAGATCATCGCATTTGACTGCCCTCATGAAGTGTGCGCACATCATCTTTTCGCCTACATCTCCTATTTCCAGACATTCTTTGTTGTACCTAGTGATGAAGTCTTCCACACTCTCGTGGTCTCTGCGCCATATGTTTAAACAATCAGCTGGGTCTCTGGTGTGTCTACGTTGCTGAGAGAAGTGTGCAAGGAACTTCTCTCGGAAATCGACCCATGACTTGATTTTCCCTGCTGGAAGGCTGTCAAACCAAACGCGCGCTGCGCTGACGAAGGTTTGAGCGAAGAGATGGCACCATGTCGGTAAGTTCCATCCGCCTGTTGCTCCAACACCATTAAAAACTTGGAGGTGATCATACGGGTCTGTCAAGCCGTTGTATTTGCCCACGTTGTGTGGTAACTTTGTTTTGTCGATAGCGGCTGTGGCAATCTCTTTGATGAATTTTGAATTTTCAGCCATGTCGTCTGGACGATAGCTCAAGGTGTAATCGTGCTCTGCTTTTGGGTTGTACCATGCGCGTTTGTGAGGATTGTACGCTTCATGTTCTGGTGGCAACCTGCTGAACACTGTGCTTTCTTTGTATGTCTCGTCTTCTTCCTCTTCATAGTTATCAAGCTCGTCGTTTATATTGCGCGGGCCTAAACGACTTTGTATTGGCTTCCTTGGTGGGTGAGAATACTGCACGTAGTTGCTTTCTGTTTCGCCGTAAGTATCGCGCGTGTCTTGCGCGCTTGGTTTTCTGATGTTTGGCACATGTCCCTTTTCTGGACGCAAGTTCCATGCATTGGTCTGCTGAGTTGTGTGTATGCTCAGAGGCCTTTGCGGTGGAGTAACAAATGCAGACTGGTTGGCTTGTGCTTGGAGCAAAGCTTGTTGCGCGCTGAGTTGTGTATAAACAAGGTTTATGGACGCCATTTGTTCGGCATACCAGGAGGCCAGAGTTTTTCCTTCTGGTAGCCCTAAGAGTGCAGAAAAATTCAGCTGTGCTTGTTCCGATGGAGCTGAGGGGCCAGCTCCATGGCTTGGTGTCTGCACTGGTGGGGGTGTTTGTTGGACTACCCCGAGTGGAGGTTGGAAAGTGGCTCCATTTGTGGTTTGGGTGATGATCCTAGCTGGATGTTGGAAAGTCGGTCCAGTTGTAGTTTGGCTAACAACCCTAGAGGCACTTCCAAAAATACTAGGAAAATCATTGTTTACCTGTCCTTCTTGGATGGTTTCGTTCCTTTGACCCCTTTGGACGTGTGCTGTGTCCGAAACGAGCTCAAAGGAAGAAACTTCTCCGTCGACTTGGTGTGAAGGGTTTTGTTCAGCCATTTTGACGAGTGTTTTTCGAAAAGAAAAGAGATGAGAGTGGTTTTTGTTAAAAGCGGATGGCGCCAATGATGAAACACAGGTTAACACCAAGGTTGATCTGTGGGGTTATTTCTTCTGTGGGTTCAATCTCCTTTCTTACTCGTAGAAATGACCTGGGTCCTGCAAAACAGCAACACCGTTAGTCTCGTTAAGAGGGGAATATGGAGGTTTCCCTCTTAACCAGGCTCCGGCGTGAGAATAAGTACTGTTCTGAGGGATAATAAACAGTGTGTGTAGAGTGTGAGAGTATAGAGAGCAAGATGATTCAACCTGGATGATGAAGGGTCCTATTTATAGCCGAAGGGTGAAGGAGGGAGGAGCAGCAGTGCCAGCTGTGGTTGCGCGCCAGCTGTCCGACCAAGGGGAATATCCTTTTGGTCTCCTCTGCCGTGGTCAGTGTAGTGGTACACGTGGCGCGCTTACATTTGCCTATTTTGGAGACGTCGTACTGGTACTGTCGGACTGCTCCTTGATTCGTCGCAGGTCTACCTGGCGCTTGATGACTGGTGACACGTGTCGTCCTTTTTGTCGGATGGAGCATCTTTGGTGCCACCTTGATGTTTTCCAGAAGCTTCTGGATGATCTTGTTGATGTCAGCGCCACATAGGATGGAAAAGTGGTGTGGTCCTTGCCATGTGGACAAGGAATTGGGACCATACCTCTTCACATTTAGAAAAGGCTCGATGGAGGAAATTAGTTTGAATATGGGGATTGTACTCGGGAATTTCTCAAGTAGTGATTAATACCGGCCAACATGTCAAAATTAGGGTTATTAAAATCCAATTCCTCATTATTCTATAATCAAGAATGAAGGAAAATGAACACACCAAAAAATATTATTTACAGGTATGGTTTGAGTAAATGGGTATACATGTTTCTAAAAATTGGGTTGAATATCACATAATACCATACACGTTCATTACCTGTGAAAATTTTTAAAACCAATCCATGTGCAGTCTCATGCCCAAATATCCTTCTCGTTACCTGACCCAAATGTTTAGGGTTTCGAGTTTGCCCATTAAATTAGTTTTTGTTTGTCATTCTACTCCTACCTTGGAAACCCCTCCAGAGTCCAAAACATGATAACACTTAATATGAGTCAAGCCCTTCAATTTTCAGTTATAACAATTCAGAAAAGTACTGAAAACAAACATTTTAATCCAGTATTAACAAAACCCTATATAATTTTCTATTCATGATTTTACATCCACGTTCTGCCGTTGAACATGTGAAAATAACTCTTGTGGAGGAAATTATTTTTCATTCTTTTAACACGAACTATATATTTACAAGCAGAATTGCACTAACCTTTCAATATTACACGATGTCACATTTTGTAAGTATGATTCTTTAATGCTCTTTTTAATGGTATGATACTTTTAAGCCATACGCATACATTTCACTCAAATAGTGAAGACCAAGAGTGGGTGTGGGGCGTACCACCTCAACCTTCTTGGGCGTTGCTGGGGCTTCTACGGTGGCGTGGTTGTGGCCACTTAGACGAGATGCACGTCTGTGAATGTTAGTGTTGATTTAAAAAAAAAACGAAAGTTTTTCACATCCGCATGACCATTACACCCCTTCAAGCATGTGAGTATGGTTTTCCCTCTGCTTAGATTTTTATTTTTGTAACGACAACTCACACATTCTCTAATTCTACTACTAAAGTGCATATTTTTTGCCCACCATGTGTATTGAACTCTCACCACGTGTAAAGACAACTATATCCGATATCTTGGTACCACTTAGGGGTGTTCAAAAAAATCCGAATCCGAAACCGAATCCGAAATATCCGAAAACCCGTATCCGAAATATCCGAATTTTCGGATATCCGAAATTTCGGATATCCGAATTTTCGGATATCCGAAATTTCGGATATCCGAAAATCGGATAATCCGAAAATTCGGATTCGGATTCGGATAGTGATTTTGAGAATTTTCGGATATTCGGATTATCCGAAAATATCCGAAAATTTAATTATTTTTTTTTCGGATATCCGAATATCCGAAAATATCCGAAGTATCCGAAAAAATATCCGAAATATCCGAAAAATATCCGAAGTATCCGAAAAATATCCGAAATATCCGAAAAAAATATCCGAAATATCCGAAATTTATATTCGGATATCCGAAACTATCCGAAAAATCTGGTTCCAAATATTAAAAAAAAAAAAAAAAAATTAAATAAAAAATTGGATATTCGGATATCCGATTAGATATCCGAACCCGAATCCGAAATTTCGGATATCCGAAAATCGGATATCCGAAATTTCGGATTCGGGTTCGGATGTCAATATTTCACTATCCGAAATTTCGGATATCCGATTTTCGGATATCCGAAAACCGGATTATCCGATGTTGAACACCCCTAGTACCACTAGGGCGAAGACCATTTGGTCTCTTCAACTTAGGTGGTGTTGAGGATTTGAGTTGTCGTAGGCAATATTTTATTTCACAAATGGTTTCAAGGTTAATGTGCTTTTTTTTACTACAATTCTACTCTTAATCTTTATATATGACTACAATTGTAACTTATGTCTACACACATATATTTTTTTTTTGTCTTGTAGCGTCTTTTTATTTTTTCTTTTACATTTATCCTTTAACATTTAGTATTGACAATTAGGCTAGAGGGTGTGGAATAACCCCCCTTGGGCTTTATAAGGACACCTCAGCGCCACGTAGGCGCTACGTCAGCCAGAGGGCTTTATAACGCCCCCCTTTAACTTGCACGGTGTGGGATGGAGCAATCTATTAAACAAAATAAAAAAAAAAAATTGATTGGATGACATTCAGTGGGCCCCACCTGAACAGCCCCTTCTTCCTCGTTAACAGCTTGGCGAGCTCACCTATAGCGCCCCTCTTGAATGGCTCGGTGGGGGTATAGCGCCGGCGGCGCCATAGATGGTGACCTGGCGGTGGTGGCGCCCCCACACCCTCCGGCCTTACAACACCTGAGCTTTCTAAAGACATTCTAGTTAATTTACGTTTTGACGTATTTTTTTTAGAAATAAATAGGCTCAGATATAATACGTTTTTGTACTTATTTTTATGTATGTTCTTAGTTGGTTTACGTTTTGACATAAATTTTGTTCTAAAATGAGTCAGGTCAACTATAATATATTTTCACTAGACGATATAAATTCAAGTTACTTTACGTTTTGACGGCGACGCAATGAGCCCTGCCATTATTTACCTAAAAAACATAATATTCTTATGCGTATTTTGATGTACGTGTCACTATAAATTCAAGTTGGTTAATGTTTCGGTGTAAATTTCTTTTGCAAATAAGTCGAATCAAATATAATATGTTTTCGTGCTTATTTTTATATACGTTTTCAGTTGGTCTACGTTTTGACGTAACTTCTGCTCGAAAACGAGCCAGGTCAAATATAATACGTTTTTATTAGACTTTATAAGTTTGATTTACTTTACATTTCGACGTCGTCGCAACCGCGGAGAAATTTACTAGTTATAGACGAACGTTAATGTATTTTAATATTTAAAAAGATTATACCATGAACGTACCTAGCTCAAGGGTTTTCACGAACCGAACTTAACTTTAGTTAATAATGTTTTTTTTCTTAAATTTCACCAATACTCTATATGTATAAATTTATTAGCATAACACCACCAAATTCAATTATACTACAAATTTATTTGTTTTTTTTTTTACCCTGTGATCCTTGTCATTTTTATGCCAGACTTAGGGGCTGTTTCTTTACCTTTCAATGAGGCTCCTAATGGTTTAGACCTCTTACTGGTTCAGCAGTTAATGGTTCAGATTGTTTGTTTCACGAGCAGATGTCTGAATGGTTCAGACATTTGCCTCTGAATGGTTAAGCATTATACAGAGTCTGAATGGTTACGACCTCTAATCTGCATTGGTCAGACATTTACCTTTGAACGGTTAAACATTATACATGCTCTTAATGGTTCAGATCTCTTACTGATTCAACACTTAATGGTTCAGACTTCTAGTTTATCAATTAATCATTCAAATATTGCCAAAAAGCCCCTTATTTTCACCTGAATCATATTTAACCAACTACAAAATTCTTCAAACCGGTGAAACATTGTTTAAAAACACCTTAAAAACATTCACGAAAAAATAAAACAAAAGGTAAAGCATGAAAAGAAGACAAATCAATTATTTAATCAACCCGTTTAAGCTTTACAAATTAAAAACCTATATTACGCAAAAACAAAAATAAAAAAAAGCAGAAAATAGTATGAAAGAGCGTGCAACCACGCGTGTAAAAAGTAGGCAAATCGAAAGATGCCTCGACAGAGATTTTTTTCACGCTTATCAAAAGGTTATATGAACAACAAGTAAATAAAGTTCTAAAAGCTATAACACACTTGCCTTGAGTACACTCCAGAAGAATAATGTTTTTTTCTTCTTTAAATTTTGATTCTTAACAATCTTTTAATGCCGTTCTTTCAACCCAGAACAATGTCTGTCACACCCACATAATTTGTTGCAAGATTTGCCTAAAATTTTGCATTTTGTTAGTATTGTTCAACTTTTGAGCTTTGAAAGATGAAAACCCTCATCTTTCGTTCTTGAAATTTGGGTATTTACAACAATCTTGAAGGTGATTCATCTCCAAATCGATGGAAACAAGATGCGAGTTAAGAGACAGAGCGTTTTTGCTTTGGGTTATGGTGGTTTTCCTTTGGATTACACCGATTTGTTCGTCGGTTGCTAATGCAGACAATGTGTTCGACGAAATGCCTCTGAGTGTTCAAGACAGAGCTTCTCTTCTTCTGTTTAAGTCAGAGGTTCGTGACCCGAATCAGAAACTGTTGTGGGTCGGGTCGGGTTGTGGAAACTGGACTGGGGTTACTTGCTCCAGATGGAATGGTAGAGTTATTGCAGTTAACTTCACTGGATTCGGTTTATCAGGCCAGCTTCATACAAGTTTGTGTAAACTTTCTTATCTTGAAACCCTAAATTTGTCACATAACAACCTTCTTGGCCCTGTTCCACCTTGTTTTGGGTCATTTTGGAAGTTGAAAACTTTGGATCTTAGTTATAATATGTTTAGTGGTGCTGTTCCTGATACACTCATGAAATTGAGCCGGTTAGTTCGACTCGATTTTGGTCACAATATGTTTGAAGCAATGCTTCCTATTTGGATTGGGAATTTCTCATTGAAGCTGCAAAAGGTAGAATTAGGGTCTAATTTGTTTCATGGGGAGATACCAGAGGGTTTGTTGCACCTAAAATCTCTTAAGTTTGTGGGTTTATCTCATAATAATTTGTCCGGTAACTTACCGGATTTCATGCAAGCTTTAGAGCACCTTAATCTTGAATCGAATATGTTTTCGGGTACCTTACCGTGCTTGTCATCATCAGTCGACACGCTTTCGGTCCTAAATTTAGCAGAAAACTCACTCGAAGGGGGGATTCCGACTTGCATTTCGTCACTTAGAGTTTTGACGCATCTTAATTTGTCGTCTAATCGGTTAAGCTACGAAATTTCTCCAAGATTCGTGTTTTCCAACAGGTTGATTGTTATGGATTTGAGTTATAATCGGTTGTCGGGTTATCTTCCTAGAAAGATTCTTGAATCGTCGGAGAAATCGGGTCTGGTTCTTTTAGACCTTTCGCACAACCAGTTCTCGGGTGAAATCCCGTTAGATTTTACCGAATTGAAAAGCTTACAAGCGATGTTTCTTTCGCACAATCTTATCACGGGTGAAATCCCATCACGAATCGGGAACTTAACGTATCTTCAAGTGATCGATTTATCTCATAACTCGTTATCTGGTTCAATCCCTTTGAACTTCGTCGGTTGCTTTCAACTACTCGCGTTAATTCTCAACAACAACAATCTTTCTGGTGAAATCCAACCCGAGCTCGACGCATTAGACAGTTTAAAGATTCTCGATGTCAGCAACAACAAGATTTCTGGTCAAATCCCGTTGACTTTAGCCGGATGTAAATCACTAGAGGTTGTAGATTTAAGCTATAACAATCTCTCGGGACCTCTAAACGACGCGTTGACCAAATGGTCAAACCTCCGATATCTTTCGTTTGCACACAACAATTTCAGCGGGCCGATTGCAAGCTGGATTTTCATGTTCGAAGCGATCCAAACGATCGATTTGTCTGGTAACATGTTTTCCGGTGACATCCCTGATGGCATCTTTAATGTTAGTTTACATTTTAACAATGGTAACTTTAATAAAGAAACCCCTAAAGTGCCATTGTTAGATAGTAAACTATCTGTGGTTATGGGTGATGATTTGCATCTGAATTACAACTTGTCATCAACGGTCATGATCGATTTATCGGATAACATGTTACACGGGCAGATCCCGGACGCCCTTTTTAACTTACACGGTTTGGAGTATCTAAATTTGTCTCACAACTTTCTCGGCGGTCAAATTCCCGAGAACTTACAGTCAATGTGGAGCTTGAAGATTCTCGATTTATCGCATAATTCGTTATCGGGTCAAGTTCCCGAAAACTTATCGAGTCTTGGGAATTTGACGCATTTGAATCTTTCGTTCAATTATTTCTCGGGGATTGTTAACAAGACGAAAGGGTATTGGAGGTTTTCTGGTGCGTTTGCGGGGAACCCGAATCTATGTGTGGAGTCTTCGGGTTCTGGTGATGGTTGTGGGACAAAAGAACGACCGGTTGAGCCGGAACAGGCTTATGAAGAGGGGAAAGAAGACGGGCCGATTTCGGTATGGGTGTTTTCGGTTAGTGCTTGTGTTAGTTTTTACTTAGTTGGTGTTGTGTTGTGTTGTTCATCTCGAACTAGGAACTTTATGTTTGGGACGAAAGATTGATTAATGATGTTTAAATGTAGAAATGGTAGGTTATGACTTACGATTGTACATATGATGAATTTTCCTAATGGATCTTACAAACTCTCATCTTTTGTTAACATTTATGGTTTTTAAGTTATTTGGGGTATCTTCGAGTAGAGAACTGTGAAAACCGTATAATATATTTGTATGTGTTGCTTGGTGGATATGATTAGAGTTGAAACTTAGAAAAAGAATTGGGTGAATGGTGTATGTGATTTTTGCAGTTGAAACTTCTCTGATAACATAGCTTTATATTACTAACATTGAGATTTATGACTTATTTTGTTGCATTGAGATTTAAAACTTCTCTATTTTGATCATATTAGTTTTATATGATATAATATTATTTTGACATGAATCGGTATATATATTTCTTCTCGACGGTGTAAACAGAGTGGTGGATCTAGAAAATTCGCATAGGTGTTACGTTTCAAAAAAAGAGGTACCGAAATCGAAAAAACGTCAATTTTTTCAAAATTAACACTACCGTCGGAGCATCACTGGAGCGTCAAGGGGCAACGGGGGTTACCCCTTGTAACAGGTCGGCCCCTGTGTAAACGAGCAAAGCTACTTGCGACAATAGCGGATCTAGAAAATTCGCATAGATGTAACGTTTCAAAAAAAGAGGTAACGAAATCGAAAAACCGTCAAATTTTTCAAAATTTACACTACCGTCGGAGCGTCAAGGGACAACGGGTGTTACCCCTATAGGTCCGCCCCTGACTTGCAAGCTACGTGAGATCAACTTGAAAAAAGCTAAAAACGAGCCGAGCTTAAGCGAGCCCTAGCCCAAACCTAAACCTAAAAATAAGCTTATTTAGTAAACGAAGTTATTCAATTCGGCTTGTTTGCACCCTAGTTCTCGTGTGAATGAAAAGCAATCACAATATATTGTTTGTTTTTATTTAAATAGTAGATAAATAAGCTTAAAAAATCGAAGATATCATATTGGAATATGTGCAATTTGTGTAAGTGAAGCAATCTAGTGGAATACTTGTAGGGAGACTGGATGCCAAATGAAAGTGTTTGGATTACTCTTTTTTAGGTTTTTCTGTGTACCATTATAGTACCAAGTGATATGAATCAAATTCTGATTTTTAGACCATGTGTAGTGGTTAAACAAAATAATGCCCCCACCATGGGGCATTATTCGACACGTGACAGTCCAGTCAGCATAGGGCGTTATTGCAAAAGTGGCGTAGTGGGAATAATGCCTAATAATGCCCCCCTTCCAATCATTAAAAAAAAAAAAAAAGCAAACAGTTGCTCATTGGCTAGTCAAACCTTGGACCACTCTCATTGGCCACATTCAAATTCCATTTGACCCACTTCAGCGTTTTATTTAAAACGCCTACATGCAATTTTTTCAAAAATAATGCCAAATAACGCCTGCCGTAATTGTGGGGGGGGGGGGGGGGGGCGTTTCGGGGAGTTTTTTTTTTTTTTTTTTTTTTTTTAAAATACCGCCCCACTACGGGTGGTCTTATAAGATGTTTATATATGCATCTTTATAGTAATCATGTACGGAATAAATATAAAATAGTGTATGTAAAATGATTTAGTTTTATTTATTAACTAATAATAAAAAAGTTACAAATGATTGAAAGAAGAGATACGGAACCAAATAATAAAAACTAGTAAATTTACTTGCGCATTGCCGCAGAGTTTTAGATCAACCAAAAACCATATAAATGAATAGCGGTACCGGTCCAAATAATACTGAAGTACCTATTTTGTAAAGGATATCATCACGTGTTTTACATCGATCGTATATCATAAAACGAATATCGATGTCAGTATCCAATTCTCCATATATCAACAACGGAACCTATGTTGTTTGGTTGGTATCGATTTGATTCTTCATGGTAACGACACTTGATATAGTTTCTAGTACTAAAGTTTTCATTTCGAATATAACACCTTTTTAATAAGTTTATATTAAAACATTAAAAAAACTAATCAAAACGAACGCAATGTAAAACATATTTTATATTAGAATTATATTTAACTATTTAAGCATTCTTGCAAAATCTAATTTTTAAATACCTGGGTAAAATATAAAACAAACTAAAGAGGCTCTTTCAAAATTGTAATGGAAACACACAAAATCTGATTTTTAAATTTTAGATGAAAATCATAAAGCAAAATACAAGACAAAATAAGTTTTATATAAGGATCAAAATGTAAAACCAAAGAAAAGCCCATGTGGCAATCTAGGGAAAATTAGGTGAAAGCTTGTAAACTAAAAAGTACATGTGATGTCGTCATCCAACGCCGTTACCGTAGATTTACTGTTTCTCAGTTAAGTTAGAAATTAATACATATATATGAATATCTAAAACAACAACATGATAACAAATCAAAAAGTTGTTTAAATCGAAATGTAAAAATATAGCGAGTCATAAATAAAATAACTTTACAATAATGTAACCAAATTTAACAAAAAAATTATTTTGAAAGAAAACTAGATATTATAGTTATCATAACTAATAAATAAAATAAAATAAAATAAAAATAACAAGTAAATAAAAATAAATTGGTAGACACTTGTCATGATTTTATTATTTTAGGCCTCTTTAACTTGTGTTTTCTCACATCTTTCTCCTATTAAATATTGATATTAAGAGAAAATATTTTTGGATATTTAATATAAATTCAGTTAGTTATAGATACTTATTATTTAATTATAGATACATGAGTCTCTAAATAACTATTTTTTAAGTTTATAATTTATAATTAAAGTTATTTTTTACTTAGAAGTATTTATTTAAGTCTCTAAATATAACCATGTTTAAAATTATATTCATGGAATATACCGGTTTATTCAACCAATACAATACACGGTTTTTTTAAAGACATATTTTTTATTACTAAGTTTGCAACATTAATTTATTCAACCTATATGAATATATGATACACAAAGTTCTGAACTAGTAAAATATATAGAGAAAACGAAGAGAGAAAACCAAATAGAAATTTTGTAATTCATATATCGTATGGAATTAGGATCAAATACATACCTAAAAATAGTAAGTCGTAGAAAGAATATCAAACGAATTTCGATTGATCTTATCCAAGCGGCACTAGAACCGTCTAATCGAAATCTACGATATGAGATCTTCGGTTTTCGCTTTTAGATTTTTAGCTTGTAGCAAGATTTTAGAATTTTTGTTTAAATCACTGTGTCTTTTTTATATTTGCGTCATTGTGTCTTTTTAGCGACTAATTATGTTTTTCCTCGACATTGTTTTATATTTTTCGGCATTATGTTATATTTTATTCACATTGTGTTGCTTTTACGATCTGATTTGTCTTTGTACCTTTCTCATTTTTAAGAAACTTTGTAAGATAACTTTACCCATTTTATTATGCTTATAAAAAAAGCCAAAGTTGGTTTGTGAGGATGGCATATTCAAATGAATAATGACAGTTTTTTAGTTCAGTTTCACCATTAATTATAAATAATATATGCTTTTAATTCGTTTAATTTTTATTTAAGTTAATTTTCCTTCGATAGCTTGTGTTTGTAACCTTTTAAAAAAATTGAATAAACAGTTGTGTTTAACATAATTTTCGATATTCCAATATAAATTTTGTTGACAATGAAATTGTATTCAAAATACAATGTTGTTTGGGGATCGTAGGCTATACGAGTGCCAGTATTAGTATTATCAGAGTCATTACCACTATTCGTTTTAATGGGTTTCGATCGATATAAAATACACGTCGATATTTTGGGCATATCACAACTTTATTTTTTTAAATTTTCTCTTTCGATTGATATAACGAATGCAATACCATAATGAGTTGAAACGATAACCACATAGCAACCAAATTTCCACCATGTAACTTAGTGGAATCCCACTAGTATATATTTATAATATAAACATGAGGTCACCTAAGAAAATATAGTTTTCATATACTTCATTTTTTTCCTACGGGGACATTGACATCAATTTCATAATTATCCATGTATACTTCTTTTGGTTTCTTCTTCATACATCGTTAAAATTTTACCACTTTACCATGTAAAACTCAATGGTAAAAATCTCATGAAGGAAAAAAAAGTATATAATACTTTTAATATGCTTGAGATGCTGTCTAGTTAAAACCTAAAATCTAATATCTAATGAAATATAACACGACAAAGAAAAAGTGAGGGTAGTGCATCTGTAGCTCCATGACGGTCACGTTGTTGGGAACTCTCCAACTTTTTTTTGAACGGTAAATTTAGATCACCGACGAATCATCCGATCATATCCATCTTTATTGGGCTATAATACTTATACACCAATGCAAGACGAAACTCAATCTGTGAAAAATCCCCTTATGGGAGTCGAACCCAGGACCTCATGGTTCCTAAGTCTTATCCCACCTCCAAGATAGCAGTAGGCTATAATGTTATGGGCAAGCTCCAACTTATTAGCACAAACCAATTTATTGGATTTGGGGTAAGAAGTGTCTACATGAATACATCTTATAGATTCTTGTTCAAATAAACTTATTGAAGAAGAATATTGTCAATGAACTCATATCAAACCTGAAAAAGAACTTTGGGTGTGAAGTGGGTGTGATTGTTTGCTTCGTACAACACCATGAATTCATAACATCAATATTCAAATACAAGCAATATGAAGGCCAAACACAAATGGTACTTGTATGGAACGATCTATACTTATTAGGATGGGTTACTAAAACAGAATTCCTATCTTGAAGATATCATAATGCTTTCTTTATGCCATTTCCAAGCATCACCATAGGATAAAAGCTGTAATTCGTTAAAGAAACATCAATGACGCATGAAATTTAGGTTTCATATCATGTTGTGTACAACCATCAAGAAACATCAATGGCGCATGAAATTTACATTTTACTTGTATACCAATAATTCACTTGCCATAATGAGAGATCGATAGTGTCCTTATCGACAATTCATATTTAAATCTATTTAGCATTTTTTTAAGATTTGAACCCATCACCTCTAGAATAGAGGGGAGACACCTTACCACTACACTATTACAACTATTTATAGGCTTGCCAACTTAGGCACAGCCCACGGGCCTAGAGCAACCAAAAAAAATAAGGCCTCCTAGTTTTTCGAAAGTTTTATAAATAGTATATGTATTAGACCCAAATAAATACGTTTATTTCATTTATATATAGTATATAAATTAAACCCAAATAAATACGTTTGTTTCAAAACTAAACTATATTTCATTGAAGGAGCTCAAAGTAAATATTGTTTAGCAAAAAAAAGGCTATGTTTCAAAGCCCATTTCATATTAATTTCCAGCTATTACTACACAACAACTATCGACCTAATCATCATTATTCAGCGGCCAAATGCCCTTAAAATACAGTCGCAATCATCGTTCCCACTTCTCATCACAACATGCTTTCATTTTCTAAGCTAAGACTATCACTAGACGGAAAAGCGTAACCATAATCACCCATGACGACGGGTCCATCAGGATTGGAGGAGAGTTTATGGATGAAATTAAGGCCTCACTTTGTAGTCCACTTAGGGTCTCCAAAAAAAACTTTGTAACGACCTTGTATAATGTTCAGTTTAATCAAATAATGTACATGGAAAAAAATTTGGCATGTAACGTAGTGTCACTAAATAATGTGACATGACTTGTGCATTTTTTTTTATCCGTAAGACTACTTGGAATGGAAGGGGCTTGAAGGAGGGCGTGGAGCGACACGTGGCTGTCACGTCAGTAAAAGGGGCTTTGCCTAAAAAGCACGGGGTTAATCGCTAGTCGGCCGGTAACTGAGTAATTTTTCGTTAATCAGGCCATTAATCGCTAGTCGGGCCTAGTCGTACCGAGTCGGGGCAAGTCGGACCTAGTCGGCCAGCCAAAAATCGGCGATTTCGGCCAGATTATAGCAAAAAAAAACCTGTATATTCCGGCCAAAACCTCTAAATTTCGGTCAGTTTCCAACCAAACCATGTGAATTCCAACAATTAATCTTGTATGCTTAAAAAATGAGTTGAGTAAGAGGTAAAACCTAGCTAATTAAAATATTTACCTATAAAAATATGTATATGTATACAAAAAACTGAAAATTACATATAAAAACCCCGATCCGATTAATCCCGAGTAGTCGTTAGTCCCCAACTCACCGGCCGACTAGCGACTAGCGAGTTCTCTAACCTTTGTTCCAGTCATGTAGTAGATAGTGTCTTGAGTCAATACATAATATGTTAATTCTATTCACGAGTTGGTGTCTGTTTATGCTTTGCAAAAAAATTACTATAAGAATTTCTGAGTGTACTATTGTGTTTTTTTTTAATAATTCTGAAGGAAACTAGAGTACCGTGAATCAGTGTTGTAATAATCGGTAGTCGCTAGTCAGGTGGTGGGGAGAGGACTAGCGATTAATCGGGGATTAGTGGAAATTAATTGGAATTCATCTGAATTAATTGTAATTAATCGACACCTAGTCGAGATTTTTACATCCATGCCATAAATAGACTTAAGGGTGTGAATGAATGCTTTTTAAAATATAGATATACTTAAAGATTACAAGCTTTGGGACAATGGAAGGGTAGTGGATATTGACCCATTTTAACGAAACCCATTTGAGCAAATTTAACGACCCTTTTTAAAACCGAACATTTTAACGAACCAATTTGACCAATTTTAACCGACCCATTTGCACTCTTAAAACCGACGCATTTTAACTAACCCGTTTTCTTGCACCCATGACGAAAAATCCTAAATCCCCCACTAAAAATATTAGTAAAAGTTGAAAGTAGTGGAGAGACCTAGAAAAATGTTTTAGAATGGTATTAATATGTAATGTTGTTTGAAAATGAATGGTTTTTGATATGCTTAAATTATAGATCATCATAAACTCATCTATTTTAACTTGTTTTTCAAAAAGCATGTGACCTCTAGTAGCAACGAAAAAGAGAGAGCGTAAAAGGCCTCGGCTAGACTATATAAATATAAAATTTATGGCATTCATTGAAGTTTAACTCTTGTTGCTACAACAATTATAAGACCAAGGATAGTGATTGGGCTGATTAGGTAAAAGGGTTCAAGGGTTTTAGTTTACCTAACGCAGGTCGTGGGGTCCCCCCACGTATGCAATACGTAGAGTTGGATCACTTTGTTATTGCTTGCTTTGAATTCTGGATTGAAGAATATTCAATCCAGAATGTTCGTGTGCAATGTGATTGTATTGAAGTGAGTGAAGAATAGAACATGTAAGGAGTAAGTTCTAGAGAGGAGAAGTGAGATTTCCGGAGTGGCCAGTTGAATGACAATGTGTTGTCATTTATAGAGAGATGACTGGCTATAAGAAGAAACTTTTGACTAGTAATCCATGGTTGCAGTGAAGGGCTTGCTCTTTTTGGTAGGTTAAAGGCTTCAGACCTGCGGGTAAAAGGATGTGTCTTCCCACATGCTCCTTTTGCGGCTGAGTGGGGGAGTTCACACATAAAGTGTGATGTGACCAGTCACTGTCTCATGCTTTTTGCTGTTCACGACAATTGGTCAATTCCGAACTCTTTTACCTTTCAACCCTTTAAGCTGTATTGTATTCTAGTCAGTTTAATAAGCTTGAGCTGCCCACGTCATCAACTCTCATATGTTTTGCAAAACTTTGAACAAATGCATGATTTGTTTTAAATATATTGTATACAGTGGCAGACTCAGGAAATATTTTCAAAGGACGCGGACTAGGAGTTTAACCAAATTTTCAAGGTGTGCGAGCAATATTTTGCCCTATAAAATACACTAATTTTTTTTCAAGGGGTGCGCCCGCCCACCTATCCACCCCTTACTAGATCTGCCCCTAATTGTATAGACTCTATCCGTTGCGATTTGGAGGCATATGTTCTAAGTAAAAGTTGTGTAAATCCAACAAAAGTCGTGTCTTACAAAACTGTGGAATGACACAAAACGTGACATGAAGCATTAATGCTAAACTTTATATAAATACCACTCCACAAAATTGAAACTAACGTGTGGTTGAAGCTTTAAACAATTGTTAAAAGTATATTTGTTAAGAGGGAATAACATATAGCTGGTCAACTATATATAAAGATAATATTATTATACGTGTCGGTTTGTTTTGTGAGAAAACACATTTGTCATATAGCGAGCTTGTTAAGATTAGGTTCCTCCTATTCTTGTTCGGCACCAAATCTTGTAATTAGTTTTTATTCATCAATAGACCAAATAATACAAGTGTGCAAATTGTATTCACCCCTTTACAATTATTTTGAGTATTATTATTGATCATGTCCTTATGGGACCGACACACATCCATAAAACAATATTTATAATTCAAATATTGGATATTCAATGAGTAATATTTATTTGATGGAGGTCTAAGTGTGTAACGAAATAGTTTTATAACTTATAAATTTTAATTTAATCGATAATTCATCGCTATTTTGCGCTCAACCATTTTTTCCCAATATGGTTAAACTAAATTCTTGATTTTCCGGAAAGTAAAAAATTAGTGTCTAACTGGCTTTTTGTGACAAAAAATTAATAAACTAGTTGTAAAGGATTTTTCTTCGTTTTTTACAGCCTTTCCTGTGAGTGTGAGAAAATGATGGATAACGTGTTTTTAGCATGATTGAATCATCTAATGTAGGGATGAAATTGGTACTAGTATCTGATCAAACTTTAGCTAACACCAAGACTGAATACTGCATCGTATATGTTCGGTCACTACCGGTATGGTACGGTAACCTAATTAGTCCTAAACTAGTACCAGGCCACATAGTACTGGTACAACAATTGAGCTAAAATCAAAACTGAATACCGCACTTTATATATTTGGTTGGTACCACTATGAAATATAGAATAAACTAATTAAAATTTTATGAATATAGAATATTCAAAAGTATACACACGTTATTTAGTCGCATATTGATAAAAAATTAAACAACTATAACGTATTCAATAGGTTGATATTGATGTGTATATATATAACTAACAAATCATTTGTTTTATAGGGAAAAGATCAAATAGGAAGTTAATTTTGGCTAGGAAGGATAGGAAGCCATATGATTATGACATGTGACAAATTTTAAAATAAAGAGAAAGGGTATTTTAGTCAATCTCATCATTTCTTCTTCCTTCTTCTCCCCAGTTACTTCAAAACCCACCATTTTCAAAACCCACCATCTCCAACCTTTTCTTCACTTACTATCTCAATAATCACTACATTATAGTGTGATTTTCGTCATCAACCAATGATTCAACCACCCGATCAACGTGTTCTTCAGCTTTTTTCAAAGAAAACCCAGTTTAATTTCATTCAAAATCTCGTTTTTTCTGGTGATTTTGAAGATAATCACTCGATTTGTTCGATTAAATCGCTGATAAGTGTTTCTATCATTTCAAATTTCGTCAATTGATGAAGAAACCGGCTTCGATCCATGTAAGAAATTCTTTAATTTCATTTTCACGATCTGGGTTTTTATTTAGTCATTGCGTTTTATGATCTTGGCGGGGGTTCGGGGGCGGCAGCCCCTGGTAGCGGGGTCCCAGGGGCGGCAGCCCCTAGCGGGGTCCAAGGGGCAGAGCCCCAGGTCAGCTCGGAAAATTTTTTTTTCGATTAAATTGCTGTACTAAAAACGCATCAGAAAAATTAATTTTCCAGAAATTGGCTCATTTCGAAGACAGTAATTCGTAGACAATTCAGACAGTTCACAGACAATTCACAAACAGTTCACAAACAGTTTTATGTGTCCATTGCGTTTTAGAAATAAGAGAGTTTTATGTGTTTTCTGGCTATTGCGTTTTAGAAAAAAACACATTTTTAAGTATCTTTAGTCATTGCGTTTTAGGTAAAACACATTTTTGAAGTGTTTTTAGTCATTGCGTTTTAGGTAAAACACATTTTTAGGTGTTTTCAGTCCATTGCGTTTTACAGAGAACACTTTCTTTTGTTTTTTTAGGTCATTGCGTTTTAGAAATGAGACATTTTTTTGTGTTTTCTGGCCATTGCGTTTTACAAATAAGACATTTCTTTGTATTTTTTTTGCATTGCGTTTTAGGTAAAACACGTTTTTATGTGTTTTCAGTCCATTGCGTTTTAGAAATAAGACATTTCTTTGTGTTTTCTGGCCATTGCGTTTTACAAATAAGTCATTTCTTTGTGTTTTTGGTGCATTGCGTTTTAGAAAAATGTCATTTTTTAGGTTTTTTTTTTCATTGTGTTTTACGTAACTGGTGGTTTTTCTATTGCGTTTTACACAACTGGGTTTAAATTTTTATTTTTTTAAATATAGCAATAGTATACTCGTTTTAAAGATAAAAAACGCTCGTTTTTTTGGTGCAATTTTTATAAAAAAATAATGTCGTATGAAAGAGTTATTAACGTTTAAAAAATGGGGGGGAATTGGAGGAGAGAGAAACTATTGGCTTGGATTGACTAGAATGCCCTTGAACAAACTCACGCGCCTCTTTTCTTCCTTTCAATTTCCCTGATTTAATCTTAGCCCTTGATTAACTTAATGGATGGTCAAGATCACTTCCTAGCCTTCCTAGCCAAATAAACTTCCTATTGTATCTCCACCCTTGTTTTATATACATAAATATATAAAAGTCTCAAACCACCGTATATCGGAGGTAGGTTAATGAAGTCAACTATCAGATATACTGAAATCGTGGGGAGCAATCATTGATAAACAAATTCCTCATTATTCTTTCTTGCAGGCCACTTAAGATGTATATATATATATATATATTGCAAATAGTTACTCATATATGTTTATAGCTTTGATCACAACCATATTGGCATTATGCAATACCACGATATATTTGCTCGAAGCTTCAGTCAACACGACCGAAAACGAGTTGGATATGGTGCCTTGGTTAATTGTCTTATAGTCGTATGCTGTTTGTGTGTCGTGTTCAAGTCATACCCGGGGCCTTCATATGTTTGTAAGTCCTTGTAAACGTATCTTTTCACATTTTCTAGAGTTAACTTTTGTTTTGCTCCCTATGGTTTAGTCACTTTAACGGTTTTACCCCAATCATTTAAAAACGACCATTTTCCTCCTTGATGTTTCGATCTTGTCGCCTGTTTGCTCCCCGGCTCTAACTCCATCCATATAAGGCTCTAACTCCATCCATATTGTATGTTATCTGGAAGGGTATTTAGGTAATTTCAAGTATAACGTAAGGGTACTTGGATCTTGTATGTTAACTTGAAATTACAAAAATACCCTTTCAGTTAACATACAATATGGATGGAGTTAGAGTCGGGAGCAAACAGACGACAAGATCGAAACATTAAGGAGGAAAATGGCCGTTTTTAAATGATTAGGGCAAAATCATTAAAGTGACCAAACCATAAGGAGCAAAACAGAAGTTAACTCTGTTTTCTATGTTGCTTGATTGCTTTCACGAGGTGGTTGGTGAATGCATGATGCATACACATTTACACACGCGTACACACATATATAGAGTTTAAACTTACACGCGTATGCACGTCTTGTTAAAAAAACAAGTAACTAGATAGAAATTTACATAAACTTTGGTATTTTTTTTTATACAGTTTGACGGGATTTTTTTTATAAATGAATTCTCTTGCTCTTTGTAGTACGATTGAGAATGATGATATTAGAGGAACTCGAATCAGTGATCATTACTGACACAACCAGAGAACTTGTAAGACCATGTAAGTAAGAAACTTTGTTAAGTTTATAGTTGTTACTATTAGTTTTGTTTCCATTTAAAAAAATATATAAGAAAAGTTGATGGATTTTAATAGTTGTCAAATGTATGCATATATAAGGGCAGGCGGGGTGGTTTACTAGTGATAGAATTCTATCACTCACAAGCACCAATCAAGTTCCGCCATGTCATCAACCATTTTTCCATCACTCACAACCTTTTTTAGGCGGGGTGGTCATCACTCACCACCACACCCAACAATTTCCCCCCAACCAACAATTACACTCACAAAACAATTTCCATCACGCGTGAAGAAAATAACGAAAATGGATTTCGTTGAAAATATAACGCGTGGAAGTTTGGAGGCGGGGTGGGATATAACGCGTGATGGATGGTGGCCGTGATAGTTTAACGCACCACCCCGGCAAGCCTAAGTTTATAGTTGTTACTATTAGTTTTGTTTCAATTTAAGAAAATATATAAGAAAAGTTGATAGATTTTAACATATACGTTTGGTCATAATAATATCAAACGACATCAAAAACTAACAAACATAATTATAGTTTTTCTACGAACAACAAATGATTTGGTAATAATAGTGAAAGTGAAAAAGACGTCTAAATTCTCTATTCAAAAATTGTTTTGCTTTGAAGAACACCTTACTTAAAATTGGTTATGTATTAAACATGTGTGATGTAACCATCAATATATAGAAAAGGTTCTACTTTCCAGAAGTTAAAAGGGATTTATAAACTTCTTTCTTGAATTTCATGACATTGTCATATAGAAATACCAAAAAAATAAACATATTAATGATTTTATCTTTTTTTTTAAACCAAAGAGAAATAATTTGTAACTAAATTTACTAAAAGAGTAAACTTCCGTTTTGCTCCATGTGGTTTTGTCATTTTAACGGTTTTGCTCCAATAGTTTAAAAATAGCCATTTTCCTCCCTGATCTTTCGAGTTTGTCGCCAGTTTGCTCCATAATCTTTCGAGTTTGTCGCCAGTTTCCTCCCTGGTGGAGTTAGAGGCTGGGAGCAAAATGAAGATAAGTTAGAAAAATCAGGGAGGAAAATGGCTATTTTTAAACTATTGGAGCAAAACCGTTAAAATGACCAAACCACATGGAGCAAAACGGAAGTTTACTCAATAAAAAGAACCTATAGTAGTATTTTTATTTTTATAGATGATTAGATATCATTCAAATTTTGGTATAAATGGTTTTTATGAATCTATAAAGAATCAAAGATAGTTGTTAAGACACAAAAAAAAAAAAAAAAAAAACTGACTTTAAAATGATGGTATATAGATGTTGAAACAAAGGAAAGAAAGCTAGCATGCAACACTATGAAACGAAGATCAGATACTTGCCAGATGACCGGTGACATAAGGATTCACGGGAATTCCTCAACCATTTTCGTGTCAACATCGGATACCATAAACTCCTCGTGGACGATAAAGCCCTATGCGCGTAAAGGCGACAAAGGCGCGATGCAAAATATTACAAGTTTCACGGTAAAAACGGTCCAAGAACAAGCCGAAACCATGCCCAAATGCACCAAGACTCACAATGTACCCGCCGTGGTCTTTTCTATTGGCGGGTACAGCGGGAACCACTTTCACGCCTTTTCAGACACCATCATGCCGTTATACGCAGCCTCTCGGAAGTTTAACCGAGAGGTGCGGTTTCTCGTGGCGGATAAAAAACCTTTATGGACTAGCAAATTCCAAGAAATTTTGGACAAACTATCAAAGTATGAAGTCATGGACATTGATCATGAAAATGGAGTACATTGCTTTCCAAGTATGATACTCGGGCTCGAAAAAGACGATAAAAAAGAGCTAAACACGGACTCAATTCACGATTTCCGAAACTTCTTGAGAAGTTCTTACTCGTTGGAGCGATCCACTGCGATAAAACTAACCAAGGGCTCGACTAGAAAGCCTCGGCTACTAATAGTTTCAAGGAAAAGAACCCGGGCTTTTACTAATGTAAAAGATGTGGTTACCGCAGCACGAGCCATGGGATTCGAGGTCATAGTGACCGAGATGAGCGCGAATCTAAAGCAGACATCGAGGCTCGTGAACTCGTGTGATGTGATGATGGGAGTTCATGGAGCAGGGCTAACCAACATAGTTTTTATGCCAGAAAATGGTGTGTTTATACAAGTGGTTCCATTGGGGAATATGGAGTGGATGGCTAAAACATTTTATGGTGAGCCTGCAAAGGGAATGGGATTGAGTTACTTGGAGTACAAGGTAAGCAAAGAGGAGAGTACTTTAAGTGACCAGTATCCACTTAACCATTCAGTGTTCGACGATCCGTATTCGATACAAAGGCAAGGATGGGAAGCTTATAGATCTACATATATGGATAAACAAGATGTGAAGCTTGATGTCGTTAGGTTTAAAGAGACGTTGGCGAAAGCGCTTGAACTACTTCGTTAGTTAAATATAAGACGCGTTTTGTTTTGGTTAGTCACGCGGTTAGCTATTGTTATGATAATGTCACGGTCTGGTCTTCGGTCCATGTTTTTTTTTTTGGTTATGGTTTCCTGTCCGGGCCGGTTTCTAACATGTGCACAGTCCTAGAAATGGCAAATGCGACAGGTTTTCGGGATATATACCCGTTTGTTAAAAAAACACACATCGGGATTTTCAAGTACATTTTTTTTGCTTATCATTATTTTTTTTAATATGTAATTTTGTGTTTTTAGCAGCTATAACAAATTAAAATATGATAAATTAGATTACATATCATCATCACAAGTAAATGTCAAAAGCATCTTAAATATGTAAATGTCATAATTATATAGCTCTTAGGAAAAGAAGGCTTCATAGAAAAGAGACTGCTGAGCTAAAGCAAAAGCCGTGTCAATAATACAAGTAGTTCCATAATTCTCGAGTATTAAATAAAAAAGAGGTGTACTTCTTCTCAAGCGTATTACCATCAACCAAAACAGTCTTCTATCCGTAGTTAGTCACAATGCTAATGCTTTCTTTGTGGGTTTAGCAAAAGCCCTCTTAAAGTATTGAGTAGGTTATCATCTACTACTTGAATTACATTCCTCACGGAACACTTTATCTATATGAATCTCGTGGCCTACGCCACATAGAAACTGTTTATTTGAGACTGTCCCTTGGCCCATATGTACTGAAGATAAAGTCATATTACATAGCATACTAATTAACATATTCAAATATGTATTCCATAATAAAAGTTAATTTTTCATCTAATAAAGCTACTAGAATAAATCATTACTAGACAATGGCCTAGATTAAAAAAAATTGAGTACATGGCTTCTCGTATATGAACCCGGTAAACATGTATATGGATTCAGGCAATTGGTCGGGTATCACCTAATACCATATATATCCCCGAACCCACAAATTTTATATCAACCCCATACTTGAATAACCATCTCATATGCTTTGGGGATTCCGGTAATCACGTTGGATGCACACTTTTTATTTGTCATCTCTACACAATCCTAGTTATCGATATGTTATATGTTTCTATCATATACTTAGACTAAGTGTGGTCAGTGGTCGAATAACTAAAAAGTTTAATAATTATTGTGTCACGTAGGCGAAGACATGGTATCTTAACTACATAGCAACTAGGTGTAGTGTTTTAACTAAAAGTTAAATAAAATAAAATTCAATTGGTTGATGTGCAATGAACCCTGCCCCTTGTCCTCTTCACACCCGTTATTCCTTTATCGACCTCCAATAACTAGCCATAATGGTGTTTGATGGGGTATGGTATTAGACCCAACCCGAACGACCGGACATATCCGTTACTTATCGCCTTTTATTATAATATTTATTATTATTGCGTACTAACCCACGAAACCTAGCGCGTTGTAGTTCACACTACACTAGGTTGTGGGCTTGTAGAGATAACCCCTAACTGGGCCTGGCCCATTGAGGTTAGGGGAGGCCCATATCTCCTATATAAAGAGGTGTTCACCTCATTATTAGGGCACAAGATATGGAGCCGCCACACTTTTGTTACTGGAAACAGTGGATTCTTTCCTCTACCGGTCATCTCTACAGCTCCACTTTCTTGTCTTCTCCATTGCAGATCTAGGTTCAAGAGGAGGAACAAGGTGTGATTCTTCACCCTCACAGAGAAAGCGGTCCAATCATCCCGGCGGTGATTCCGTGTTTCAACATTGGCGCCCACCGAGTTTATGATTATACATTTGTCGATCACATCTTGTTTTATCCTCAGATCTCCAGATCTGTGTTCTTAGAGTCACACTCTTGATCTTCGAATGGATAAACCCCACAGATCTGTGTTACGTTTTCCAAAACTTCTAGATCTGTGGTATTTCACTTATTTTAGTGCTTAAAAATCTTCAGATCTACATTTGTTCCAAAGGGGGTTCACAACCTTATGTACAAGAGAGCTCAGATCTGTTGCCATACAAGACTCTCTCAAGTTATAATTCCAAGATCCAAGTTTTGTGAGTTCTACGCCTCCATTAACAAGTTTCTCCCTCATTTATGCATCAAACAAGTAAGCCAGCTACTCTACTGTTTCTGGTGCAAACCTTTTTTCCAAATAGAGTTATGACAAAAGTCATGAGAAACAAATTTGTTTACAAAGAAAAACGAATTGCAAAGCTTAATCTTAAGTCACCTCTGAAAGTTCCAAATGCTCTATTAATTTAATTAATATTTGTTGACTACATGGTGATTAATAACTGTGATTTTTGTCTTGGAAAAGTGAGGTGTTCAGCAACTTTGTTATTTTAAATTATTCTTAAATATATTAAATAACAAAAGTTATAATAGCTGTCATCCACATGTATACAGCTGTAAACAGCAAAAATAAAGCTGCCAACCCATGCGATTCCAAACGACCGTTAAAAATAAAGGCCTTCGCCCTTACCGTTTTTTATTTTCAAATAGATGGCTATTTTTAAGACGTGACCGCAGCTCATAAGCGAATGCCGAAAGAAGCCCAGTGCTCGTCGTCGCACTCTGCCGCCGCGGGTATGCGAGCACTCTTCACCCCCAGACGCTCCGCCGCGCGAGTACACAGTCACACCCCAACCGATGGCGGAATCATCGGGGCGCGGCACTAGGCGAATCAGATTGCTCAGGAGAATCCATAACAACTATTTTGCGACAATAATTAATGCGTTCATTATCCCATACTAACAAACAATTACAATCACATAAGTCGTCACAGATTTCTTATTCTCTTGAACAATACAAATCCGACAACCTAGATTTTAGTGAAGTTTCTAGACTTCCTAGTTTGATTAATGTAGTCTGTGTCTAAACCTGCAACATACGTTAAAATAAAGTCAATACAAAAGTATTGGCTAGTATACAGGTTTGATATGTAATAGCATAATAGATTAAAAGTGCTGCGAATTTCCTACATACATAAACGAGATACACGACATACATACTCACAAAACCGATACTACCAGCTAAGTCCTCGATGCTCGAATACACGATGGCAAACTAGACCCCGTCGGGCGCAATAGTACTATACTAGTCATGGTGGGACGTCGCGAGTATAAGTCCTAGCACATATGTAACTACCATCACGTATAACTATGCACGTAAGTCATTCGCAAGTGATAAGTAGTTTGAGCATTTGATATAATTCGATTTGATAGCAACGTATGTTACACCCAAAAGTGCAAAAGCAAAAAGGGTTCAAGTATACTCACAGTGCGTATTGGGTACGCTAACACAGCTTGGTTGGATTAATTTAGAGTGCGCCAGATTTAGTATGAACACGGAGTGGTAGCGTAAGCAAGGTGCGGTGAAAAGTTGAATAATAGGGCTAATGGTAATCCGATCAGATGTCATGTTGTCCGGTCGGATGGCATGTTATCCGATCGGGTGACATGTTATCCGGTCGGCTGACATGTTGTCCGATCGGCTCACATGTTGTCCTATCGGTTGACATGTTGACCGTTCGGTTGACATGTTGTCCGTTCGGTTGACATGTCGTCCGATCGGTTGACATGTCGTCCGATCGGTTGACATGTTGACCGTTCGGTTGACATGTTGACCGTTCGGTTGACATGTTGACCGTTCGGTTGGCATGTTGTCCGATCGGTTGACATGTTGACCGTTCGGCTGGTTTGAAGTTGGTTTACCGTTCGATCGGACAGCAGTCCGATTGGACGGCAATTCGTTCAAATTTTCTGATTAAGTCAATTGTTTCTGGAAAGGATACCGGTGAATTGACTGAGTTGATGTGTCGTCGTGTTAAACTACTGAAATTCCATCGAGTTCGGCCCGTTCTATCGGCCGGGAACCACCCCGTTCCATCAGATCTGGCCGCCCTTGACGGTTTTTCCATGTCTAACCCGGAACCACACATTACCTTGATTAGATATATCATATTCTAAGTGAGGTTGTTGTAAAAACATGTGGAAATCACTTAGATCTGAGTTGTTCATGGTAAAATGAGGTCATGCTTTGAAGTTCATATGAACTCTTGATGACATCATCTTTGAACACCTCAAATCAGTAGATTTCACGGTTAAAAGTTGATTTTTAAAAGATAGAAAGGTGTAGAATAGAGTGTAGATCATAGAAGTACAAGGTTTGGGTTGAAAACTTACAAGAATCGCGAGAAATCGAGAGATGAAGGGGTTGGAGCGTCTGGTCGAACAGTAGCAGTCACATCAAGTGTTCTTGATGTGACTGAGGGGTATTTATAGGCAAAGGGGGAAGGAAGGAGAGGGTTTGGGGCTGTCCGTTCGGCTGGCCCATCCGATCGGCTGGCCTAGCTGTTCGGCTGGCCCATCCGTCCGGATGACCGTTCCGTTCGGATGTCCTTCGGCGAGCTGCCTTTAGGTGTTCCGTTTCAATCATTAAGCGTTGCGATAGTTTTGTTACACTGTTCCGTATAGATAGGTATGTATTTATTATAATTAATCACAAAAAGGTCGTATGTATTCACATTTCTAAGTGTTCGTTTCGAGTGTGTGTTGTGTTATGACGCGTCACGGCCATCGCGGTGGGTAGAGTAGGTCCTCTCTCGACGTCTGTAGGATCGGTTTTGACTCCGAACGATTGCGAAACGAACGTGTGACGTGCGGAATCCGTACACGAACGTGACCGAACACACGAGAACGTACTAATAACGTGATTCTATAGAATAATATGACGAGTACAATGCACCGAGAATCACGTATGAGGACTTTCTCTCTCTAGACTTTCTCTCTCTAAGCTTAGCTCTCTAAATCTCCAAATGAGCAAAAAGTCTTAAACTCTAACACTAAGTATCCTATTTATAGGCCAAGGCTTTAATGGGACTTCTCATTAATTACAATATTGCCACCTTGCCTTTTTCCTACTTTATGTAACATAAGGTCTTGATTTCTTCAGTTTCAGCTACGGTAACGATTGATGGAGGCGATAGACATTACTGCACCAACAACGTCATCTTGAGCGTTAGTATATGCGTTGTGCCACAATGACTGACGGGGTACTACCTGCTCGTATTGACATCGTCGTCACGATGGCTGGAGCTATAGCACTCACCCGAGAGTCTTTGTTAGCATTAGTTGTCTGCGTTTCGACACACCACGGCCATCGAGGAGGGTAGAATAGGTCCTCACTCAATGTCATCGTGAGTGTTAGTGTTTGCGATGTGATGTAGCGATAATGTAATGCGAAAATATGCGATTATCCTTCGAATAACGATGTATGCGATATAGTTACATTATGATCCGAATCTCTGGTGCTAGGCGTAACGAGTGTAGCGAGTAGTAACAATGCACGAAAGTGCGAGTTGTTACAGTCTCCCCTGCTTTAGGAAATTTCGTCCCGAAATTAATCCAACAGGTAGACTTTTGAGAGTTGATCCTGTATAAGTAGCGATACAGCGAGTTAATTGACCGAGAGTTGACAAGCGAGAGCGTTTCGAGTAAGAGAGATCGATTACGATAGCGAGAAGCGACTTAATGACAAAAGGAGCATCCCACGAGTTGGCGTCTCAAAAGTACCTCAAGTCGCGAAGAATTTGTAAGTTCGATGCGATTGAAATTTTTAAAGAACTTGAGAGGTTTCTCATAACGTAGGGCTAACCGAATCGATTGTTAACCAACGTTGCAAGAAACGTTCGTTTTTTTAGCTATTTAAAAGAATTTTGGAAGGAAATCTTGAAAAATTTTCTTATAACGTAGGGTCAACTGAGTCGATGTTAACCAACGTTGCAAGAAAGTTTAGGTTTTAAACATTTTAGAGAATTCGAAAATGAAAACTGGGGTTACGGAAACTCTCCTATGACATGGGTTTAAGCTTAACTCGATGTCGAATCACTTGGTTCCGACTCGTATCTAGTATAACCTTTGATTATTTCCGCACTTTTGCACATAATTAAGAGATTATCTTAGTTATTGTAGTAGGCCCCTCTTTTGAAGGCGACGTTACCCTCACCCCAGTAGTTTGAGTCAGCAGGGATACAATCCTAAAAGGGTGGATTATTGGAAGATAATGAATTAAGTTATTAATGCAGTATTGTGGTAGGCCCCGCTTTTGGCGGTGACGTTACCCTCGGCTAAGTAGTCTGAGTCAGCAGGGATACAGTCCTAAATAGCCGGGTTATAGTATTAATAGTAGTTAACTTATGAGGGGGTCAAAGAGTTTGGACCCCCGCCATCCAATACCGTGAAGTATTGAAGGAGGTCCTACTAAATTTGACCCAGGTCCATTGCAGGACCTCTAAACACTGAACAATGGCAAGACCTTTACCAAACCGTTCCCTTAACCCCCTACCAGGTAGCCAACATATCTCCATATAGACCGTGGAGATATGAATGGTGAAAATCCTTTATTTTATATAGACAGTAAAATAATGCCAAGACACTACGGACAAACGATAAGGAAAGATCACCTTCAACATAAGTAACTAGTTATTAAAGTCATTAATACAAAACCAATTAAAAAGTGCAAAAGATTAGAAATAAAAAGTATTATACTAGACACTTTGTCTTCACCAAGTGATGTAAGAGACTTAGGCAAACATGGCCTTGATTGTCAAGAACTCTTACGATCAATCTTGGATCCCGAGACGACTCACACACTCTACGATGGACAATGGATGATGGTGGTGGATGATGGTGTTGTGATGGTGGTGGGTGGTGGATGAAGTGTGAGAGAGGTGGTGTGCCAAGGGATGAGATGAAATGAATCCAAGCACTCCTATTTATAGGCTGAACAGAGAGCTGGACACGGCCCCGTGTCCGCTGGGCACGGCCCCGTGTCCGTCTGACACTCTCTCTCCTCATTAATTGTAATTCGCAATTACAATAAATGCGCCTGCTGTACTTTCGACACGGCCCCGTGTCCGCTGAGCACGGCCCCGTGATGGGCAATAGAAGCTTCTATGGATTTGTCTTTTCTGCTGCTTCTTGGGCACGGCCCCGTGCTGGCTGAGCACGGGGCGTGTTCAGCCTTCTGTCTTCTCCTTTTTGCTTTGGAAGGTGCCGTTGAGGGGTCGGGCAGTCCACTAATGTTCCTTTCCTTGTATTTATGTTGGATTTAGCTGCCTTTTTGCTTCTTTTGCGTTTTTGAGCTCATTTAATCCTGAAAATACAAAAGGAAGACAAAAACACTCTTTTTCCAATATTAGTACTTAAAAAGGGTTAGTTTTATGCCTTATTTGATGTAATTTATATGTTGCATTTTACACACTTCAAATACCCCCACACTTGAACTTTTGCTTGTCCTCAAGCAAAACTCTTTAATATGTGGCTTACACTCCCAATTGGAATAGGTAGAAGAGAAGGTTTTGGGCTTGTCGTAGAGTGTCGGGATTTCCAAGATCTTTTTGGGGTTTTATTTTTATTTATTTACACTCCTATTCGTAATGATTTATTTAGAACTTTTCATAAAAGAAATTACTTATTTGGGCATAACATGCCTTTTTAAAATTCTATTTATATACAAGTTCACATACCTCACGGGGAAATCACTCACACTCGGCCGAAGGTGTATTTTTAGTGAATCACTCGAGAGCGGCATGGAACTTATTCCTACCATAGGCTTGCCAAGAAATCAATCCTCCTCCTTTTTAACTTTTATACCTTTGTAGATATCAAGAGGACTTTGTGGGTTAAGGGTTAGGATAGGGTTAAAAGTAGGTGGTTGGGTTAGTGGTTAGTAGAAAAAAGGCTAAAAGCGTAACAAGTGTCGGTTTTCGTATTTTTGCAATTTTTTTTTTTGATGAAGCTTTTATTCAAACTAAGTTATTTTTGATTAACTTGTTTGTTTATTTTCTTTTTGCTTCATCATTATCATACTTTTTTTTTTTTTTTACGAAGAACCGAACTTGTTACTAAAATAAAGGGTTAAAAAGAAAAAGGTTTTGGTGGGTAAAAAGGGTTTTTTGTTTGGGTGATGAAACGAAAAGGTTTAGGCTCAAAGGGGCTAACTAGGGGGATTTTTGGGTAGGTGGTAAAAGAAAAAAAAAATAATGGTGTAGAAATAAAAAGGGTTAGTCCTAATCCCTCCATCATTTACTTACTCGGGTTTAAGTTGATAAGGACCGGGAATGCATTGTCATGGCAAGTTCTAGAGTTGTAAGAACCAAGCGGCTATTCACACAAGAAACGAAAAATGAGCATTTAGTCAAATGATATGTAATTATGTGCTCAATAAAGGCTCAAAACTCACTTTTGTGGGAATGGGTTTTTATGTGATCAAGTATATATAATCAAATTTTAAATAAGTTTGCTATGCCTTTTTCATAATTTTCTTATGTTGGTTCTTTTTATCACTACGCTATCGGTTGTAAATTTGTAAAAATATAACCTTTTTGAGAACTTGAATTTCCCGAGTTAAACCTAGACAAGTAAAAAAAATGAAATTTTTGAAAAAAAATTGGGGTGATTAGCGGTTCCAATAGAGTTTTGTGTAAGGCTTGTATTTAGGACTTGCAAAATTCAAGGTTTTAGCATCCCCCCCACACTTAAATTACACATTGTCCTCAATGTGTCCCAAAAATAAATTTTTAGGTTGATTAGATGTGTAAAATAGTGTTTAAAAAGCAAAAATCTATGTTACTGGGCACTGAACACGGCCCCGTGTTATCCGGGCACGGCCCCGTGTTCAAGTGCCAGTAACAGAATTAAATTAAAAGAAACAGAAGCCTGGACACGGGGGCGTGTTGGGTGAACACGGCCCGTGTCCAGTTACCTGAACTGGGCGTTTTACTGCAGGTGGTTCAGCACGGGGCCGTGTTGGTTGGACACGGCCCGTGTTGAACCTTCTGGAATGTGAGAAATGTCGGGTTGCCTTGTTCTTTGTGCATGGGTTCATTTTTCTCGTTCCCCTTTTCATCCTTTACCACCATGAGTGTGTTTTATTCATTACAAACCATCCAAACCTTAAAACCATCATTTCATTTCATCATAGAGAGAACTTACATAGTCCTAAATTAAACTAGATAAAACAACGAAATAACAAACCATGGAGTCCTAGCCTATACTTTTATTTTAATTAGCAAAATTTCCAAGAAGTAATTATTCTTGGTTAACCAAGGCCTTTTTGAACTCCTTCTTCCGCGTGCGGTTTTCCTCAAATGTCGGCGAGCCATTCTTCCACCTCCCTTGGGAGGAGAAAAGAAGGCTCATTGGCATTAGTTTGAGGAGTTTCAACTTCCACCGGGATCTCTTGTAGGTGTTCCATGGGAGGTTCCGCCGGTAAGTCTTCCCACCCGGTAGGGTTGTTGATTCCGAGTGCTAGGTTCCAATCCTGTTGAGGAAGGACTGGTTCCATTGGAGGTGCTACAAGAATATTTAACCTCTGGTGCAAGAGGTTAATTTCTCGGAAGCTGCTTTCAAGTCCCATCGTAAGATCGTTAATACGGTCGATTAGGACCTCCTCTACTGAAGTCATTTCGTCGAAAGCCTCCCTTAATGCTATTACATAGTGCACAAGTGTAGCTTCAATGGAGGGTCTTCTTCCTCTCCGGCTGTTTGATGAATGCACAGAAGATGTTTCGCTGTTTTCACTCGACATCCTACGAAAAATAAACTAAAAATAGCTTATTTAATGAAACAGTGACCGGACACGGCCCCGTGCTCACTGAGCACGGCCCCGTGTTCATCTTTCTGCAGAGTTTCGGAATAAGGAAACTTGGATTTTTAAGTTATTTTCTGAACTTGTGGGGCCTATTTAGTTACAAATAACTTAAAACAATGTTTCATAACACGTTTTTACCAAGATTCTTTGAACAAAACTCATTTATCCCTACCATAGAGTTGGAGAAATTCCAAACTTTCAATGGTAGCTCTTGGAGAAAGATGAAGAAGAAGGAAATGGCTAAAAGAGGAAAGGACAAGATGGGTTGTTGGAACCTTCTTTTAGACTTACCTAGGATAGTTTGAGAGAAGATTCCTGCAAATCTCTGCCCCAAGTTGGTCCAAATGTGCAGAATTCTTGGCTGCATTTATAGAAAATGACAGCATCCTGGACACGGCCCCGTGTTCAGTGGGCACGGCCCCGTGTGCAGGTGGGGTTCTGACACAGTTTGTCCGTATTCTGACGTACTGATCAGAAGGGAATCTTTCGATGGACACGGGGGCGTGTTGGCTGGGCACGGCCCCGTGTCTAGGGACTGTTTTATGAAGTTGTCTAGTTTTTTTAAGGAACTTGCTAGTATCGGGTGGCTCCTGACTGGTTGGAACAACCCCAAAGTGCCTAAGATACCTTAATTGTCCCAGACTAAGGCGAGAACGCAAGAGGTTGTCGGTGAGGGTAATTCCTATTTTCATTCTAGGTGGACAAGTCCAACCCTTTCCCGGGCTCTCGTTAAAGAAGGTGTATGCCGAATCGCTCAGGTCTATGTATGCACCGAACGAAGTCGATGGGGAGTCCTTCACGGCACAATCGACACAGGGACGACTATCGTCCAAGTCTTTGCTAGGAACGAAGGTATTTTCGGGAGCAACGAGGTTGTCGGAATGCGGTTCCAACGTTTCTTCATGGTTATCATCTTGGGGAGGATCAATGAAATCCTTCCTAAGCTCTTTTAACCAATTTAGAATTAGTTTTTCTAGTTGAAATAACTCATCAAGGAGCATTTCCCCTAGAATCTCTGGCTGGGCGCATTCGAGGGAGAAATAGTGCTTATTTTTACTTTCGCCCCTCTTAAGGTTGTGAGAAGTCGGTGGGTCCATGTAGTGGGGCCTATAATTTAGAAAGTAGCATTTTACTTCTTCATGGTTGCCACCACATAATTGACACCACGTACCATAAGAGTGCCGAAAGTAAAAACAATTACTATCACTCATGTTTGTGTCAGAAATTACCAACCGCCGGGATCTAACGGTTCTGTTTTCAGTAACTGAAACTTGGGCACGGGGGCGTGTTGAGTGGGCACGGCCCCGTGTTCAGCTTACTGTCTGATGTAAAACAGGATTGCCAGTTCCACAAATTGAGCACGGGGGCGTGTTCAGCGGGCACGGCCCGTGCTGAGCTCTGCAGAAGCTGAAAAACTAAAAAAAATCCTAAAAAATTAAAATAAAAATAAAAATAAAAAAATGATTAGGCCGTTGATTCCTAACTTTCTTAAAATCCTTGTGTCCCCGGCAGCGACGCCAAAAACTTGATGCGGGCGAAGTGTCGTATATTTTAGGTGTATATTTTAAGCCCTTTTTAACACTTATTTTAGCCAAGTTTTAAATTTATAAAACACGATATTTCACTAACACTAAACACACATATGGGCAAGTGCACCCATCGTTGAGTGTAGTATAGCGTTGGTAAGATACCGAGGTCGTCCAAGGACACAAGAACTTTTAATACCGGTTTATCCTCAACGTCTAACCAAAATAAAAAGTTTAGAAAAAATGTTTTAAACTAAGAAAAATAAAAACTAACAAAAATGCTGAAAATAAAAATAAAAGAAAAAACAGATAGACAAGATGAATCACTTGGTTCCGACTCGTATCTAGTATAACCTTTGATTATTTCCGCACTTTTGCACATAATTAAGAGATTATCTTAGTTATTGTAGTAGGCCCCTCTTTTGAAGGCGACGTTACCCTCACCCCAGTAGTTTGAGTCAGCAGGGATACAATCCTAAAAGGGTGGATTATTGGAAGATAATGAATTAAGTTATTAATGCAGTATTGTGGTAGGCCCCGCTTTTGGCGGTGACGTTACCCTCGGCTAAGTAGTCTGAGTCAGCAGGGATACAGTCCTAAATAGCCGGGTTATAGTATTAATAGTAGTTAACTTATGAGGGGGTCAAAGAGTTTGGACCCCCGCCATCCAATACCGTGAAGTATTGAAGGAGGTCCTACTAAATTTGACCCAGGTCCATTGCAGGACCTCTAAACGCTGAACAATGGCAAGACCTTTACCAAACCGTTCCCTTAACCCCCTACCAGGTAGCCAACATATCTCCATATAGACCGTGGAGATATGAATGGTGAAAATCCTTTATTTTATATAGACAGTAAAATAATGCCAAGACACCACAGACAAACGATAAGGAAAGATCACCTTCAACATAAGTAACTAGTTATTAAAGTCATTAATACAAAACCAATTAAAAAGTGCAAAAGATTAGAAATAAAAAGTATTATACTAGACACTTTGTCTTCACCAAGTGATGTAAGAGACTTAGGCAAACATGGCCTTGATTGTCAAGAACTCTTACGATCAATCTTGGATCCCGAGACGACTCACACACTCTACGATGGACAATGGATGATGGTGGTGGATGATGGTGTTGTGATGGTGGTGGGTGGTGGATGAAGTGTGAGAGAGGTGGTGTGCCAAGGGATGAGATGAAATGAATCCAAGCACTCCTATTTATAGGCTGAACAGAGAGCTGGACACGGCCCCGTGTCCGCTGGGCACGGCCCCGTGTCCGTCTGACACTCTCTCTCCTCATTAATTGTAATTCGCAATTACAATAAATGCGCCTGCTGTACTTTCGACACGGCCCCGTGTCCGCTGAGCACGGCCCCGTGATGGGCAATAGAAGCTTCTATGGATTTGTCTTTTCTGCTGCTTCTTGGGCACGGCCCCGTGCTGGCTAAGCACGGGGCGTGTTCAACCTTCTGTCTTCTCCTTTTTGCTTTGGAAGGTGCCGTTGAGGGGTCGGGCAGTCCACTAATGTTCCTTTCCTTGTATTTATGTTGGATTTAGCTGCCTTTTTGCTTCTTTTGCGTTTTTGAGCTCATTTAATCCTGAAAATACAAAAGGAAGACAAAAACACTCTTTTTCCAATATTAGTACTTAAAAAGGGTTAGTTTTATGCCTTATTTGATGTAATTTATATGTTGCATTTTACACACATCAACGCTTATGGCACCTTAGAATTTACTACGATCTCCGTGCACTGACCAAAATAATCCCGTGTGCACCCGTGATTAGTCGTTCCTTGCACGTTTATCATACCTTATTCTAAGAGTGCAGTGAGGGTAAAACACATTATCTCATGATATAGTATATAGTATGGGTGTGAATCTAGGCTAAGTGCGAAACGCGAGAGAGAATGCGACCCAATGTTGCGCATAGTGACAATATCGAATAACAGAGTGCGGTTACCACAAGGAAAGATTAACGTCGAAAATAGTATCATTACAACATCATTCTATGCTTGCTTAACGGTTGATGTTGAAGACTTTTGCTGGTGCTGCAGTTACTGTACTTCAATTTCGTGGTGCGATGCGGCAGTTGCGAGTGAAGTGGCCGTAACAGTTGCATTTATTGCAATAGCGACAGTCAGCCCCAATTGGATGATGATAAGTACATGAGTAACACTGGGGATGAGCTCCAGTGTAAGCTCGTTTTGGAAACACCGGAACTGCTTGAAGAGGCTTCGGTTGCAGCAGTTCGGCTGTTGATGAGTTCGGGCTTGAAATCTTTCGTTTGCGGCTGGGTTTGTCGGTGTCTTGCGATGAGGTGTCGTTGTTGGATGATTCGTCTGAGGATTCATTTGCAGAATCTTCAGCCGAGTCGTCGGAAGAACCATCAGCAGCTTCGTCAGAAGAATCGTCGGCAGATTCGTCAGAAGAATCGTCGGCAGATTCGTCAGAAGAATCGTCGGCAGGATCGTCTGAAGACTTAATGACGATTGCTTGATAAGTTTGCTTGACAGGATTCTTGGAGAAAAACCCTTCCATGAGTCGTTTGTTGTTGATTTCTGCGGCTAAGCGGTAGGCTTCTTCGATGGTAGTAGGTCTTGCAGCGTTGACAAAATCACCCACACACTCAGGCAAGCTGCGAATGTACTTAGGAATGGCTTTTTCTAAAGCGTTGACTTGACTTGGGCAGATTACGCTAAGCTGCTTGAACCTTAAGGTGTAGCCAGCATTGTCACTTCCGTCTTGCTTGATTTCCCAAAATTCATTTTCTAACTTCTGAATTTCGTGGGGAGGGTAGTACTCTTTCTTCATGAGCTCTTTCAGCTCATCCCAAGAGAGAGCGTAAGCTGCGGAGATCCCACGTTTGTTATGTTCGGCGGTCCACCAGTCGAGTGCTCGTGATTGAAATACTCCGGTAGCGCAAGTAGTACGGAAACTATCGGGACACCCACTTTGACGAAGGGTAACTTCGATAGAATCGAACCACTGGAGTAGTTGAGTCACACCTCCTTCACCCGTGAATTCCATCGGGTCACAGGCTTTGAAGTGTTTGTAGAGAAAAGCAGATTGTGGCGCTTCCGTCTTGTAGTATTCCGAGGCTCGAGAGTTGCTGAGAGAGTGCACTTGAGCGGCAATTCGAGGAATGAGCTTGACCACTTCCTTGGTCACAAGTGAGGTAATCCTCTTATCGGCGCTTCGTTTGGCTCTTCTCCTAGCTGTCCGTCTCGAGGTAGAGTCGTTGGAAGGCAACTAGACAGAGAGTGATTTGGAATGAGATTCGATCATAATGATTTTTGAGTTTGCGATGCGATTGAGCGCGATCAAAACTTGTATCATGCAATATAAATAGATTTCACATAGGAGCCACATAGGAGACACGACATTCCTAGGTTCTCACACAATGATTTGTTTGTATTTAGATATAGATAGTTGTAGTTTACACTTATACACATACATATCGATGTAGAATACGCGAGGTCGCGATGAGAGGTAGTGAGCGAGAGTGAAGGCGAGTAATCAGACATTAGTTTTGTTGCGAACATTCGGTCTTCGTTTTAAATTGCGATGGCTGTGCGAGTTGTGCGTTTGTAAAACAGGGAGCGAAAATAAACACATCAAGCATAACTAAGTTCATCAAAACGTAAAACCGGCGAGTCGTAGACTTAGTAAAATAATCGGAGTGCCTCAGGTGTTTAGGCGTCGACTACCCAAGGTAACCCAACTATACCCAACAAGTTCGTGCACGCGCGTTGACCTAGAAGACTTATGCTTCCACTGGGATGCAGCTCATGGCATTCATCCTTCTAGTCTCCGCGTGGCTCGAGTCGTTGTCATGGTCGAGTCCTTGGTGAGAGCTTTTTGGAAACCATTTTATAGAGAGTGGAAAACGGCTTATTAAGGTAAGGGTTTCACCCCTGACTTAACAACTTCGTTCCTAATTGTGGTTATGCTCTTCGAATAAATTCGTGAGTTCCACTAGATTTCGAAATGGAGTTTTTCGTCGAGATGTGGATGTCACTCCTAACTCGATGAAAGGTTCTCGTGCCAGAAAACGCGCTGAGTGAGCAATCCTATCGAGAGTTCTTAGCTTTCACTCCTGGTCTCGACTGGATCACTCGGTTGTGATATGCGAGTATTTTCGAAAACATGTGCATTGTGTCAGCCTTAGGAAAGGCTAAGTAGTATTTCAGCCTTAGGAAAGGCGTCTTCGTGTGAAGCTGTAGTACGCGGTGTTCACATAAAGTTGTAGTTTTTTAGTAATTTCGATCGAGAGTATCGAGTAGGCCCAATACAAACCCTACTGGGCTCGTACGAGTCGGCCTGTTGGTACTTAGACTATAGACTAGGTCGATTTCTAAGACGTCGACCCGGACTAGGTCGAGTCTTGCCTAATTCCCTATAGTTATGGCTCTGATACCAATCTGTCACACCCCAACCGATGCCAATCATCGGGGCGCGACACTAGGCGAATCAGATTGCTCAGGAGAATCCATAAGAACTATTTTGCGACAATAATTAATGCGTTCATTATCCCATACTAACAAACAATTACAATCACATAAGTCGTCACATATTTCTTATTCTCTCGAACAATACAAATCCGACAACCTAGATTTTAGTGAAGTTTCTAGACTTCCTAGTTTGATTAATGTAGTCTGCGTCTAAACCTGCAACATACGTTAAAATAAAGTCAATACAAAAATATTGGCGAGTATACATGTTTGATATGTAATAGCATAATAGATTAAAAGTGCTGCGAATTTCCTACATACATAAATGAGATACACGACATACATACTCACAAAACCGATACTACCAGCTAAGTCCTCGATGCTTGAATACACGATGGCAAACTAGACCCCGCGGGGCGCAATAGTACTATACTAGTCATGGTGGGACGTCGCGAGTATAAGTCCTAGCACATATGTAACTAGCATCACGTATAACTATGCACGTAAGTCATTCACAAGTGATAAGTAGTTTGAGCATTTGATATAATTCGATTTGATAGCAACGTATGTTACACCCAAAAGTGCAAAAGCAAAAAGGGTTCAAGTATACTCACAGTGCGTATTGGGTACGCTAACACAGCTTGGTTGGATTAATTTAGAGTGCGCCAGATTTAGTATGAACACGGAGTGGTGCGGTGAAAAGTTGAATAATAGGGCTAATGGTAATCCGATCAGATGTCATGTTGTCCGGTCGGATGGCATGTTATCTGATCGGTTGACATGCTATCCGGTCGGCTGACATGTTGTCCGATCGGCTGACATGTCGTCCGTTCGGTTGACATGTCGTCCGATCGGTTGACATGTCGTCCGATCGGTTGACATGTCGACCGATCGGTTGACATGTCGACCGTTCGGTTGACATGTTGTCCATCTCAAGAGAGGATTTTAATATAACAATTAAAACTCTCATGACAACTTTATGATAGCCAAGGTCATAATTTTCATTGCCATGACATTGATGTTTTCAAACAAAATATTAACATGTGGACGTTTTCAAATAACATGTTAAATGCTTGGATCTGTCGCATGTAAAAAGCATAGAAATGAGATTTTAATGCTACTATACAGACCTATGTTGTCTTTTGTTTTAGCAATCGTGAGACGCCCGTTACACGCGTCGTATTTAGATATATGAGCAAACACTCGTATCATTGCTTATTATTATTATTATTATTATTATTATTATTATTATTCTATTTCGATGTTACTAACATCTATTTAGCAACAATAAACTGATATCTGCATGGTGCAACACCATTGGGAGGGTCAGAGTTGCTTAACAATATTATGGAGTATGGATGTATAGAACGAACACCTCCTAAGGACAACGTTTCAGTACAATGTTTTCCATATATCAAACTCTTTATTACGACTTACCTTGTTAGCTTATTTGCAGGACTGGCAATACATTCAATCGGTGAAAAGCAACGAGCGATCCTCACGCACACCGATGAAAGCCTAAGAAGCGCCTTTACTTATGAGCACGTAAGTCGCCACACGCGCATGCTCCTTTACTTACGAGCGAGCACACATGCGCGCGCTAGCGCGCATGCTCCTCTACATACGAGCAAGTAAGTCGCCATCCACGCATGCTCCTTTACATACGAGCACGCTAGTCTCCGTGCGAGACTGCTGCTCTACATATGAGCACGTAAGTCTCCATCCGCGCATGCTCCTCTACATACGAGCACGTAAGTCGCCATACGCGCATGCTCTTTTACATACTAGCACGAAGTCGCCACGCGCGCATGCTCCTTTACATACGAGCACGCTAGTCTCCGTGCGAGACTGCTGCTCTACATATGAGCACGTAAGTCGCCATCCGCGCATGTTCCTCTACATACGAGCACGTAAGTCGCCATACGCGCATGCTCTTTTACATACGAGCACGTAAGTCGCCACGCGCGCATGCTCCTTTACTTACGAGCAAGCACACATGCGCCATACGCGCATGCTCCTCTACATACGAGCACGTAAGTCACCACGCGCGCATGCTCCTTTACTTACGAGCGAGCACACATGCGCTAGCGCGCATGATCCTCTACATACGAGCACGTAAGTTTCCATCCGCGCATGCTCCTTTACATACGAGCACGCTAGTCTTCGTGCGAGATTGCTGCTCTACATATGAGCACGTAAGTCGCCATCCGCGCATGCTCCTCTACATACGAGCACGTAAGTCGCCATACGCGCATGCTCTTTTACATACGAGCACGTAAGTCGCCACGCGCGCATGCTTCTTTACTTACGAGCGAGCACACATGCGCCATACGCGCATGCTCCTCTACATACGAGCGAGCACACATGCGCCATACGCGCATGCTCCTCTACATACGAGCACGTAAGTCGCCAATCGCATGCTCCTCTACATACGAGCACGTAAGTCGCCATACGCGCATGCTCTTTTACATACGAGTACGTAAGTCGCCACGCGCGCATGCTCCTTTACTTATGAGCGAGCACACATGCGCCATACGCGCATGCTCCTCTACTTACGAGCACGTAAGTCGCCACGCGCGCATGCTCTTTTACTTACGAGCACATAAGTCGCCATACGCACATGCTCCTCTACATACGAGCACGTAAGTCGCCATGCGCGCAAGCTCTTTTACATACCAGCACGCCGGTCTCCATACGAGTCTGGTGTTCTACATATGATCACCTCAGTCTCCATGCAAGCCTGACGCTCCACACATGAGCACGTAGGCCGCTATACGCGCATGCTCCTTTAGATATGGGCACGCCAGTTTCCAGGCGAGCTTGCTGCTACACATGCAAGCATGCTAATCTCCATGTGGCCCTGCTGCCTTTACATACGAGTGTGTATGTCGCCCGCGCGCGCATGCTTAGCCATATACGAAAACGCTTACAAAACGTAAATTGTGCTACAAATGCACGCACCACTTTGGGTATACGCAAAAGCACATTGGCTAAAATAAAGTTTCGTTTACACCTACAATCTTCAAGACAAGCCACATCTCCTTGCCTCACGCCACATTGTTGTTGTGGCACAGCGGAGGATTAGCACAGGCTCGGGTTTCCACTTCATTATCCTGACGCAACTGTATGCCAATTCTCATTCGCGATAACCTGACTCAAAGTGGATTAATACGTGCAAATATTGTAGACAACAGTTTATAAAGATTTAAACACCAAGTATGCGTATTCCATAAGGTTAAACACATGCGCGCTTTGCGTTAACCAACAGAAGTCACAACAAAGGGTGAATATTTTACAGTAGCCACACGACTGTGTGCGCACCGCTAAAGCTGGGCCACACTCGAAAATCATCCGAAGGGAAGACACTCATCTAGTCCAGAATTCCACCCACTTGCCATCCGCGTGTGGGAGCAACACTGGACTATGGGGGACCTGAAAGGGTATGGTCCCAAATGCTGCATCATTCATACGCACGTTGGGCCCTAACCACACTCAACCGTCAAAACTCAGCCAGTTCCAAGACTCATGCACAAGACCTAACCACGTACGCGCAACCTTGACAAGCTCATGGCAATGCGCCAGTACAAATAGCAACTGCCTGCAACCAATCAGCGTGCGCCAGGTTTGCCCAACCAGTTTCCACAATCATGTAATATTCACCCCTCCATTATCTCTACTCACAGCGAAAAACAGACACAACAAGCATGGCCAGCAACTTTCCCGCACCCGGGCGACAGGTAAGCCTAAAACTCAATCTTTACTTTCGTGCACTCCTAACAAGTCTAGTACTCCTCCCATGCTTGCACGCGGGAGCAGCACTAGACTGGGGGACATGATGGGGTATGGTATTAGACCCAACCTGAACGACCGGACATATCTGTTACTTATCGTCTTTTATTATAATATTTATTATTATTGCGTACTAACCCGCGAAGCCTAGCGCGTTGTAGTTTACACTAAACTAGGTTGTGGGCTTGTAGAGATAACCCATAACTGGGCCTGGCCCATTGAGGTTAGGGGAGACCCATATCTCCTATATAAAGAGGTGTTCACCTCATTATTAGGGCACCAGATATGGAGCCGCCATACTTTTGTTACTGGAAACAGGGGATTCTTTCCTCTACCGGTCATCTCTACAGCTCCACTTTCTTGTCTTCCCCATTGCAGATCTAGGTTCAAGAGGAGGAACAAGGTGTGATTCTTCACCCTCACAGAGAAAGCGGTCCAATCATCCCGGCGGTGATTCCGTGTTTCAACAGTGTTTAACGAGATTTATTTTTGATGTAGAATGAGGTTAGCATACACTACACATGGTCTTATATCTATAGTCTTAACCCTTGTTGTAGTGTCATTACATCACTCGACCTCAGTCTAACCAATGCTTTGAAAATAGTAACATACAAGTCACTGAACATGTCTAAAAAAAGCAAGGCGGTCATAAGTTATAATAACTAATTTAATAAATAAACAAAATTATAAAAATCCAAAAAATACTATAAATAAATCGAAGACAGATAAGAGCGAAAAATAAAAATCAAACTTTAGAAAATATTCATAGAACACAAAAGGTAAAGTACGCCTGTTCAAAAAGCTCGCTGCTCGGAGCTCTTTCGAAGCTCGCTCGGATTTAGCTCGGAAAAAGCTCGTTTGATATGGTTCGGTTTGAAAGTGAGCCGAGCTGGCTTGGCTCGGTTAGAAAGTGAGCCTAGCTCGGCTCGGCTCGTGACGAGCCAAATTGGCTCGGTTTGACTCGCTTGGTAGCTCAGCTTGGCTTAGCTCGAATTATTTTACTTATAATATATTTTATTTTTATATACATATAATATATTACAAAAAAAGTGATTATTATTTACATGTATTTAGGCTTGTAGTTTGATATCTATAACATATTTAAAGGTTGATTGTCGTGCTAATGAACAAATATTGTATTTACTTGAAATATAAAACTTATTTTGCATTGAACGTGATTTTGTCTTGTAATGTATTAGGTTGAACTTATTTTGAATATGTTCTTCTGAAGTATTGAATAATATTTTAGAATACTGAATTTTGAGAGCTATGTATTAATTTTTATTTTTAAAATCGAGCCAAACCAAGCCGAGCCTGAGCTTAGATTTTCAGGTCGGTTTTAAATCCGAGCCAGCTCGATTTATAATCAAGCCAAGCCCGAGCGTGCCCTAGCTCGGCTCGGCTCGACTCGACTGCTTGCTACGGGGACTCGTATGCAATTAGTCATCCCCAACTTATAAAAAAAAAATCCTATTTTGGGCGGACAGTAAACAAATATTATTACAACTAAAAGTTCTTTCCCACTGCATTTCCATGTTCGATTATTGTGATAAAAAACCGTGAGTGGTTACCAAATTTCGCCACTCATATCATACAATCACAACCCCCAAATTCACCAATCTTCTCAATCCAAACACCTTTCAATTGAATCTCAACAGCAATGTCAACTGTCACCAGCAACTGTTCGTTACTCCCTCACTTCTGCACAACCGAATTTGCATCTTCAACTGCTTCTAAATCCTGTCGTTTCACTTCGGTTTCGAAAACACACCGAATTATCAGGTAAGTTAATTTGAAATTCGAGTAGCAATTATGTTGATTAATCGGTGTTTGTGATTGCTCGTGAGGTGAATTGGGGGTGTTAATTGTGTCGGGTTGGCGGGTTGAAATGTGCAACCCGAACCCAACCCATAGGGCTGCAAACGAACCGAGCGAACACGAACACGACCTTGTTCTTGTTCGGTTGTTAAGAAATATATGTGTTCACAAACTGTTCATGTTGATGAACACTTACCGAATGAGATTTTATGTTTGTTTGTCATGGAAATAAACTTGTTTGTGTTTGTTTGTTAATTTTAGGCAACGGACGAAAATGAACAATGATGAACACAAATGAGCACAAAGTAATGTTCATGAACACACAAATGGAAACAAACGAACACAAACAAAATTCATGAACATAATAGATAATACACTGACACTTATTAAATATTTTATTTGTCGGAATTTTGAAGTATTTAAATAAAATATAAAAACTAAAAACACTAATGAACTATTGGAGTCGAACACAAAAGAACACATTACCGAACATTCATGAACATAAATGAATGAACGCGACCTCTATTCATGTTTGTTCATTTAACTAAACCAACAATGTTCGTTTGTTTAATAAACAAACGAACTTCCGCCGAACAATTCACGAACTTCCCGCCTAACGTTTGGTTCGTTTGTAGCCCTACCAACCCATATTATTATTTGTACCCTAACCCACACACATAAATTTGGGTACCCGAACCGTATAAAGTATAAACCATTTTTAGATGAGTCATACATATTGTTTGTTGCTAGTTATAAGCGGGTTGTTGGTTTGTAAATGAGTGATATGAATAGTTTATTTGAAAAATATTGAAAATCTTGAAAATGGATTGGAAATTGCATGTGTATCTCTAGAAAAATGGAAACCAGAAAAAAAGAATTATAAAGGTATTTTTTTGAAATACCTAAACAGGTTAACGAGTCAACCATGTTGTAAATCAGGCTCTTGATCAAACACACACAAACACGAGATTGAACAAACTCGTTCAACTCTTTTTATTATCAACCAAAGCACACCAATTACAATAACTTTAACCATCTATTTTATAATAAACTAAACCCAAACCTACTATGACTCAAATAACAATTAAATAATTATTGAACCCAAGCTAGATAAATATATCACATTAAATAAAATACTAATACGTATCTGGACCCAATAACTAAACAATATCTAGATAAATATATCACATTAAACCAAACTTTATCTTCAACTCTTTTGAATTACCGTGAACCCACTTCAACGTCGATTAGGATTAACCCTTTAAACCCGGACCCGACCAGCTTGGTTTAAAATAGCACGAGGCGCTCCGAAGCGTTTTGGGAGGCGAGAGCTTCAGGTATGCGAGGCACTCAAAATAAAATAAAAAATAAAAAATATTTGTACACGTCAATATGACATATTCTACTTGTTAATCAATAATATAGTTAAAACATACATTGAAGTCGAAACACACCTAAAACATAAACATAAAAAAATAGTCTTTAATCAATAATCTATGCAGAAGAGTGAGGAGGCGACTCAACAGAAGAGGTCGCAACGTTCTTTTTTTTTAGAGTAAAGAACCCAAATCTGACGTGATTAAAAGCTGCTGGCCCCCTTATGAAATCCTATTGGAGCTGATTTAGATTAGAATATTGGGCCCAAATAAAACCCAAATCTGACCTGATTGGGCTTGAAACGTCGCTTCACACACCTACCACTTCAGGTTTAAAGCGTCGCCTCAAAACTCTTCACTTAAAATAACGTTTCAGGGAAAAAAAAAAGCGTTTTCCTAACGCCTTGGCGTTTCACGCTTCAAGCTCGCTTTTTTAAAGCAAGCCGACCAGTTTAAAAAACAGATGGTGTTAACTGACCCAAAACCTTTTTTGTGTGTGTGTGTGTCGGGTTTGGGTTGCATTTCGGGTCGTGTCGGGAATTGCTAAGGTGAATTGTTGAATTAGGTATGGAATTTTGTGGAATTGATAAATGATAATTAGGTGTTTGGTGAGTGCAGGTGTCAATCGACAAGTACAGATGAGAAGAGGAATAAGAGTAGAAATGTGTTGGATAATGCAAGCAATTTGCTGACTAATTTTTTGAGTGGTGGGAGTATAGGATCAATGCCTGTTGCTGAAGGTGCTGTCTCTGATTTGTTTGGGAAACCTCTTTTCTTCTCTTTGTATGATTGGTTCATAGAGGTACTACTCACTTATTTTTTTCAGTTTCCTTTTTCACATACAAATACACATAGGGGAGGGTTGTGGGCAGAACACAGTTATTTGCTAGACAGTAAGAACAAAATAAATTATTCACTTTTTCAATATTAAAATTTTAATAGAAAAGAGAAAATGGTTGAAATGGAATAGTTATTTGTCTTTCTTAAAATTAAAAAAAAAATATGAACATATTTCGTTTATTTTGTAGAACTTACACCTATGCAAGTTATGTGTAGGTTATATTACCTACACATAACCTACACATGTGCACGTAAACGTTTAAAGTTAAAGAAATATATGAACAAAATGAGTTAATGGTTTTTTAAGTACATAATGTACACATCTGTATGTAAAGAGTAAAATTTAAAAAAGGTGAACCATTAATAAGAAAATCAAATGATTTGAATTTGTTTTTTTTTTCTCACAATCATTTAGTGCTCTAAAATGAGCCTGGCCCTACATATACATATACATACACAACAATGTTATTTTTTGATATTTCATGATTTTTGCTTATGTTTGTGTGCCGAATGCTGCAATTTCTTATATGAAAATCATGGAATTGGGTAATAGAACGGTGCAAGTTACTATAACATTGGGTTTATTTGTATCATAAATAATAGACAGAGGTTGGCAATTTTGATTTAATATGATTTTTGTTAAGTGTAGCATATAGACCTGCATTTATTGGTAGTTACTAATTTTGATATCTCAATGACGGTTTATTGAACAGCATGGATCAGTTTATAAACTTGCCTTTGGTCCAAAAGCGTTTGTAGTTATATCAGACCCTATTGTCGCCCGATATATTCTTCGCGAAAATGCATTTTCGTATGATAAGGTATGATTCCAATTTATTGAGTTACTTTAGTCCCCACATGTTGAAATTTATTCAGTGCATAATCTATTGTTTGTCTGTAAATCATAGTTATTAAAGGCGCTAGGCGCACTCAAGGCACATAGGCCTCGGCGCCTCGCCTGGGGTCTAGGCGGAACGCGCAAAAAAAGCGAGGGCCTGAGAAAAGAAAAGCGCACGATGAAAAAAAATGAAAAATATATTATGTATTAGAAAAATAATAATATTCTTCAAATAAAATACACAAAAGCTATTATATAACATTTAATATCATATATTTTATACCAAAAGTTCTAAAATATTTAGTGTGCTGGTGTAAAAAAGTGGTTTGCCTTAGATAAAAGTAGAAACCTAGCTAGAATATTGCCGGAATTTAGAGAATTTGGCCGGAAAATATCAGAAATCTAGGAATCTCGTTGAAATCTGCGGCTGAACCATCACCTGAAGAATTAAAGCGCAATTGCCTCGCCTCGCCTGGAAAATGGGCCTAGGCGCAAGAGGCGATGACTACTATGCTGTAAATACATGCATAATTGCATACAAGTACCCCATGTAAAAGGTGACAAACAGCGATTACAACCCAATAACCCGTTTACTTTCAAACGGTCCGACTTGGGTTATATTTTATTACCAACACGTCAAATGGGTATATTTTAATATTTTAGATGAAAATGAAACAGTCAACAGTCTCCCAAATGTGCTGGTGGGCCCATACTTCTAAATTATACATTTTTTTAACCTAAACTTGTTTTTGACCAATATTATATTTTATAAGGCGCTTCATACGTATCATGTAGGGAGTTCTTGCCGATATTCTGGAGCCAATTATGGGAAAAGGACTAATTCCTGCTGACTTAGACACTTGGAAGCAAAGGCGAAGAGGTAATAATTTTGTAAGTCAATTGTTGATATGTATTAATAATATTCGCTTAATTAATTGAATAATCAGGATGACTAGTGGTAAGGCATATAAGTTAATGGGTGTAAACGAACCGAACGAACACGAACAAGGCGTTGTTCATGCTTGTTTGTTAAGGAAATAAATGTGTTCAGAACTAGAACTGTTCATGAACACTTACTCAACGCTATTTTCTGTCCGTGTTCGTTCATTAAGGAAATGAACGTGTTCGTTTTCATTCGTTAATTTTAGGTAACGGACACAAATGAACGCTAACAAACGTTCATGAACACAAACGAATGTCCATGAACACAAACGGACATATATTTAATGGTATGTAATATACAATACACTAATATTTATTAAATATATTATTCGTGGGAAATTTAAAGTATTTCTATAAAACACAAAAACATAAAATCCCAATTAACTATTGAACACGAAGGAACATAAGCGAACACATGACAAACATAAACGAACACATTACCGAACGCTCACGAACATAAATAAACGAACGCGGCCTCTGCTCATGTTCGTTCATTTAACTAAACGAACAAAATTTCTTGGTGTTCATTCATATGTTAATCGAATGAACACAAACGAACTTCCCGCCGAACGGTTCGCTGGACGTTTGGTTCGTTTGCAGCCCTAAGTCAATATGTTTAAGTTTGATGTTTGCCTATAGTCATGTCTATTGTTTTGAATTTTTTTCAGTTATAGCTCCGGGTTTTCATACCTTATATTTGGAAGCTATGGTGAAAATGTTCGCTAATTGTTCCGAAAGATCAATATCAAAACTCGAGAACCTTCTAGAAGCCAAAAACTAAGGAGGGCACGAAATCGAGTTAGATCTTGAAGCGGAATTCTCGAATTTGGCCCTAGATATAATCGGTCTCGGTGTTTTCAATTACGACTTCGGTTCTGTCACAAAAGAATCTCCTGTCATTAAGGTCTAGTCCTATGATACATTGCCCAACATGTTTTACACGATGAGTTCATTTATAAAACTCAGTTAATTTCTCCTGTTTCTGCTCCTTTCAGGCAGTATACGGCACGCTTTTCGAAGCCGAACATCGATCAACTTTCTACATTCCGTATTGGAAATTTCCTCTGGCTGGTTCCCAGACAACGGAAATTTGCAAACGATCTCAAGATTATTAATGTTTGTCTTGATAATCTTATAAAAAATGCAAAAGAGACGAGACAGGTAGCGGTTTTTATATGGTTCTACATTCCATATGTTGTTGTATCATTGTTTTTTAATTTTGAAAGTTTTAATTGGTAGGAAACGGATGTTGAGAAACTGCAGCAAAGAGACTACTCGAATCTCAAGGTATGTAATATGTTTCATTCTAATATTTAAAAGAGTTAATTACGTTTTTCGTCCATGTGGTTTGTTGAAAATAACCATTACAGTTCATTAATTTAAAAATTGCCAAAACGGTACCCGTACTTTCACTTTTGTAACAATTATAATCCACCTCCGTTAACCCCATCCACTTATTCTATTAGTTTTGTGTGAAATGACCATAATGCCCCTGTTAATTACAGGGAGATCCCTCCCGCAGTCAGGGGTACCGTGCAATTACCCTTTTTTTTTTTTACCATAATGCCCCTGTTAATTACCTTCTTTTTCATCAAACACCACCATCCACCGCCAAATCTGGCCACCGCCAACTCCCTGTGGTGGCCGGAGTTGGCGGTGGTCAGCGGTTGGTGGTGATGATTGATGAAGACGGTAATTAACAGGGGGCATTATGGTCATTTCACATAAAACTAACATAATAAGTGGATGAGGTTAACGGAGGTAGACTGTAATGGTTACAAAAGTGAAAGTACGTGTACTGTTTTGGCAATTTTTAAACTAACGAATTGAACTGTAATGGTTATATTCAACAAACCACATGGACGAAAAACGTAATTAACTCTATTTAAACATTATTTGTTTGGATTTTTTTATAATTGTAAGTTATTTTAGGATGCGAGTCTGCTGCGTTTCTTAGTTGACATGAGGGGAGTTGATGTTGATGATCGACAAGTAAGTATAACCTACAGTTTTATCTGAATATTTAATGTGTTAATTTGAATAATCTTTTTTTACAATTTCCATGAAACAGCTACGGGATGACTTGATGACAATGCTCATTGCTGGCCACGAAACAACAGCTGCTGTTCTTACATGGGCGGTCTTTCTTCTGGCTCAAGTATGAAACATCGATAAACTTGCATATTAATTAGCATTTATCGTACATATGCATAACGTTTGTATCTTAGTATCGGTCTAAATATGACAATTTGTTAATGTACAAGGATATAGAGATAAATGTTTGTGGCCAACGCTAATGTCTGATGAGCCGCCATTATGCAGCATCCCGACAAAATGAAGAAAGCCCAAGCGGAAATCGATGCTGTTGTCTCACAGGATGGAATAACTTTGGAGTCACTTAAAAAGCTAGAGTATGTCACAATATTAAAAGACTTGTTATCATATTTGTAAACTGTTTTACTGATTTTCCTTGTTTTAAACTTGTAGATATGTTAGACTAATCATTTCTGAAAGTCTACGCTTGTATCCTCAACCTCCATTACTCATCAGGCGTTCTCTAAAATCAGATCGATTACCAGGTAATAATGGGTAAATTACTTTTTGAGTCCCCGTGTTTTAGTAGTTTTACTTTTAACTAGTTGAGTCCAAAAGCAAAAAGTTTAACGACCTGAGTCCCTATAAGCATTTTCATTAACCATTTGAGTCCTTTTGAGTCCAAATTTTAACCTTTTGAGTCCAATTTCTTGGACTCAAATCGTTATAAAATGAACAAAATTGGACTCAAAACGTTATAAAATAAATGGCTAGGGACTCAGGGCGTTAAACTTTTTGATTTTGGACTCAAGTGGTTAAAACCACTAAAACATAGGGACTCAAAAAGTAATTTACTCGGTAATAATATATGCTATCAAATTCAATCTACAATACCAAAATTCCATTTTCGTCCCTGAGGTTTGGCCACTTTTGCTACTTTCGTCCATAGGTTTGTTTTTTCGCATTTGGATCCAAAAGGTTTGAAATCTTGCCATTTTCATCCAGCTCATTAACTCCGTCCATTTTTCTGCGTTAGATGAGGGGCATTTCCGTCTTTTTATACATTAATAAAGACACTATAAGAAATAAAGATTCACCTCTGTTGATTTCTCCCCATCCAAATCCTTTAATCATCACAAAAAATAGGTCTACAAAGATGGAAATGCCCCTCATTTAACGGAGAAAAATGGATGGAGTTAACGAGTTGGATGAAAATTGCAAGATTTCAAACCTTTTGGATCCAGATGCTGAAAAACAAACCTATGGACGAACGTCGCAAAAGTGGCCAAACCTCAGGGACGAAAATGGCATTTTACTCTAAATTTCCCAGTTTTTATAGTTTCTAATGCCATGAATATCATTCAATTTAACAGGAGGTTATAAGGGTAATAAAGAAGGATATGAAATTCCAGCTGGGACCGATTTATTTATTTCTGTAAGTAATCAACTGTTACTTTGTCATTTCTATATTGCCAAGAATCCTTCAGAAGTCGCGTATTAGATTCGTGATATTTAACGTCTTTTTATTATTTTTGAACAGGTGTATAACCTTCATAGATCTCCATACTTCTGGGACAACCCTAATGAATTCGAACCGGAGCGGTTTCTTGTTCAAAAAGATAACAATGACATTGAAGGGTGGGCGGGCTTTGATCCATCTAGAACCGCTGGATCTCTGTACCCAAACGAGGTTTATAGTTTATACTCTTCTTATTTTATCTTCAGTAGGTCTTTAGGCAATATATATTTCTGGAAATCTAACAAAGGGTTCGTGGCTGGTGATTTCAGACTGTATCGGACTTTGCATTTTTACCATTTGGTGGCGGGCCAAGAAGATGCGTGGGAGACCAATTTGCGCTAATGGAATCGACGATAGCGTTAGCGATGCTATTACAGAAGTTTGATGTGGAGCTAAAAGGATCTCCGGATTCGGTGGAACTTGTCACAGGAGCAACGATTCATACAAAAAGTGGGCTTTTCTGCAAATTAAAGAAGAGATCTCACACTCATTAGCAATAAAGTTTGCTTCTCTCTTGTTATTAGCTTCCGATTAAATGGTACATGTGACCCTTGAGTTTATATTTGGTTTTTTCAACAATGGAACAAGTTCAATCATGTAATACAGTTATAATTACTTAACTTTTGTGAATTATATGTTTAAAATTAAAAAAAAAATAACTAGTATGGAGATATGAATTTGACCAACTTGAAGAAGCCGTGAAAGAATCGATAGAAGGAATCAAACAAGTTCATTATGATTTATGACGATTAATGTTGAAGTTAATTTGATTTTGTGTTCTTGTTCTTTATTTGAACTTGATGAAAGGATAATCGATGAGAGATTTATGGCATGCTATATGTAGGAAACTATATAGTCAAAAGTGTGCGCCTAGGCCCTGAGGAGAGGTTGCACCTATGTAGGCAAAACCTTCTTTATTTACAACACGCCTTAGCTTTGATATTGGGGGGGGGGGGGGGGGGGGGGGTAGAGGTAAGCCGGTCTACATCTTACCCTTCTCAAACGCTACCTTAGCTTTGATATTGGTAGGATTTGTTGAGTATGATGATGATGATGATAAAACACATGAAATCACTCAAAGTATATCAACTACTCAAAACAATCTAAAGCAAATCCATGAAATGCTAACCGGGCCCCTCTTTTACATTCTAGGGAAAACTTCGAGCAACCCTTTTCTAAAATTGAATTTCGTTATGTGGGCTGAAATGTGAGGCCCAAGCTAATAAACTCCAAAAAAATATAGTTCACTTTCTGTTTTGTCTAACTAAGCATCCAACAAAAGATAATTGAAGGCTCCACTTCACTTCCTTCTTCTTTCGGATTTAAAATTGCCAACTCCAATTTAACATTCACGAAAATGATTCAACATTTCCTTTTCCACAACTAACCTTGTGACCGAATACATTGACGTGATATTTATTTGGTTATAAGCTCCCCGTTTTAGCTCGTTTCACTTCATACCTTCAAAATACAAAATCAAATAAAGTAGCGTATTTATAACAATATTGGTGCGTTTAATGAAAAAAATAATATGCAATAAAGCATACATAAAATGCACTCCAGTCTTTAATGAATAAATTATATTCTTACCAGACTACTTGCAAATGCGATGTTTGGCGTTCTTCTTAGTAAAGTTATATTAGTCATAGTTTCTATACAAGCAACAAGCCCAAATGTTAGAAGCCATGTTTCTAATATTCATAAATTTATGAATTGGAATATCAAATCAAAATTAAAAATTTTGAGTTCGACACGTGTTTGATATTTGATTTCGAATTGGATCCACATTCGATTCAAAAATTAGAAAACCAAATTTGAATATGCAATTTTAATATGAATTGGTTCGAATTTCAGGGTTTTTTTTCGAGTTTCACTAAAATACTGAACATCAAATAAATATTATCAATTATTTTTATTTATAAAAAAAAGCAAAACTAATATGCTACTTATACAAAAATTATATTATATCATATATTTAAAACTGAAATTGGTTTGTGAGAGGGTTTGTATGTAGCTAATAGTACAACCCTTTAAAGCATGTATACAAGCTTTAGCCATATCAAGCAAAGCTTTAGCCTAAAATTGAGAGACTTGAAGCACAATTACCCAAAGGTTAAGTATTTGTGGACATATTTTGATATTTCGTATAATTAAGAGTAAAATGTCCGGATGGTCCTATGGTTTGGTGAAATATCACTTTTAGTCCCTAACTTTTGAAATTACACCAGTGTTCCCTATGATTTGATAGGTTATTACTCGGATAGCCCCTAGAGTGGATGGATGTTAGTTTCGCCGTTAAGTCCATTTAAAATGACTTAAATGCCCTCACTCAAGAAAAATATCAATCTTTTTGTTTATTTATGGGACCCACCCACCACCCACTCATCTTTAACCTCCACCCATCAACATCCACCACCATTAAGGCATTAACAACCTCCCCCATCATATCAAAATATATATATATATAGAGAGAGAGAGAGAGAGAGAAAGAGAGAGGAGCCAGTGAACTTCCGATCGGTGATACCACTCCGGCAAGTGCATCGCCTTCAACTACTAAAGTGAGGAAAAGGATTCCATTGGTGGTAATGGTTAAATCAAAAGGGTGGCAGTGGGATGTTTTTCGGAGACGTTAGACTCGTATCTAGCATGATTAGGGTTTCATGGTTTGGTTGTGATTAGAGATAGCAATGATGGTTAATGTTCCAGCGACTTGGGAGACGGTGGTGATATTACAGGTTTACAACAACGACGACGACCGTCTAAAATTAGGGTTTTGGTGGGGGTCGACAATAGCTAACTAGAAATTATGGTTTGGTGACATAGGGTTCACGATGGCGACCCAAGACTGGCTTCGGCAAAGCTGCCAGCGACGCAAGTGACATCTGGTCGCTGGGCAGAGGTGGATAAAGGTGATGGTCATGGTCATCATGATATCTGGTGGGTAGTGTTGGGTGTTGATTAAGATCAGACTTAGGACTGCTGGAGATGATTAGAGGTGTGGGTCAACTAGTCAAACCAAAGGGTGAAGGTTGTTGATGGTAGTGGTAATGGAGGTCATGGGTGGTGGATGTTGATGGTGGTAGGTGGTAGGTGGAGGTTGAAGATGAAGTATGTGGTTGTGGGTGAAGGTTGAAGCTAAGAGGGTGTTTGTAGGTAGTAAGTGGGTCCTACAAATACATAAAAGATATAGTTTTTTCTTGAATAAGGGCATTTTACTCATTTTACATTGACTTAACAGTGAAAACTAACGGCCATCTACTCTTGGGACAATCCGAGTAACAACCTATCAAACCATTAGGAACACGAGTGTAATTTCCAAAAGTTGGGGACTAAAGGTGAAATTTCACCAAACCACAAGGACTATCCGGGCATTTTACTCTATAATTAAATTATAAGTTAAAAATACATACATGCATGCATGCATACATAATGCATACCTACATACATACCTACATACATACTGTAACACCCCGTGTTTCGAAAGTCAAGTCAAAGTCAAGATTGAAGTCAAAGGGAGACAAGATTGCTAATTACGATCTGTCACTTCTTACTCAATTCCTGTTTTGACTTCTTTGACTTCTAGTTAGTCTATTATATGCTTTACATTAGTTGTTTTATGTGGTGTACTTATTAATAATCGAGGATTATTCGACATTTATCGCATATCTGATCACTTTATCTCTTATCGCACTCGCAATTCGAATTACGCGTTCTGAATATTGTTTTACGTGTGTGTGTGTGCCTTTATGTGTTACTTGTGCATGTTTATTTATGTTGTGTTGTGGTGATCAATCGAAACACAATCGAAACTCAATCGCAATCGAATCGCAAACGCAAGTGAACTAAGGATGATTGTATGTTAGATATAGTTGTTGGGATTAAAAGTAATTTGAATAGGAAACTCTATCGCATTCGCAATCGAAATGGCCAAACTCGTCGCATCGAACACTCGAACCAAGCGATTGATCGACCAGGTGACCAGTCGATCGACCAGCCGATCGATCGAGCTGTCGCTCGATCGGCCAGCCACTCGATCAGGCTGCCACCCAATCGACTAGCCCCTTTCCACTTTGGGAAACTCTATAAATACCTCCTGTCACCATCAAACTTTCCACTTTTGCTCTCTGACGTCCGACCAAGCGCTCTTGCTTACTTTTTATCCGATTACTCTCGATCCCAGTAAGATCTCAACCTAAATCTTGTACATCTTTGATCTACACATGATTCTACACATTTCTATCTTTTAAATCTTAACTTTTAACCGTGAAATCACTAGATTCGAGGTGTCCTAGGATGATGTCATCATGGTGTTCTTGAGAACTTCATGTTTTGGCTTCAATCCTTCAAGAATAACTTGAATCTAACCTATTTCCACATAAACAAACAAAGATCTTCCATAGATCTAAACATAATCACGGTAAAAAGGGATTGGAATATGGTTTTCCAACTTTCTTTCAACTCTTTTACACTCAATGCACTCAAAACCGATAGAATCGGAGCTTGTACCGACTTTCTACTCATTCTTGTGGTTGTGTTGGTTCAAGATCTGGATTCTATCCACGAGGTTTACCGATTTCGGGTTAGACATGGAACACCGTCTCGAACAGTTGACTAGGCGGATTTGGGTGATTCCTGTTCGATCAGGTTACTAAGTCCTAACGAGGTTCCTGTTGTCTAATACGTTATCAAAACATCTCGATAAAACGACAAACTATCAAAACAACCAAGTGTAGGACAAACGGAACGACCAGGACGGAATGTCGTCCGATCGGACTACCGCCCGATCTGATTGTCGTCCGAACAGGTTGTCACCCGATCGATCTACACCTTGGTCCCACACTTAACTTTTGTTTTAAAAAACCTTGAAGGATGAACATTGAACGAAGGGCTAACCGGCCGGATTACCATCTGATCGGACTACCACTCAACCATGTAATGTTCAGACTTCAACACTTAAACAATTTTCAACATGTTCAATACCAATGGATTGCCACCCGATCAGACTACTATCCGATCGAATGACAAACTGCGGTGAACTTGTTCTCACTAAAGTGTCCAACCAATTGGGTTGTCGACCGATCGAACGTCCGTCCGATCAACCGACCTGAAAAGTAGAGATACTTCTGTGTTTTCAAAGTGCTACATCAAAAACTTCAAAAGTCAAACCATCATACACAAACACATCCTTCTCAAAGGAAGAAACAATCCACTCGAAAGGTCATCCGATCGGATGACCATCCGAGCGGACTATCACTCGAACGACCGGCTGTCCGATCGGACTACCATCCGATCGAACTGCTGTCCGACCCACTTGCACTCTGCATCGTTTTACGCGTCGTTTATCGATATGCTATCATTTTAACCAGGCTAACCTTACTCTCTAGCGCTCCCTTCAATCCATTAATCGCTGTGAGTATACTCGATCCCTTTTTGCTTTACGCATTTTTGGGTGTTACATACGTTCCTTATTCTAAATCATATCGAACACACTACGCTATATTTAAACTCTAACCGTTACTGCATGTTATACGTGACTAAATGAATGCTTGTTTGTTATGTTTACACATGGAATGTCGTCTACCTGCCTTAACGACGATAGTACTATAGTTTGGACTCAGCACCAGCTCACGCAGGGGTTGTTAAGGACAATTATTTGCATGGATCACAATGGTGATTATGTATTACGAACTGCCTTGGGCAGTCAACCCGCAGTCATTGGTATCGATAGGTTCATGTCGATAACTAACGTGCTTCATTTCACTCTGTGTACGTGCTGGTTATGCGTAAACTATTTCGAACTCTATATGCTATTATCAAACTTGTATGCTCACCTTTACACTATGTGTATTGACTTTTACTTTAACGTATGTGACAGGTGCTTAGGATGCTTATATGCTTAGCTTGCTGTGAAATCGAGGCTAGGAAAGACCTAGGTCAGCAATAAACAATTGTCTATAATAAAAATCTGAGTTGTCGGAACAGAACAATTTGATTAGATCCTTTCTGTAATAATTGTATTATCATTTATGACATGGTATGGGACGTGTTGCTTTAAATAATTGGTGAATATAGTTGTTATGGAAACTTCTGGACAATCTGTTTCGCTCAGTGCCGCGCCCCGATGTTTCCGCCATCGGTTGGGGTGTGACACATACATACATACATACATACATACATACATACATACATACATACATACATACATACATACATACATACACACACACACACACACACACACACACACACATACATACATACATACATACATAGAGATAGAGAGTTGGATGTAAAATGTTTTTTAAAAAGTAACAAAATCTAGAGAAAGATGTGTTTTTATATAGATGGAGGTGGAGGCTCCAATGTGAATGCTCTTAGTGGTTCATATTCATCCCTCCAAATTTTTATTGTGAGTGTGTATGAAAGAAAAAAAAATAATAAAATAAGGGTTTGTAAGTAAAAAATAGATAGAGATAAAGAGTTGGATCTTAGATGTTTTTGAAAAATTAATAAAATTTAGAGGAAAGTGTGTTTTTATATAGATATAGATGGAGGCTCCAATGTGAATGCTCTAAGAGCATAAGAGAGGATCCTTCATATTATAGATGGTTCTGGGTTGTGAGTGGAGGAGAGAGAAAATGTTGGTGTTCATTCGTAAATATAAAAGAAATATTGTTCATCCCTATAAATTTGTTAATATTTTTATAAAGTAGTTGTGAATAGAGTAGAGAGAAAAGTTAATGATAAATGTATAAAAATATTCTTTAATTGAAAATGAGAGAGAAATGTAGTGATTTTTATTGTAATTATAAAGACGAAGATGGTGGATAAAATGTGAATGCTTTAACTACACTAAAAATCATTATATTTTCCCTCTCATTTCTGTTAAATAATATTTTTCTACCTTTATCATTATTTTTTTCTCTATTCCACTCACAAACATTTTCAAAAAATATTAAAAATTTAATAACGGTGAACACGATCCCCCAAATTTACAAATGAGCTATGAAGAAAAGAGAAAAGGTAAAGATAAATGTATAAAACAATATTAATTATTTAATTGAAAAAAAAGAGAGAAAAAGTAGTAATTTTTAGGTAGTGTTTGCGATGCAGGAACGAGAGGCGGAATGGAATGGATCATTACGAGGGAATGAAGAAAAGGGTATTTGTTGGTGAATGCAATAGAATCACTCATTACATAAGGCATTTAATTTCTTCAAAAACATTCCATCCGCCCCATGTTTTTTTTATTTCACCCCCTCTTGCAACTTCCATTAACAACAACACAATCCACTACCGTCGCCACCACCCACCACCGACGCCCATCGTTGCCGCCACCGCGTCCTCCGCCCACCCCCTACCGTTGCCACGGATCACTGCCTCTGCCACCACCAACCACCATCGATGCCCACCACTGTTATCGCCACCACTGCCGCCGCCACTCGCCCGCCGCCGTTGGCACCCATCGTCGCCATCAACCACCACCAACGACCACTTTCGCCACCATCCCGCAACCCACCACCGTCACCAACCACCATCGATGGCCACAGCCGCTACCCGCCCGCCACCGTTGGCACCCATCGCCGCCTCCGTCGCTGCTGCCACCCATCGCAACCTCTGTCGTCACCACTACCGCCACCTATCACCACCCACCACCTATTTTATGTAATTATAGGAATAAGGATAATGAATTGAATGTGAATGTTCTATCATAATCCACCGTAAGGCTATATGATGTGGTCATGAACGTCAAGACCACTATTACCCTCCATGTCAACGCCATGTCATCCCGCTTCCATCACCATTCAAATCCACCATCCTATATGGTGTGGTCATGACCTAAACCACCATCCCCATTTTTTTAAAGTTTATTTTGTGTAAAATGTATTTAACTATGTAACACCCCGTGTTTTCACAAGTCAAAGTCAAAGTCAAGGTAAAAGTCAACGACCGATTTCGCGCAACTTGACTCGTAGGAACTTCTTGTTTTTAATTATATTATGTGGAGTAAGTGTCGTTAATTGCAATAATCGATGTTTGTTAATCGTTATTCAATCGATCTACAACTGTGAACTATAGGAAGTAACAATGCGATAAAGTTAACTAATCAATAGTCAAGCTATGATAATCGAATCGACATCAAATCGCAACTCGAGCTACATGTTTTCACTTGTTATTATACGTGTGTGTGTGCCTTACGTGTTACCTGTGCATGTTTATTTATGTTGTGTTGTGTAATCAAGCGAACTCAATCGAAACTCGAATGCAATCGAACTCGAACTCGAATCACGATCGAACTATGATAGATAGTGAAAAATAGATTACGCGAGATACGAAGTAGCTGGGATTGAAAGTAATTTGACTAGGAAACCCTACCGAATCGAACCGCTCGAAATCGAAATATCAAAAATCGTCGCACGAAACACTCGAAAAGTGTGACCGATCGATCAGGCTCCCAGCCGATCGAACAGCCAGCCGAACGGACTGCTGTCCGATCGGACAGGCTGTCTGATCGAGCTGCCAGCCGATCGGCCAGCACTTTCCTCTTTTGTCATCCTATAAATACCCCTGTCATTGTCATCCTTTTCCACTTTTGGAAACCCCTGTTCGACCAGCACGCTCAGCTCACCTTTTCTCAGATTTCTCTCGATTCCGGTAAGTTTTCATCCTAAATCTTGTACTTTCTTGATCTATGCATACTCCTACACCTTTCCACTTTTGGAAACCCCTTTTTGCTTTAAGCACTTTTGGGTGTTACATACGTTACAAATATTCAACTACAACTATCACACTACTCAAACTATTTGAACGCTAACTATTAATGCATGATATACGTGGCTTATGAATGCTTGTTGTTATGTTTACACATGGAATGCTGTCTACCTGCCTTAGCAACGATAGTACTATAGTTTGGACTCAGAACCCGTTCACACGGGGGTTGTTAAGGATCTTTTACTTGCATGGATTACGGTGATAATCATGTATTGCGAACTGCCTCGGGCAGTCAACCCGCAGTCATTGGTATCGATGGATCTATGTCAATAACTAACGTGCTTCATTTCACTATGTGTACGTGCTGGTTATGCGTAAACGAATTCGAACCCTATATGCTATTATCAAACTTGTATGCTCACCTTTACATTTTATGTATTGACTTTATTTTAACGTATGTGACAGGTGCTTAGGAAGTTTTACATGCGTAGCATGCTATGAACTTGAGGCTAGGAAAGGTCTAGGATGCTCTCTGTGCTGTGATGAAATCAAAGCTAGGAAAGGAGGTCCTATAAACCAATAAATGAACTATCTATGTTAAATCTGAGTTGTCGGAACAGAATACTTGCCTAGATTTTATCTGTGATAATTTGTTTACTGTTTGAGACATGGTATGGGACATGTTAATTTAAATTGAATGGTAACCATAGTTGTTATGGAAACTTCTGGACAATCTGTTTCGCTCAGTGCCATGCCCCGATGATTCTGCCATCGGTTGGGGTGTGACAGATTGGTATCAGAGCCATAACTATAGGGAATTAGGCAAGACTCGACCTAGTCCGGGTCGAAGTCTTAGGTACCTAGACTATAGTTAAGCACCAACAGACCGACTCGAGTACGTCCGGTAGAAATCTCGTACGTACTTATTCCTAGCTATCCTTGCTTATACTACACTATCACCACACTCGAATTTTCAACTATGAATGGGCAATAAGGTCGAGAATAGGTGTGAAAACCGCAAACTCTCGACTAAAGTTGCTTAATCAACCCATATTTTTAACTACAAGCGAGAAGAATTATGCCAAATTAGGAGTGAAATCCATATTTTGATGAATAATCTCCTCAATTTTATTATAAACAAGGACGAGGTTGTTAATCCAGGGGTGAAACCCTAACCTTAACGACTTGTTCCACTTTTTTACAAAACTCTCACCAAAGTCTCCACGGACTCCAACGACCTGAAGTCACAATATGACCAATGGGATGTGTGCCAAATGCCCAAGAATCGAGGCAAAGGCACAGTCCTGAAGGTTAAGTGTGCACAACGGGTCCTTGGGAATAGTCGAACCGCTTTGGGTAGTCGACGTCTACTAGCCGCGGACGATCTACCTCTCGATTTTTATGCATTTCAAAGATAGTTTGCCGATTTTATATGTGTCATTTCCCGTTCATGTACTTATTTTGACTCCAAACGATTGCGTAACGACACGTTCGACGTACGAAATCCGTGAACGTGCGTGACCAAACACACTAGATGTACAATTTAACGTGATCCTTATTGATTAGCTTGACAAGTATACGCTTCAAGAATCACTTCTTGCCACTTTCTCTCTCTAGCTTCTTTCTCCAGATTTAGGATTCTGTTTTCTGACTATCTCTAGTAATTAAAGGTATATGCGTTCCTTGCTTCTGTGCTTACGTGCTTAGGTACTAAATGATTATGTGTTCTACGTGCTTATGTGATTATGTGATTTCGTGATAAGCATTTACGTAAGTATACGTGTTCCTGAGCTTTAGTAAGTAGTAGACGTGTGAGGTGAGATTCGAATACAATGTGATGAGTCCTGTGACGATGTCTGTTGCAGACCATGTCGTCTGGATCCCGTCATGCACTCTCTCGTCAAGAAAAGAGGGACAAACGCCTTGCTTCCATCATCGCCAAAAGTGTGGCAAAGGCCGTGAGTGATGTTTATGAGAATGCCAGCAAATCATCCGAGGAATCGAGAACCGAAGCTCCCAAAGCTACCGCGAGGCCTTTCAGTTTCAAGCAATTCAAGTCGTGTGGACCAAAGGAATTCACTGGCGAAGGAGGTCCTACTGCACTATTTCACTGGTTTGATTCCATTGAGGTTACTCTGCGACAGAGTGGTTGCCCTGATGACCTCCGTACTCTAAATGCTACCGGCGTTTTCCAGTCCCGGGCACTAGACTGGTGGACGACCGAGAGGAACAAGCGAGGGAACGATGCAGCCTACGGTCTGTCGTGGGACGAGCTCAAGGAAGTTATGCTAGAGGAATTATGCCCTCCTCACGAACGTCAAAAGCTAGAAGATGAATTTTGGCACATACAACAAAAGGATGGTGACAATGCTGGTCTCACTGCTCGTTTCAAACAGCTCAGCATCATCTGTCCCGATCAAGTCAAGACTCCCGACATGACAATCAAGAAATACATCCGGGCCCTGCCCGACTGCGTTGCTGATTTCGTGCAAGCGGCTAAGACTACGACGATTAAGGAAACTTATCTGCTGGCCGCTGAGATCAACGACAAGCGGGTTAAGGCTGGTGTATGGGATAAGACTTCGAAGCATCTGCATCAAGCTACTGCTACCGCACCGACTGTTGAACCCACCTCATCCAGCAACAAGAGGAAGAACAAGAGAAAGAACAACTCCACCAACAAGAACTGTGCGATTACTGCTGCACCGATTCAAGCCGTACCAGCCCAGCAGCGTCAAGTAGCGGCGCCTGTGGCCAATGCACCACCTGCAAAGCGTGCATACACTGGACCACACCCGCTCTGCCCTACTTGTACTTACCATCACCCGACCACTATTCAATGCCGCTTTTGTGCTCACTGCAATGTATACGGCTATTTTACTGCCAACTGCCGTATTCGTCAAGCTCCTGCCAATCAAGCTCTACTCACTGCCCCACAGGGTCAACAAGCTCCTCCGGCACCCGCAGTCAAAGCCAGAGCCTGCTTCGCATGTGGCGACCCGAACCATTTCGCCAACATGTGCCCAAACAGGGTCGTGAAACAAGAGCCTCAGCAGCAGCAACAACAACAACAACAGCCATAACAACAGCAGCAGCAGAAACAACAGCAGCAGCAACAACAGGCCGCACGTGCCTGAACTTTCAACCTCAACGTGCGTCAAGCTCAGGCCGACAACAACATGGTCAATGGTACGTTCCTTGTGAATGGTATTTATGCTTCATGTTTGTTTAATACCGGAGCGGATAATTGCTTTGTGTCGTTCGAATTCGAGAAACTCCTTAGTCGTAAACGCACCAAACTCTACTCGATCTTGGATGTTGAAGTCGCTACCAGAAGAACCATCGCCGTAAATTCTTGTAACGCCCCGCGTTTTTCATACTTTCTATATTTAGAAACCATCGTTTGTAAAACTATTTTTAGAAACTTCGTAGTCTTGTAATCGTTCTTTCATTAAAAGCGATGTAAAATCCGAGACTTGGATCATGAATAAAACTCGTATTTTGTTGCAAATATGTTAAACACACTTTATATATGCTCGTATGCTCGAAACGGTGAATCAATCGATGTTTAATCGTTATTCTCGGAAACTATGTGCTAAACTTGTAATTAATCTAAACTTATGCCTAAAACGTGTTTTGAACGAGAACGATACTTGATTTCGAAGTTCGTACGCTTAAATATACTTGGCTTATACTCCTCATACTTGGCTTTATCTTAAAATATACTTTTATGGCAAGAATGGTCCTTAAAAGTCCTAAAAACACCAAAATAGCAAAGTCTGGGGGCTAAAGTGTAAAATTTGAAACTTATGTCTAATAAACAACCCTCGGGCGGCCCGCTTTAACTTACCAGAAACCTAATGCGGGCCGCATGGCCCTCAGAATCGTAGAAAAACACAGCAGCTCACGAATATGCACGAAATCCCAACTTCCAAACCTCCCCAATCACCATTTATCCACCTCTAAACACCTCCAATCACCTCCATACTCTTCCATTATAAATACAACTCTTCTCCAACCCTTTTTACACTTTCACAACTCATTACACTTCACAAATCCTCTCTAACTCAGCTGCAAATCTGCATTTTGGACAGATTTATACTCTCCTACAAAAGTGAGTGTAACTTGCTTGTTTTGAGTCCAAATCACTTGATTCTTTCTTCTACTTCTTTAGTACATCCTTGGGTTTGATTCCTTGGTTTTTCCTTGGAGAAATCATGCTTGGAATTGCCCTAAAAAGGACCTAAACTTTCTGTTTTGTTTAATGTTATTCAAAAACTTGTTTAAACTTATCAAACTTGTGTCTAACACATCTCATACCTATGTCCCAATGCTTACAACCTCTCTTATGGTTGGTTAAGCTTAAAAACAAGGTTGAGACACTATAAATCAGAGGTTAAAACCTCAAATACTTTCTGTTTTGTTAGGGTATTTGACCCACAAATCATGTCGAGCTTAGATCTTGATGAATGAGTGATTATGGAACAACTTGGGTTGTCCTACATACAATCCTCACATGATTTGATGATTTCTCTTTAGTTAGGTTGTTTATATTATTGTGCTAATCCTAGTTCGTGACCCTCCTTGGTTGTTTTTACATCAAGTGAAGTGGTGAACATTCAAGGGGTTCCTAAATGGAAGCATGTTCTTCCTACCCCATACATGACATCTATGATAACTCGAGGTGCCTAAATGAAGATCCTAATCTTCTACCTCCTACTTGAATTATTGGACTAAATAATATGTAATACTTAACCTAGATATATATATACACTCATTCGAACCTTTGATGTTGAACTTGTGTTTATATGTTAAAGTAGTAGAACATCATCTAAGACCTAAACCTTGTTGTGATTCTTATGGGTGTTCAACTCATGAAAACATTATCATAACCCTTGTGGTTACCAAGTGTCATACAAGTGTCATACAAGTGTTAGGTGTTGAAGATGATTATTTTCACATGTTATTCTCATATCATATTTTATGTTGTTTTAAATACCGAACCTTGTCTCTACGCATACTTGAACTTTAACCCTTACACATTCAATCTTTTAACCTCATAAACTCGTCAATAATTGGAAAGCATATGCCAACTTTGTGAGTATACTCGTATTTTCCCCTCTTTACTTTTACCACTTTTGGGGTGTAACATGTTTATCTATCAACAACTTACACATGAACTTTTTGCTTAAACACATGAACATTCTTATTAACATGCTTGTATACGTGATGGCTTGATACTTTAAACATGGATGAATCTTATGTGTTGAACTTATCATTAACTTGTACGAGCCAAACCGTGACATATGTAGCGCTATAGGATTAACGACCCGCCGCCCGTAACTTGTGGTTATGTCATGAGCATATTGCGTTTTCTTGGTTTGATATGTTAGACACATACCATGTTTTTATGTTTATCTTGAATCACATGCTTGCTATGAGGAATTGTTCAAAACTTATCTTTTGTTATGTACGTACCAAACTTGTATACTCGCCATTGCTTTTGCATTGAATTGTATTTTTAAACATGTTACAGGTTGATGATGATGGTACTATGAAAAGAAGTAGCGTTGATGCCTAGATACACATATAGACGTTAGGTTTAATATGTTGTATCAATTTTGCTTATGTTGTTATGTACTTCTTTGAACTTGTTGTATTTGAATTTCTTGTAATGTTGACAATCACTTTATGCAATGAAATCGGTTTATTAAATATTGTCACAAATAGCGTTATGATGTCTCTAGCAATCTTCACACTTCGTCTCATCCCGATGTTTCCGCCATTGGTTGGGGTGTGACAGATTGGTATCAGAGCCATAACTATAGGGAATTAGGTAGAATTGCCGTGCTTTTTACCTAGTCTATAGTTCTAGAGCCTTATTCTTATGTTTTAATTGAAACTACATGCATGCCACTTTATGTGTTTCTTATGCATTCTCTTTGAGCCTTTTAAACATATGTGTCACTTATCCTCATGTAACATACTTGACATGCTATTCTTATGTGTTAATACATGTTTTATTATGTGTTAATATTTGTTTTAATATGTCATCCTTTTGTGCCACTCTTGGCATGTTTATACTTGTTTGCGTGATCTTCAACATACGCTTTTCCTCATACATTTTACTCGACTATTCTAAATTCACAAACACTCGTATTATACAAAAGAGATGAGTTTACCAAAATAGGCGTGAAACCCACAATTTGGTGAATAACTCTCAATCCTTTTACTTTTCTTTTACACGAAATTCACCATCAAGTTAGGAGTGAAACCCTCACCTTGATGAAGAAATTCGAATTTCAAATTCTAGTGGACCCTCGCCAAAGTGTCGAAATTAACTTTTGACCCGATGAATACCAACCACACTTAGGATACTAAATCGCCAAGTTAGGGGTGAAACCCGCACCTTGTCGACTAGTTCCACTCCTTGATTTTCATTAATCCCGCCAAGTCTCGAAATTTCGATTGAATTGGGGACATGTAGTAACTGGAAGGGTAAATACCGTCAACCGACTTGTCGGCGAGAGTATTTCACCTATTAGGCCAAAGCATGCTCCTCAAGTTCGAAAGACTTTTCGACTACTTTGGTTAGTCAAAGGTTCCCTTTTGGAACCATCCGAATTTTAATCAAACGTGTTTTACTATTTACCTTACGCGATGCAATCTTTCAAACTCGAATTTACTTTCGATATTTTCTTCTCACACACACAACATATTGAATCTTTTCCATACATTTATACATATGCAAGATTTCATGTAATTTAAATTCATATTCCTTGTAACGACAAGTGGAGACATATCCTCGAGATAGGAGTGATTTCCTTACCTTGACGATTAACTCCACTCCCCTTTTCTTAAAACGACCTCACCAACGAGTTAGGGGTGAATCCCTTACCTAGGTGATCGTTACCAAAACGTCTCTTCAAAATATCTTATTATGCAAACTCGATCATGTTTTATACCTAAATTATTTATCATTATTCAAAATACATACGTATACGATTTCGAAATACATTGTTTTATCAAGCATACTTTCTATCCTACAACCTATTTTTTTCCTAACTCACATGCACGGATTCTTAACTTATCTTAAACGTTTTACTACACAAATTTCCAAACCTTATGAAATGCTACCTATCACTTTAATCGGTCAAACAAATCTCTTGCCCATGAACTTCATATTCGACTTAATCACTAAAACGCACTCATGATATATATCACCAAACTAAAGACTTTCATTCTCAATCGGAGGATCAAACCAACCTTCCTTTTACACCTATAAGATCTTATGGATGTTATATGATCGTTTTACCAAAGATCCCTTTCACATCAACAAATCATTTGTTAGAACTTTTAAATCACAAGGTCCTTTTGCTAAAAATTCTTTTCTAAGGATCTTCGTTTTCATAAGAACCTCCTAAATTCATAACTTCTTGTTTGATGAAATGAAATTACTTTTGATTGAAAACCTTTTTACACCAATTTACAAAACACGTGGGCAAGAAGACTTCTTGGAGACCGACCACCCTTGGATTTCGTAAACCTTTTTAAAACAAAAGTAGCATTTCCATTTATTACAAAATGCATTGGGCTTAACCAATGAGTACCTTATGTCCTTTTTCATATGCAACTACATCCTACCTTTCAAACCAAGCTCAATCTAATTTTGATACGATAAACTCAACGTTTCATTTAAACAACTATACCCACGTATCGTCCTACACGTTTTAGTCGTTTTAACGCGACAATTCACTTATAATCATTCGTATTTACATACTTAACCTTTTGGACGATTTTATACACCTAAGTCCGTGATGTTCCAACGTACCCTATACACGTAAATTTAAATATTCATACCTACACTTACATTCATACGTTTTATGCCTATACTTATAATCGTATTCATACTTATACTCATACGTTTCATGTTTTACTTATACTCATTCGTTTCATGATTTTACCTATACTCATATATTTCATGTTTTCACTTATACTCATACGTTGCGTGCTTATACATATACACATACTACTCGTACGTGTTATGTCAATACACATACTTGCGTGCTTATTCATACCTAAACTTATACTTATGCTCACACTTTCATTCATACTCATGATCCATACATTCGTACCCATACGCGAGCGTAATCCGAGGGATTCGCTTGCGTGGGTCCCATACATACTCAAGTATGGACTTGCTTACATACTACATTCTTACACGTGCATATTCTTAATTTTTAAATTATGGATACCCTAATTCATACACAACTAGTACAAGCTATGCGGATCAGGCGACGATCAATATAATCACGGGTGCACACGGGATTATAGTGATAGGCGTGTGAGAACCATAGAGTGTACTACCGTGTATGGTGAGACACGGAACGTAACATGACACGAATAATGAAACGAACGTAACATGGTCGAAACATGGTGGATACGCCGCTGGTACTTCCTATATATAAGTGTTTTCACCATATTACCAAATTTCGTAAAACGTGCCATGAGAAATTCAATGTTTTGCAGACCTTTTGGACCTAATACAACTTCACACCACTCACAAACGCATTATATCCGATTATCCATGACGAGACTTCATCCTTAACGCACTACGTTCATCTATCCAACACTTATGCTGTTCTCATACTTCTACTCTTTAAGAGTCATTCGTTCATTCTATACTCGAATTATTCTCCTTATCCTTTTAGTTCATACAAACCTCGTTCGCAATTAAGCTTGCTTAAACATTCGAGTCCTAACTTACCTCGTTACCTATAAAATAGTCTTCCTATTCTGGATTCTTGTGTAACTATACTTAGTATACCTTTGATGCTTTATTTAAAGTACCAAACCTTCTCGTTTCCCTGAATAAACAACCTTCTACAACTGTGATTTCGTTACCACGTCCCATCAAAATACAAACCGTTTGTCAACATCTTCTTTCTTAATACGTCACTTTTTTAAATACGTCACCAATTTAAGTTACCCGAAGTTGTTAGACTCACTTCACCTATATACGCACCTACATGTTTTCAACTATGTCAAATACCTCAAATTATTTTAGGCAACGAACTCACTCACAAGTTTACCATGTCGCTCTCCAAAGTTTTGTGCCTTTCAAAATATTTCAAAATTTTCAAGTCTCAAATGTTTACTAAAACTCTTCGAGTCTACCTCTTGAATAAATTTCGGGACGAAATTTCCTAAAGGAGGGGAGACTGTAACGCCCCGCGTTTTCATACTTTCTATATTTAGAAACCATCGTTTGTAAAACTATTTTTAGAAACTTCGTAGCCTTGTAATCGTTCTTTCATTAAAAGCGATGTAAAATCCGAGACTTGGATCATGAATAAAACTCGTATTTTGTTGCAAATATGTTAAACACACTTTATACATGCTCGTATGCTCGAAACGGTGAATCAATCGATGTTTAATCGTTATTCTCGGAAACTATGTGCTAAACTTGTAATTAATCTAAACTTATGCCTAAAACGTGTTTTGAACGAGAACGATACTTGATTTCAAAGTTCGTACGCTTAAATATACTTGGCTTATACTCCTCATACTTGGCTTTATCTTAAAATATACTTTTATGGCAAGAATGGTCCTTAAAAGTCCTAAAACACCAAAATAGCAAAGTCTGGGGGCTAAAGTGTAAATTTTGAAACTTATGTCTAATAAACAACCCCCGGGCGGCCCGCTTTAACTTACCAGAAACCTAATGCGGGCCGCATGGCCCTCAGAATCGTAGAAAAACACAGCAGCTCACGAATATGCACGAAATCCCAACTTCCAAACCTCCCCAATCACCATTTATCCACCTCTAAACACCTCCAATCACCTCCATACTCTTCCATTATAAATACAACTCTTCTCCAACCCTTTTTACACTTTCACAACTCATTACACTTCACAAATCCTCTCTAACTCAGCTGCAAATCTGCATTTTGGACATATTTATACTCTCCTACAAAAGTGAGTGTAACTTGCTTGTTTTGAGTCCAAATCACTTGATTCTTTCTTCTACTTCTTTAGTACATCCTTGGGTTTGATTCCTTGGTTTTTCCTTGGAGAAATCATGCTTGGAATTTCCCTAAAAAGGACCTAAACTTTCTGTTTTGTTTAATGTTATTCAAAAACTTGTTTAAACTTATCAAACTTGTGTCTAACACATCTCATACCTATGTGCCAATGCTTACAACCTCTCTTATGGTTGGTTAAGCTTAAAAACAAGGTTGAGACACTATAAATCAGAGGTTAAAACCTCAAATACTTTCTGTTTTGTTAGGGTATTTGACCCACAAATCATGTCGAGCTTAGATCTTGATGAATGCGTGATTATGGAACAACTTGGGTTGTCCTACATACAATCCTCACATGATTTGATGATTTCTCTTTAGTTAGGTTGTTTATGTTATTGTGCTAATCCTAGTTCATGACCCTCCTTGGTTGTTTTTACATCAAGTGAAGTGGTGAACATTCAAGGGGTTCCTAAATGGAAGCATGTTCTTCCTACCCCATACATGACATCTATGATAACTCGAGGTGCCTAAATGAAGATCCTAATCTTCTACATCCTACTTGAATTATTGGACTAAATAATATGTAATACTTAACCTAGATATATATATACACTCATTCGAACCTTTGATGTTGAACTTGTGTTTATATGTTAAAGTAGTAGAACATCATCTAAGACCTAAACCTTGTTGTGATTCTTATGGGTGTTCAACTCATGAAAACATTATCATAACCCTTGTGGTTACCAAGTGTCATACAAGTGTTAGGTGTTGAAGATGATTATTTTCACATGTTATTCTCATATCATATTTTATGTTGTTTTAAATACCGAACCTTGTCTCTACGCATACTTGAACTTTAACCCTTACACATTCAATCTTTTAACCTCATCAACTCGTCAATAATTGGATAATTGGAAAGCATATGCCAACTTTGTGAGTATACTCGTATTTTCCCCTCTTTACTTTTACCACTTTTGGGGTCTAACATGTTTATCTATCAACAACTTACACATGAACTTTTTGCTTAAACACATGAACATTCTTATTAACATGCTTGTATACGTGATGGCTTGATACTTTAAACTTGGATGAATCTTATGTGTTGAACTTATCATTAACTTGTACGAGCCAAACCGTGACATATGTAGCGCTATAGGATTAACGACCCGCCGCCCGTAACTTGTGGTTATGTCATGAGCATATTGCGTTTTCTTGGTTTGATATGTTAGACACATACCATGTTTTTATGTTTATCTTGAATCACATGCTTGCTATGAGGAATTGTTCAAAACTTATCTTTTGTTATGTATGTACCAAACTTGTATACTCGCCATTGCTTTTGCATTGAATTGTATTTTTAAACATGTTACAGGTTGATGATGATGGTACTATGAAAAGAAGTAGCGTTGATGCCTAGATACACATATAGACGTTAGGTTTAATATGTTGTATCAATTTTGCTTATGTTGTTATGTACTTCTTTGAACTTGTTGTATTTGAATTTCTTGTAATGTTGACAATCACTTTATGCAATGAAATCGGTTTATTAAATATTGTCACAAATAGCGTTATGATGTCTCTAGCAATCTTCACACTTCGTCTCATCCCGATGTTTCCGCCATTGGATGGGGTGTGACAATTATGTTATCCGTGATTGTACTCTCGAGCTCAACAATCACATCTTCCCAATCGACCTTATTCCGATGCAACTCGGAAGCTTTGACGTCATAGTAGGCATGGACTTTCTTCGAGAAAACCAGGCTGAAGTTGTGTGTTACGATAAGATGATTCGTTTTTCGCTCTCAAATGGTGACTATTTATGTGTATACGGTGATACTACTTCGAAGAGTCTCAAGCTTATGTCGTGTGTCCAAGCCAGCAAGTATCTCCGCAAGGAATACAGAGCTTTCTTGGCTAACATTGTGGTAGCGGAGAAGGAAAAGAAAGATAAGAAGGAAGTAAAAGACGTTCCTGTGGTTCGTGAATTTCCTAATGTTTTTCCAGAGGTTCTTCCCGGACTACCGCCAAGTCGTGATATCGACTTTCGTATCGACCTCATTCCTGGAGCCAATCCTACTGCCAAAGCACCCTATCGACTCGCGCCATCTGAAATGCGCGAACTCTCAACCCAACTACAGGAATTACTTGAGAAAGGCTTCATTCGCCCGAGCACCTCTCCTTGGGGCGCGCCAGTCCTTTTCGTCAAAAAGAAGGATGGGTCGTTCAGGATGTGCATCGACTATCGGGAATTGAATAAGTTAACTATCAAGAACCGCTATCCTCTACCTCGCATCGACGATTTGTTTGATCAACTACAAGGCGCTACGTGTTTCTCAAATATCGACCTACGTTCAGGTTACCATCAGCTACGTATTCAAGAGGAGGATATACCCAAAACCGTGTTTCGCACCCGATACGGTCATTACGAATTCGTGGTTATGCCTTTTGGTTTAACCAACGCGCCAGCAGTTTTCATGGATCTGATGAATCGCGTGTGTAAACCATATCTCGACCGTTTCGTCATCGTATTCATCGACGATGTCTTGATCTGTTCCAAAATGAAAACCAAGCACGCGCAACATCTACGTTTGGTTCTCGAGTTACTCAAGGGGAACCAACTCTATGCCAAATTCTCCAAGTGTGAATTCTGGTTGGAGGAAGTTCAGTTTCTGGGGCACATTGTTAATAGTCAGGGTATTCACGTCGATCCTGCGAAGATTGAAGCTGTCAAGAGCTGGGTTACGCCTAAGAACCCGTCTGAAGTCCGCTCTTTTCTCGGACTAGCGGGCTATTATCGACGCTTTATCGAAGGATTCTCAAAGATCGTTGTACCGCTTACCTCTCTTACACATAAAGACCATCCTTTTGTCTGGGGAACCAAACAAGAGTCTGCCTTCCGAACCCTCAAACACATGCTTTGCAATGCTCCTGTCCTCACATTGCCCGACGGAAACGACAATTTCATTGTCTATTGTGATGCTTCCAACCTTGGTCTAGGTTGTGTTCTCATGCAACGGGACAAGGTCATAGCTTACGCATCTCGTCAGCTCAAAATCCACGAGAAGAACTATACAACCCATGATCTCGAGCTAGGCGCAGTTGTTTTTGCATTAAAGATTTGGCGACACTACCTGTACGGTACTAAGTGTACGATCTTCACCGATCATAGGAGCCTACAGCACATCTTTAATCAGAAGGAACTTAATATGCGTCAACGCCGATGGGTAGAACTTCTCAACGATTACGATTGTGAGATTCGTTATCACCCAGGCAAGGTGAATGTTGTTGCCGACGCACTTAGCAGACGGAGCTATCTGCTTAGCACTCGTAATGTTCAAGCCCAGCATGATCTCGAAACTCTCATCCTCGACGCTCGACATGCATGTTTTAACGAACGTACTTTGAAGAAAGAAAGAATCTACCACGATGGAGCCCAACTTGTGAGCAAGTCGAATGGGATATTTCACTTTCTAGACCGAATTTGGATTCCCAAGCGAACCAATTTGCGGCAAATTCTGATGGACGAAGCCCACAAATCCCGGTATTCTATCCATCCCGGTGCCGACAAAATGTACCAGGATCTTCGCTATAAGTACTGGTGGCCGGGTATGAAAAGGGATATCGCTCTCTACGTCGGAAAATGCCTGACTTGTGCTAGAATCAAGGCCGAACACCAAAGACCCTCTGGCTTACTTGAACAACCACCAATTCCCATGTGGAAGTGGGAAAGTATAGCCATGGACTTCATAACCAAACTACCGCACACGTCATCAGGTCACGACAACATTTGGGTTGTTGTTGACCGTTTGACTAAATCAGCTCACTTTTTGCCAATACGAGAAGACTACAAGCTAGAATGATTAGCCCGAATCTACACCGGCGAGATCATTTGTAATCATGGGACGCCTCGTGACATCATCTCTGATCGTGATGCTCGGTTTACTTCGCGACTGTGGGAAACGTTTCAAACGGCACTCGGTACAACGCTTAATCTAAGTACCACCTTCCACCCTCAAACCGACGGTCAGACTGAAAGAACGATTCGTACTCTTGAAGACATGCTCCATTCGTGTGTTCTAGATTTCGGTGGTAATTGGGATAAGTACTTGCCACTAGTCGAATTCTTGTATAACAACAGCTACCATTCTAGCATCCAAATGGCACCATTCGAGGCATTATACGGAAGAAGATGTCGATCGCCTATTGTGTGGCACGAGATCGGTCACTCGCAACTAACCGGTCCGGAGCTACTACAAGAAACGACAGACAAAATTTTCCAAATACGAGACAACCTAGTGAAAGCTCGGGATCGACAGAAAAGTTACGCCGAGAAAAAGCGCAAGCCCCGTGAATTTGGCGTTGGGGACTACGTACTCCTAAAGGTATCACCTTGGAAGGGTGTAGTCCGATTCGGCAAGAAAGGGAAACTCGCACCTCGATATGTTGGACCTTTTAAGATTCTGGAAAGAATCAGAAAAGTCGCCTACAGACTCGAATTACCGGAGGAACTTAGTAACGTCCACCCGACTTTCCACGTGTCAAACCTCCGAAAATGCATAGCTGACCATGACTTACATGTTTCTCTCGATGATCTACAAGTGAACGAAACATTACACTTTGTGGAAAAGCCTGTCGAAATCATGGAACGCCAAACCAAGCAGCTCAGGCGCTCACGCATTCCTATTGTGAAAGTCCGATGGGAAGGCAAACGAGGCGCAGAGTTCACTTGGGAACTCGAAAATGACATGAAGGCTAAGTACCCGCAGTTATTCGAAAAGAAAGTCTAGATAAAGAAAGTTCCCAACGTGATTCATGGCGGTTGTAGCAGCTTCCAGCTTAATTTCGGGATGAAATTCCCTAAACAAAGGGAGGCTGTAACACCCCGTGTTTTCACAAGTCAAAGTCAAAGCCAAGGTAAAAGTCAACGACCGATTTCGCGCAACTTGACTCGTAGGAACTTCTTGTTTTTAATTATATTATGCGGAGTAAGTGTCGTTAATTGCAATAATCGATGTGTGTTAATCGTTATTCAATCGATCTACAACTGTGAACTATAGGAAGTTACAATGCGATAAAGTTAACTAATCAATAGTCAAGCTATGATAATCGAATCGACATCAAATAGCAACTCGAGCTACGTGTTTTCACTTGTTATTATACGTGTGTGTGTGCCTTACATGTTACCTGTGCATGTTTATTTATGTTGTGTTGTGTAATCAAGCGAACTCAATCGAAACTCGAATGCAATCGAACTCGAACTCGAATCACGATCGAACTATGATAGATAGTGAAAAATAGATTATGCGAGATACGAAGTAGCTGGGACTGAAAGTAATTTGACTAGGAAACCCTACCGAATCGAACCGCTCGAAATCGAAATATCAAAAATCGTCGCACGAAACACTCGAAAAGTGTGACCGATCGATCAGGCTCCCAGCCGATCGAACAGCCAGCCGAACGGACTGCTGTCCGATCGGACAGGCTGTCCGATCGAGCTGCCAGCCGATCGGCCAGCACTTTCCTCTTTTGTCATCCTATAAATACCCATGTTATTGTCATCTTTTTCCACTTTTGGAAACCCCTGTTCGACCAGCACGCTCAGCTCACCTTTTCTCAGATTTCTCTCGATTCCGGTAAGTTTTCATCCTAAATCTTGTACTTTCTTGATCTATGCATACTCCTACACCTTTCTATCTTTCAAATCTTAACTTTTAACCATGAGATCATCAAGAATCAAGTGTTCTAGGATGATGTCATCATGGGTTCTTGAAGAACTTCATGTTTTGGCCTCAATCCACCAAGAAAGACTTGGATCTAGCCGATTTCCACATAAATAAACACGGATCCTTCATAGATCTAAACATATACACGGTAACAAGGATTGAAGGATGGATTTTCCGACTTTCCTTCAACTCTTTGTCAATCAAATAACTTCAAACTGATAGAAACGGGGCCTGAGTCGGTTTACAAATCACTTCGGTGGTTGTATGACTCAAGATCCGGATTCTATCCACGAGGTTAACTGACTTCGAGTTAAATGTTAAACTTCGTTCCGAACAGACGACCGACCGGATTTGGGAGACTCCTGTCCGACCCGGGAAGCCAAGTAAGGACGAGGCACCAATGGTTTTACTCGCTGTCAAGATACCCCAATAAAATGACAAACAAACAGAACGACCAAGTGATAGACGAAAGGGCTGATCAGGTCAGGATGCCGACCGATCGGACTGCTGTCCGAACGGACAGCCAGCCAATCGGATAGTCAGCCGATCGACCAGCCAGCCGATCGGCTAGCACTTGGCCCCACACAATCAATTTATTTTAAGACTAGTATTGAACGAAATGTTGTTCGATCGAACTACTGACCGATCGGATTACTCTTCGGATCATGAGATACTATGCTTCAATACTTAATCAATTTTCAACATGTTCAATGCACTAGAAGTGCCACCCGATCGAACTACCGTCCGATCAGGTGACACCCTGTTGACCGATCGAACAACAATTGTGCTATTCGATCGACCAACTGTCCGATCCACTACACCACACTTTACATTTCATTTAAAAGCCTTTGACTTGTTAACCTGTCCGATCCAAAGACTAAACATTTGCAAATCATTTGAAGGCCTAACCGATCGGGTTGCCGACCGACCGAACAGCCGTCCGATCGACCGACCTGAAAGGCAAAGGTACTTCAGTGTTTTCAAATGCCACAATGAAAACTTCAAAAGTCAAGCCATCATACACAAACACATCCTTCTCAAAGGAAGAAACAATCCACTCGAACAGCCATCCGATCGGCCTACCGACCGACCGGACAGCAGACCGAACGGGCTGTCAACCGAACGGTTAGCCGTCCGATCGAACTACCGTCCGATCGACCAACTGTCCGACTCTCCAACATTTGATTTCCGTTTTACGTTCCACTTATCGTTATGCTACCGAATCTATTCAGGCTAATCTTACTTGCTAAGCGCTCCCTTCAATCCATTAATCACTGTGAGTATACTCGATCCCTTTTTGCTTTAAGCACTTTTGGGTGTTACATACATTACGAATATTCAACTACAACTATCACACTACTCAAACTATTTGAACGCTAACCATTAATGCATGATATACGTGGCTTATGAATGCTTGTTGTTATGTTTACACATGGAATGCTGTCTCCCTGCCTTAGCAACGATAGTACTATAGTTTGGACTCAGCACCCGTTCACACGGGGGTTGTTAAGGATCTTTTACTTGCATGGATTACGGTGGTAATCATGTATTGCGAACTGCCTCGGGCAGTCAACCCGCAGTCATTGGTATCGATGGATCTATGTCGATAACTAACGTGCTTCATTTCACTATGTGTACGTGCTGGTTATGCGTAAACGAATTCAAACCCTATATGCTATTATCAAACTTGTATGCTCACCTTTACATTTTATGTATTGACGTTATTTTAACGTATGTGACAGGTGCTTAGGAAGTTTTACATGCGTAGCATGCTGTGAACTTGAGGCTAGGAAAGGTCTAGGATGCTCTCTGTGCTGTGATGAAATCGAAGCTAGGAAAGGAGGTCCTAGAAACCAATAAATGAACTATCTATGTTAAATCTGAGTTGTCGGAACAGAATACTTGCCTAGATTTTATCTGTGATAATTTGTTTACTGTTTGAGACATGGTATGGGACATGTTAATTTAAATTGAATGGTAACGATAGTTGTTATGGAAACTTCTGGACAATCTGTTTCACTCAGTTCCATGCCCCGATGATTCCGCCATCGGTTGGGGTGTGACAAACTAATTATGGAAATGTCGGTGCATGCTTGTCATGGTTTAGTCTATGGAAACCATGATGGTTCCCTAAGGGGGTGGTGTACAGGGGTGGACCCAAGCATAGCCCAAGGTGGGCGGGCGCACCCCCGGGGAAAAAAAATTATTGCTAAATTTCGTCGAAAATACCGTCCGCACCCCTTGGAATTTTTCGTCCGCACCCCTTGGAACTTTTCGACCGAACCCCTTAGGTAAAAAGTGTTATCAATTTATATTTTAAATTTTTTTATAGTAAATTCTTATTTAAAAAAAAATACTACCTAAATTATATAACTTTTTATACCTAACTAACTAAACCCAAATACCCATACCTTTACCCACTTATAATTCCTAACTAGCTAGCCCACTAAGTCTTAGCTCATTAACCAAACACAACAATATTTTAAACTATAATAAAATAATTAAAGCCCAAAACCTTTAGAAATTAGAGGAGAAAAAAAGAGTTTTTTGCTGAAATAGTGCTAATATTGGAATGATGATAACAACTAATGTTGGGTTCAAAAATGTTGCACAAGTAATGCCATAGCCATTAGTAATGGCGAATTCCTTGAAACTATAGGGTGGTGTCAGGCTACTTTCAAGAATAATCAGAATCCAATCAGATCCAATCATTAGGAATGTAAAAGTAGCCATTACAAATGGAGAAGTGTCAGGCGAAATAGTACAAGTAGCCATTTCAAATGGAGAAATAGTACAAGTAGCCATTACAAATGGAGAAATAGTACAAGTAGCCATTACAAATGGAGAAATTCTGCCATTTCACTGTTTCAAAGCCAATATAATTGGCAAAAAGTTGAAAATTCTGCACAATTCTGCCATTTCACTGTTTAATAGCCAATTTAATTGGCGAAAAGTTGAAAATTATGCACAAAGTCTACCATTTTTCTGCCATTTCACTGTTTAAAAGCCAATATAATTGGCGAAAAGTTGAAAGAACTGCACAATAAGCCATTTGAATTGGCGAAAAGTTCACCTTTTTCTGCACAATTTCCATTTTAAATGGCGAAAAGTTCAACTTTTCTGAAAAGTTGCTGAAAAGTTCTGGAAAGGAGTTAAAAAATATTGATATGATTATTTATTGTAGAGGACCGTTGTTGCCAATAAAAAGTCCGCAATAAATATTGATCAGTCTCATTCTATGGACTTTTTATTGGCAACAATGGTCCTCTACAATAAATAATCCTATCAATATTTTTTAACTCCTTCCGAGAACTTTTCAGCAACTTTTCAGAATAGTTTAACTTTTCGCCATTTAAAATGGAAATTGTGCAGAAAAAGGTGAACTTTTCGCCAATTCAAATGGCTTATTGTGCAGTTCTTTCAACTTTTCGCCAATTATATTGGCTTTTAAACAGTGAAATGGCATAAAAATGGCAGACTTTGTGCATAATTTTCAACTTTTCGCCAATTAAATTGGCTATTAAACAGTGAAATGGCAGAATTGTGCAGAATTTTCAACTTTTCGCCAATTATATTGGCTTTGAAACAGTGAAATGGCAGAAAAATGGCAGAATTTCTCCATTTGTAATGGCTACTTGTACTATTTCTCCATTTGTAATGGCTACTTGTACTATTTCTCCATTTGTAATGGCTACTTGTACTATTTCGCCTGACACTTCTCCATTTGTAATGGCTACTTTTACATTCCTAATGATTGGATCTGATTGGATTCTGATTATTCTTGAAAGTAGCCTGACACCACCCTATAGTTTCAAGGAATTCGCCATTACTAATGGCAATGGCATTACTTGTGCAACATTTTTGAACCCAGCATTAGTTGTGATCATCATTCCAATATTAGCACTATTTCAGCAAAAAAACTCAGAAAAAAGGGTAATAAAGTTGTTACCCAGCGACAACACTCCAGCAGCCGGTGACCACCGTAATCAGCCACCATACCACCGTCGTTTGATACCAAATCTAACCGGAATCCGAACACGGGTAAGTTTCTTTGTTATTTTGATGATTTTGGTTGATATTATAGGGAGAAAAAATGGTAATAAAGTTGTTAAATAGGTTTGAAATTTTGTGTGTTTTGACGTTGTTTATGGTTGTTTAGATGATTTTTAGGGTGATTATGTTTATATATTTTTAGGGTGATTACAACTTACGTTATGATTTCTAGGGCTTGAATAGTTGAAAATTAAAATTAAAATTGAAACATTATGTTATGGAGCGATTAACTTATGTTATATAGACAAAGAATTGCTTAAGAAATTAGTTTTACATGATATTTTGGATAGATTTCAAAAAATGAAAACCCGTAGGGCGTCGATGTTTTAATTATGCTTGTAACAAGGTTTGACATGTTTTTGATGATTATATAAATTTAGTTTGATGTTCGTTTGTTTTACATGACCCGACCCGATATGAACCGATTTTTTTACTTATATACCTAGGGGCCTAAAATTTTTAAAAATGTTCCGCACCCTCATGGAAAAATTTCAGGGCCCGCCACTGGTGGTGTAGCACATCATCCACTATCCTAGATAGCAATCCATGACCCATCCCATGCGCATGCGCCTATTCAGAGAGCGGTTATAGTATATAACATAACTCAACCTTCAGTTTTTCAATCATTTCTATAATTTCTGCTTAGAATTTTCATTTTTCAGCAAGGTTATTGTTCAATAATTCAATTTTTTTTCTCACCCCTAGTTTATTACCAATGGAGCTGGGTCATTTGATATATTTTAATCACCAAACCGAGTCCTAAGTAATCCCATGTTTTAGCTAAGTCTTAATCCTTATCTTTTGAATGAAGCTCGGTCTTATTGGACCCACTCTCAACACCGGCATAGACCAATACAGTTGGTTTAAGGTGGGCTGGTCCTCATTACTCCCGGCTTGGACGGGTTCTCCAACACTTTCTTCTTTTTGTTATTTACAAAGGTAAAAAACCTTTTGGTCTAAATAATATTATATTTATTTTTAGAAAGTTTCATAATCCTATTTTTATATGGTAAGTCAACAATAGTTATAAAATATTAGTAGCAAAATAAATGAAGACTAAGTTGTTCCTGAATCTTGATACTGCTGGTATTAAAGTTAGGTTTATAAATATGACTGATTTTTAAATATATAAGAGGAGAGAGAAAAGGTGTGTTTATTTAAAAATTATTTGTTTTGTAACTTGGGAGGTGAATTAAAATTTTGATTTATAATATGAAGTTTGTCCTTTAATTTAAAAACTGGACGGATAGTTTTTAGTTTTAAAACTTGTAAGACAAAGAATACCACAGTCCACAGTTATAATTTTTATTCTTAAAGTGTAATAACATATTTATTGTACTTCAAGGAGTATAATAACATTTTTATTATGCTTATAAAGAAATCGTTTCATTTTAAATTTTATTATTTTATGTGTATTTTTGGTAATATCTATGAGATTCCTAATGGCTTATAGCCTACTATGCATAGTAATATTCTCATAGTGGATAAAATATATTTCATGGATTTGATTACGTAAATTTTCACATGTAAGAATAAGTTTTTCGATGCCTATTGTGCGTGCGTTTGTTTCCCACGTGAGAATAGTCGTCTTAATCATGCAATCCAGCAACACTGACGAGCTGCATCAGTGGTTGGATCCAAAGGCGTATTTATATGAATGTTACCAATTGGATAAACTAGTTATTTTCCGCCCGCGCGTTGCGGCGGGACCCAATGACTACAAAAGGCGTGTCAGCAACGGGAAACAGATACCGAATCAAAACATAAATAAAATGACATGGTAAGGATAGTCACTCCGTCATAAAAAAATGATTTGAAATAACCTAATATATAATAATAGGACTCACACGTCCCACACGTTGGAAATTCGGCTGTTTTCAGTTCAGTTATTACGGTGCTAACACGTTAAAATATGGATGAGCTCGGTACCGGTAACGGCAGTGAAAGTACCGATCCAGAAAATCATCGAAATTAGGTACCGGCATCGAAAATGGTCGGTACAATACGGTATGGTATTTGAAGGTAAAAATCAATAAATACAGGTATGGTGCTAGACCGGTGTCGAACCGAAAGTAACGATTCTGAAAACGCCAAAAGGTGGGTACCAAATTGGTACCGAAAATGATTTGGTATAGTAAATTTGGTACCGATACGATACCGGTTCGTTTACAGAATTTGATACGATTTGCTCATCAATATTCTAAATATCCAAGTTAATTTTACATGCTACAATTCATTCATTACAGAAAAAGACAAAAAAGAAAACAAAATAAGTTGTTGTGTATATAAAACCTCTTCTGCGGAAAGTGTGTTTTTCCTAGAAAGTCTAGGAAGCGATCTGAGTCATCCGTTTGGTGTTTTTAATGGCTTAGATCAAATGGATGGCATTTTCGTAATATTTTAGTTATATAATTAGAGACTTTTAATATAGTGAGGGTATTTTGGTAATTGAAAGTGTTTTAAATCAGTCAAAAACTGCCATATCAATAAACCAATCCCTAAAATCATGGGATTTCCCCTCTTTCTCTTTCTCTCTCTCCCTAACCGCAACCAAAGAAGAACCAGCCATATTTTCCTGCAAATATTGCTTCTCCGATTGGACATATTGCGGATGGAGTTGTTGATTCGCAAAAAAATGAATCTGCGAATGTATAATATCGGCGGATGAACAAGATCAGTTTCAGCGAATGAACCCTATTTTCAGCGCGCACCAGCAATTGTTCTTCAAGGTTTTTCGCAGATTTTATCAAGAATTACTTTGAATTTGAACTTTTAATTTTTTAACATGTTTGTTGTTAAAACACAGTGTCAAGAATCCTCCAGCAATCTGCTTGCTGTTAAAACACAGTGTCAAGGAAATCTGCTTGCTGTTAAAACACAATGTCAAGAAATCTGCTTGCTGTTAAAACATAGCGTCAAGAATCCTCCAGCAATCTGCTTGCTGTTAAAACACAGCGTCAAGAATCATCCAGCAATCTGCTTGCTGTTAAAACACAGTGTCAAGGAAATTTGCTTGCTGTTAAAACACAATGTCAAGAAATCTGCTTGCTGTTAAAACACAGCGTCAAGAATCCTCCAGCAATCTGCTTGCTGTTAAAACACAGTGTCAAGGAAATCTGCTTGCTGTTAAAACACAGTGTCAAGGAAATCTGCTTGCTGTTAAAACACAATGTCAAGAAATCTGCTTGCTGTTAAAACACATCGTCAAGAATCCTCTAGCAATCTGCTTGCTGTTAAAACACAGCGTCAAGAATCCTCCAGCAATCTGCTTGCTGTTAAAACACAGCGTCAAGAAATCTGCTTGATGTTAAAACACATCGTCAAGAAATCTGCTTGCTGTTAAAACACATCGTCAAGAAATCTGATTGCTGTTAAAACACAGCATCTTGTATGATTTAAATCGAAACTGTCAATTTGATTTAAATGGAATATTTAGTTTCCATAATTTTCTGGTTAGTTAGTTATCCTAATAAAATAATCCATAATTAAAATAATATTCAAATTACACAATTGCCATTTTAGTTAAAATCCTTCAATGCCACATGTCGCCTTCAGATCGCTTCCTAGACTTTCTAGGAAAAACACACTTTCCGCAGGAACCCTACTCTTCAAACGAAATACAGTTTACTTACTGTGTGTATGAAAAGTAATCTAAACGGTGCAATTACTTGCATTGCTGCGTTGCTACAGGATTTGATGAGCTCGTTACCAACCGGTACCGAAAATACTGGTACCGAAATCCCCAAAAGTGGGTACCGGTACCGAATATACCTAGTATGGACGGTTCGGTACAAGTCGGTATTGGTACGTCACCGGTATTTGAGAGTAAAAACCGGTGAATACCCGTGCGGAACCGGTACCAAAAAATACACCGGTTTGGTAAATTTGAGACCGGTACCTATACCCGATACCATTTGCTCATCTCTTAATCATGTTACTAATTTTAAATAATCCTAATCTAATTCTAATATTAATTTAATAATCTAATTGTAATATGAATTTAAAATATTATTTTAATAATCTAATTGTAATATTAATTTAATAGTAAATCAACTGTTCATTGTGTTTCTCTTTTATCATATATGAATTATTGAATTTATCATGAGTCGTTTTATAGATACATGTACCACATAGATAATATTGTAGTTGTAGTCGAAGAGTTTTGAAACACAATTATATTATTATTGTTAATAATAATAATATATTATTATTATTATTATTATTATTATTATTATTATTATTTATATTTATACATATTAAATCAAACTGCCCATGAACAGTACTTATTTATTTAATTCATTTCTACGATTATTATTATATATACTTAAATCATTATTATTATTCACTCTATAACATTATACATATTTGGCTAACAGTAGTTCACCTGCTTTGGGCCAAATCAAATTACGGTTTTGTCCCCGCTTTAAAATCAGTTTAAAATTACGGTTTTACCTTCGGTTCAAAATAAAAATATGTTTTTTCCCCAGTTAAAAAATTACAATTTTTCCCTCGGTTCAAAATTACGATTTTGCCCCGTTTAAATTTACAGTTTCGCCATTATTTTTGTTTAGTTCCTCCCAGCTAAATTACGATTTTGTCCTCAATTTAAATTTACATTTTTGTCTTTGTTTTGGTTTGTTTTCCCAGTAAAATTCCCCGCTTTAAATTTACGATTTTTCATCAGTTTAAAATTACGTTTTTAACTCCAGTTCAAAATAAAATTATGCTTTTGCCCGAGTTTAAAATTACAATTTTGCCCTCGGTTCAAAATTACGATTTTTCCCCGTTTAAATTTACAGTTTCATCATTATTTTTGTTTTTTCCTCCCAGCTAAATTACGATTTTGCCCTCAATTTAAATTTACATTTTTGTCTTCGTTTTTGTTTGCTTTCCCAGTAAAATTACGATTTTGCCCCCAGTGTATAACTATAGACACAAGATGGGGGGAATAGTGCTAGGAAGCTGCCTGACAATCCCCCATTGGCCCAACCAATTTACGATTTTATCCCCGCTTTAAATTTACGATTTTGCCATCAGTTCAAAATTACGTTTTTACTCCCAGTTCAAAATAAAATTATGCTTTTGCCCATAACTAAAAATTACCATTTTTCCCTCGATTCAAAATTACGATTTTGACCCGTTTAAATTTAGAGTTTTGTCAATAGTTTTGTTTTTTCCCCACCCAGCCAAATTACAATTTTGCCCAGTCAAATTACGATTTTGCCCCCAGTGTAAAATTACAGTCATGCATCGTTTTAGTTTTTTTTTTACAAATCTATAGTAGTGCTTTGTTTTAATTGTTTGACTCGGTGTAGTTTTTATTTGTATCAGGCAGCTGTCTGGCACACGCTCATTTATCTTGAAAAATTACAATTTTGCCCCCAGTTTAAAATTATTGTTTTTCTATCGTTTTTGTTTTTCTTAAACAAAAGTATGATAGTGTTTATTTAATTGTTTGACTCAATGTAATTATTTTGAGATCGTGTTATGAGTAGTATGTAAAAATAACCGAAACACAGACGTACATGTTATGAGAAAGAAATATTCGGCTTAGTGCCCCGCAACGCGGGCGGGGCATAATCTAGTTATATATATTAATACTAACTTAGCATGAATAGTACCTTGCCAATATGATTTTTTCTAATATTGTTTTTCTTTTCTTAGTTCATAATATTTTCTTTTAAAAAAAATATGTTTTAAATAATATTTTCTTGATTATATAGTTAATCTTTGATTGATATTCATCTAATAATTTTCGCTTTAACTTTATTAAAATATAAATATGTAGTTTTGCTTATTTTTTTATTACTTGACCTTCTGACATACATTTTGTGTGAACCACTACTATGATTAACCGAATCGAATTTGATCGAACAACATAGGTACCCGTTGTATCGAAATTAATGGAAACGATGCCCATATTATATTATTTTCGATTGATGTAAAATACATGTTGCAATAATTTATTCCTAATAATAATGTGATTTTGGTTTGCAATTGTAGCGAGCCTTTTAAAAAGGTTTTATACATCCTCATTAACTTAATTAGGTAATTAATTAACTAATTTTTTATTAATTATAATTATATTATTGTTCTTATTATTATTTTATTAGTTTTAAACATATTTTGTTTTTCTTTAATAACTCTTAAGATAAAATACGATGTTTTATAAATTGACGTCGTTTACCCTTTTTCGTTATTCTAATAATATACTATAATGCTTTATACATTTCGTTATTCTAATAAATTAGTACAATGTTATATTAACATCTGAATATATCGTTGTAACATACTTATTTTATCTGCGTTTTAATAAAAGTTTTGTTCAAAATTGAACGAGTCAATTATATATTTTTTTTGTTATTTTCCATAACAAACCAAACCGATAATGTTCGAACACATTCGGTAGCGGTATAAAGTACCTTTTATATCATAAGCTATAGCGAGTATCGGTGATAAACAAAACTAATACTATCCAAACAAATCGGTGCCATGTCAGTTTACTTTTAAAACCTTTATCGATATTCATTCTTATAGTTTTTACCGATGTAAAACATGTGTCAATATCCTTTTGAGCATATCATGACTTTATTTATTTGGGTTTATCTTTCGATCACTATAAGTGCCAATTACGGTACCGATACTTTATTGAATCGAATGATGATACCAACCGACTTCCTGCCGCAACGCGCAGGGGAAGTCTACTAGTTATTATTATATTCAATATATTTTTGCATATTAGCTAGCAAAGCTGCTCCCTGACGACATCGTTTTATATTGGGTTATTGGATTTTATCACCACTAACTATCGGCATTTGGCCGTTGCCACCCTCAACTAACACTTTGACACTCGACATCCCCAACTTGACTTTTAGTTTGTGCTGGCACCACTCAGTTAAATATTTACTAACTAAGTTTGTTTCTTATCCTACATGGCACAGACTTGATGACATGGACATGATGACGTGGCAAATCTTGATTACTAAACCCTCATTTGTTTCGATTCACCAGATATCTCTATCTCTAAAACCCATCATCTCTCTAACATTGTGTTCCCGAGTCTCATTTAATAGGGGGAGGGGAAGAAAAATGAATTAAGAGAGAAAAAGAAGGAAAATATGTGATTTTTTTCGTGTTCTCGAGTTTAATGAAAAGTAAGGAAAAGAGAAGAAATCAAGCATTTTATGTGTTCTCGAGTTAGGAGGAAAAGAAAAGAAAGAAACAATTTTACCATTATACTCTTTAAACATAAAACATTTTAATTAGACATGAGAGTAATTTAGTAATTAATATGATTTTCTCTCCTAATCTCTCCGATTTAGGAGGATAAATATACATACAAATTTTCTTCCCTTTTTTCCTCCTTTCCCCTCCCCTTCTATCCTTAAAAAATCTTGGGAGCATGGTTTTTTTTTTCTTCATATTTTCAACTATTTTCTTTCCCCTCCCCCTGTTAAATGAGACTCGGAAACAGAGTGTAAACCTTTCTCTGCAAATTCAACCTACAACAATGGGATCCAATCAAGCAGCAGTTTCCTTCCTCACAAACCTCGCACACGCCGCCTTCGGCATCGGCACCGCCGCAACCGTCGACAGTTCCCCCTCTACAACGTCAACGGCGACCAACGGGCCGTCCTATTCGACCGTTTCCGCGGAGTTATTAACGATACCGTCGGTGAAGGTACTCATTTCCTCATTCCATGGCTCCAAACGCCTTACATCTTCGACATCCGCACCAGACCTCATACTTTCTCCTCAATCTCCGGCACAAAAGACCTCCAAATGGTTAACCTAACCCTTAGGGTTTTATCTCGACCTGAGGTTAATAATTTACCGTCGATTTTCAAAACCCTAGGGTTTGAGTATGACGAGAAAGTGCTTCCGTCGATCGGATCAGATCCTGAAATCAACTACTATTACAACAACGAAAAAAAGACGTTCTACGGATCGGATCCTCCATACACAACACAAATCATGTCAAATTTCTACAATTCAGAAACAAAATCACCAAAATTCAATCCAAAAGGTTACAGAAACAAAAAGAGAAAGTTACAGCGGTTTTAACAAGTTCTTCGGAGTAAGATCCGGCACGGATGACGGAGACGCGAGCGGAGGAAGATCGGGATGCTGATTGAAGGAACGTTGACCTATCCACGGTGAAGAAGATGCGTTAAGCTTGACGAAACTTGCAGACACCATTGATGTGCGTAGAAGAAAGAGGATTCAAGGGTTTGTTTGTTTGTTTGTTTATACATGATCTCTTGTGTTATAAAGTGCTTGACACGTCATTCGCCACATAATCTTGTCCATCTCATCAAGTCTGTGCCAGTTAGGATAAGAAACTGCCACGTAGGATAAGAAACAAGCTCAGTTAGTAAAGATTTAACAGAGTGGTGCCAGCACAAACTAAAAGTCAAGTTGGGGGTGCAAGGTGTCAAAGTGTTAGTTGGGGGTGGCAACGGCCAAAGGCCGATAGTTGGGGGGTGATAAAATCAATAACCCTTTTATATTAGTACATGCGTTCACCCATTATATTATTAGTACATGCGTTCACCCGTAAACAAACCGATTTTGATAACTTCCATTCTAAAAAGTTGCAGTAAAATTACTAGAAGGAAATATTTTGAAGATATTAAAAATAGATTTATACGATATTGGATTTAAATAACTCAAACTTTCATCAATTGGCCGATAACACTCCCAACTGTCGATACGTACACCAACACTCCTAACTTTCAATTTATTGGCCGATAACACTCCTTAACTGACTGAACCTAACATAGTTAGCTAATGTACGTTGCCACATCATCAAAAAATGTCATGTCAGCTTCCGTATCATCAAAAAATGTCACCTCAGCTGCCACATCATCAAAAAAAAGCCACATGGACTGCCACGTCAGCAAAAAGGACCACATCAGTAAAACTAACTGGGTTATGGTTCAGTTAGTTAGGGAGTGTTATCGGCCAATAAGTTGAAAGTTGGGCGTGCTGGTGTAAAAATCGAAAGTTGGGAGTGTTATCGGCCAATGGATGAGAGTTGGGGTTATTTAAATCTAATATCCCTTTATATTTTGTGCATTGGTATTAAAAGACGGGGTGTATGATAAGATCACCACAAGTTTGTATACGATATGTTTGTTTGCATATATAGGATGAAATTTTAATGGCATGTTTGTTCGTGATTAAATTGTTGGTGATTAAAGTGTAACCAATATATCATTTAAAAATAATTAGATTTTTTAAGACTATAAGAGAATTTGAAATAAAGTTTATTTAATAAACACCGGCCAACTCAATTTAGAAGGTGTAAATTAAGTACACACTTGATCAAAACTATTGTAATTTCGAGCACCAGAAAACCTTGGGGGTGTTTAGGCTAGCACCCTAGGTTTAAGTTGTAAAGCCTTTGATGGAGAGAAAAGTTGCATGGAAAATTATCTTAAGTTGTAACTAATGGTTAGTGGTAATTACTACTAAGTTGTACTAACTCAACTCAATATTTACGATGCTCAATACTAACGATGCTCAGTATGAGCATTGGTACGTTTCTACTGAGGTTTCCACCAATGCAATTGATAACAAGAAGAAGTTATCATTGATTGACATACATTGTACTCTTTCACGAAAAGTTACAACACTTCAACCCAATCATTTTCATGATTTGGCCATAAAAACAAAACCCATGTACCAGCTAACATACTACTCGTAGCATAGCTATTGCAAAGGTCTTGAGAGGGTGGGACAAGAGCAAACATTTCCTCTACCTTGTGGGGTTCGACCCCTATATAAAGGAATTCATCCGATCTGTTTAACCCAAGAAAACATATCAATTCATTTCCATAAAAAAAAACGCATTGAATTTGTAATATAAAAAGTGTGCTCAAGCATACAAAATTGAATTTATAATATATCTTGTAAATCTAAACAGGGATTTTGATTCTAGCCATTTTACTACAAAATAATAAAATTTAGGGTTTCAAACATCTAATCATATTTGATAAAACCTTTTCTTCTAACATGGATATGAAGAAATCAAATTATAAGGTATACAAGAAGAACTCTTCCAAACCCTAGCATGCATCTTCAAAACCTCAGTTGCATTTCCCTTCATCTTCTTTCCACAATCCACCTGCACCACCAAACAAAGTTTTCCAACCACCCCCACCTGCAACATCTCCTGTAAAACACTCAGGTTACCGGAAAACTTCGCCACCGAATGCAATATCCTCACCGCCTTCTCACTCGCCACAGATGACACCCGAAATATCTTCTTCGAAACCACCGCTAAACCACCCGCATGATTTAAAAGCTCCGCCCGCCCTTCAGCACACTCACAAATCTGATCCAAAAGAACAAGAATCATCTCGGAGACTCTTCTTTTTGTAGAATTCAGTAGGGTTTCGATTAACACAGGCACCACGCCTGCCTCAGCCGCTTTTATCCGATTTCGACCCCATCCACAAACGTTGATTAGTATCTTTAGTGTTGCTTTTGTGCCCTTTTTGGAGATTTGATCTATCAAGATTTGTTTGAGCTGCAAGAAGAATTTAGGGTTTAACAACGTGAGTTGCATGGGCTGATCCATAACCTCTAATATTGATTTTGTTAACATGACAGCGTAAGTTCTTGTCTCGCGACTGGCGTCTCGTTGCATCTTGTTCATTAACGTCTCCATGAAATCTCCTGTGTTTAGAGATAGAGATTTGAGACCGGTTGGTGAAAGATTAAGGTGGTAAAGAATACTTAACGCTTCGTCGGCTGGGGTGGTTTCTCGGGCTGGTGATGATGATGTTATGCTATTGTTCATGTTGGTTACGATGGACGCTAGGTGATCCGCTGCTCCAACCGACTCCATCAACCGCTTGTTCATTTCGTTCTCTGAAACAATGGTTTTTAGTCTCTTCAAACTATTGATTTGCATGTGAGGAGACTTTGAATCATTGAGGAGTTTGATAATCTCAGTTTTTGTGATTGGAATCCGAGGTGTGGGGAAGTTTTGGACACCGGATGAAGGATTAAGGGCGCACCACGATTGGATTAACCGTCGAAGGGTGTGGTTTGGGGTGAGCTCGATGTCATCAACGACTTGTTTGGTTACGGGACAAACACCTTTCTTATGTGCAAACAACCATTTTTCGATGCTATCGCGATCATATGTGATCCCTGTGGAGAGCGTTACCGGGTCTTTCATGATCTCGAGTAAAATTGGGCATAGAAAAAAGCTAGGAACTTCAACATCATCGTGAAGATCGGTCATGATTGAATCAAGAATATGAAGAAAATATTGAAATGTTAACGAAAAATGGAGAAAGTTAATGAATGATGACAATAGTAGACATAACACTTGGTTTTATACGAGTTTAGAAGTAATATTTCTTAAAAGAAAGTGAAGGCACGTAAAATGGTTGACTTTCAAAGAGAATTGATGAGCTCAAAGAGGGGTAGAAGTGGTCAAGTGTAGAACCATGAAAGAATAAGAATCAAGACCTTTGTTATGAAATGTGTGCATTTTGGTCCTTCAACTTTAAATACTTTTATTCATAGAGGTCTTGATGGTAAAAGACTTATCAAATAGAAGAATAACTAGACTGGGGAACTTGTAGAGGTATGGTATTGGACCCGACTCGAATGATCGGGCATGTCCGCTATTTATCACATTTTATATTAATATTTATTATTATTGATTATTAACCTAACTGCGAGGCCCAACACGATTTAGTTTACACTACACTGAGCATGGGGCTTGTAGAGATAACCCCTAACTGGGTCTGAACCATTGAAGTTATGGGAGGCCCATATATCCTATATAAGGAGGTATTCACCTCATTATAAGGGCACAATATATGTAGTCATCACGCTTTTTGTAGCTGGAAATAAAAGATTCTTCCTCTACCGGCCATCTTTACATCCCCACTTTTCTCTCTTCTCCATTGTAGATCTAGGATCAAGAGGAAGAAAAAGGGGTGATTCTCGGTCTCTTATATAAAGCGATTCAAATAACTCCAGCGTTGATTCCGTGTTTCTTCAAATACCAAGCCAAAATATAATAACTATAAGACAATATACAACAAACAACTAAAACAACTTGTTATGCAACAAAATGTTGCAAATTTATAATTTATAATTTGTTGATCCTCATTAACTAGTTTCACTTAATGCTCGTATTTGAAGACGTATGTCCAAACTGAATCGGCACTTCATGTTTGTTATGTGGTCCATTAGACCTAATCCGACCCGCACTAGATCCCGTCAGTTATATAATAGCGCAACCACTTGACTAGGAGATTCTTTCCCCCACTTTCCTCCTCCCACTTAACTCTACCAATCCACCCCCCCCCCCCCCCAACCGTCATTTACACGTATACTTACATAGCTCATACCGGTCATTTAGTACATAAACTTGATCAACGATGGTGGTTTTGAGTTTACGACCTCAGGACCCATTCTAGCAGGTTCTCTCAAGTTGTTTATTCTTCTCAGGCTTAGAAAAAGATAATCAATGCTTTAATAGCCTTTTAGGTACAAAAATAATGTTAATAGTTTTATTATGTAAAGTATGTGTTTTATTATGATGGGTTAAGTAAGTAAATAGTTTAAAGTTATGTGGGTGATTCGAAAGTTTAAATAAAACATGTGGAATTTTGGAATATTTTTCTTCTTGTTAATGGGGGTAGTGGTGGTGCTGTTAGAGGTCCACTTGTCTCCCAAGTGCTATGATTTCTTTGACTTTGTCTCTAGTATATAGTCAACCACTCTTAAAACTTGTGTTTGGCGTCACACACAAGATCATATTCTTTTGAGTAAATTACGTTTTTGGCCCCTGTGGTTATATCAGTTTTACTATATTGGCCCAAAATAAGATTTTTTAACAGATTTGCCCCCATGGTCCCTATAACTAACTATTTTGGCCCTTGAGTCTAACTCAACCTCTTACCCTGGTTAATTATTTGTCACTTTCAAGGGCATTTTTGTAATTTCTCATCCCTTTAAATCTAATTTCAATTTCAAACCCAGATTTCAAGAACAAACCCAGATTTCAAAATATCCAAAATCAGATTTCAATAAACACCATTTTCGTTTGGGCAACAGAAACGGCAAATAAACAAACAAGCCGATAAACACCATTTCCGTTTGGACAGTTATGCAACAACAGTAAATAAACAAAACAGCAGCCGAAACACTTTTTTCAGTATTCTCAGCAGATGTAGTTTTAATAAACATCCCAGCCATCACATTTGTTTTGAGTAATTCAAACGTCACACTTGAACAAGTAAATAAACAAACAGCAGATGTAGCAATTCAAGGTATATTCATACAGTATGTTTGCAACTATAGAAGGAAAACTGTTAATCAAAAGAACATGTTGGAATGTGGAAGAAGAAGGGCTGAGTCGGAGGTTTGCAACTATAGAAGCAACTGATCGCTGGTAATAAACTTCAATCAGAACTGAATCAAACATTAACAGATTCTAAATTCAGTGTTTGTAATGAAACCCACCAAATCCGATTCGAATCAAACATTAACAATCTGGGTGATTGAGATTCGTTAAACCACCACCATACACACCCAAATCCGACTGACCCACCAAATCCAACAACCATCGCACCACACACACCTGACCTGATCAGAATCGAACATCGCTGACTTTGTTTTTGAGGTTCGAAGGACAGAAGGCAACCCACATCTACGATTTTGTTCTTTCCTTTTCTGCTCGATCTCATCTGCGATTTTTATAAACATGGGAGGTTCGTAGGACAGAAGGCAACCTACATCTGCATATCACCATCTTTGTCAGCTATGAAATTAGAGTTTTGAATGAACTGGCGAAGAAGAAGATGATTTAGGGTTTTGAATGAACTGTCAGCTATGAAATTAGTGAAGAAGATGAAGTGAAAAAAATAGGGGTTTAGGGTTTTATTTATAGAGACATATTAGGGGGAGGTAAAATTACTAAATTAGACATCATGTGATAAACATGTGATCAATAAATTAACCTGAGTTAGGGTTTGGTTAGATTTAGGGGCCAAAACGGTTAGTTATAGGGACCATGGGGGCAAATCTGTTAAAAAATCTTATTTTGGGCCAATATAGTAAAACTGATATAACCACAGGGGCCAAAAACGTAATTTACTCTATTCTTTTAGTAGTCTAATTTTCGTTTCTGACACCAAAGTTTTATGTTTTTAAATGAGTTAATTACTCTTTTCGTTCATGTGGTTTGTCAAAAATCACTATTTCAGTCTATTAGTTTAAAAATTGCGATTTCAGTCCCTGTGGTTTCACTTTTGTAACTATTTCAGTCTACCTCGTAACCATTTTAGTCCCTGTACTTACAGAATAAATGGATTGAAATGGTTACGAAAGTGAAACCACAGGGACTGAAATCGCAATTTTTAAACTAATGGACTGAAATAGTGATTTTTGACAAACAACAGAAACGAAAACAGTAATTAACTCTTCTTAAATTGTAATTATTAGTTTATTGTAAAAGATATATATATATATATATATATATATATATATATATATATATATATATATATATATATAATTAACAAATTAGGTTTCTTGCATCATTCTTTGAACAATATTTTAAAAGTTGCCCAAAGGGTGTTACATTGACTCTTTGATCGGACATTTTTTATAGTGCAACACATATGTTGTTCTCGCTTAAGTAACTAAACATAAAAGGGAACTATTGTAATCCATCAATTAAATTATTAGACCATTACATAGCTTTAATAGATTAGTTAATGAGTCTCACTACCTATCTCACACTCGTTATTAATGGCAATGGGCCGGGCTTGGGCCGGGTATTGGTAATCCCAGGCCCGTACCCGATTGTAATTCTTTGTCCCATACCCGGCCCATTACCCGTCGGGTATTTGTCGGGTAATTACCCGTCGGGTATCGGGCATACCCGCAAGTATCGGGTATACCCTTTAATTTTATAAAGATACCCGTTGGGACAAATTTGTAACTTTTACTTTGATGTTTATATAATTTACTATTTAGTGACTATAGCAAATGAAAATGTGATTAATAACATACATATCATATTTAGACCAAATATAACAAACTAAATCAAAACGATTACTTAACTAAGTAATTGTATCAGGACCACTTAATTGCATAAACATTCACGTAATAAAGGGTGATAGCTTACATATCCAATATACATGCTCAAAAATAAGTTATTTGTTCAATAAGTACCTGCCAAATAGATATCCACATATGACTATAGAGAAGGTAATAAGTACATGTACTAAGTTTATATATATAGAAATCTATAATATAATACTTTCGGGTAAATGGGCCGGGTATCTGGCGGGTATCACTAAATCCCATACCCGTACCCGTACCCGATTTTTTTCTTTTTTTAAGCCCATACCCATTGGGCTTCGGGTATACCCGGCCCATATGTTTCGGGTTTCAGGTATACCCGTCGGGCTTGGGCTTTTTTGCCATCCCTACTCGCTAATATCAATCATTACACTTGGTCTTACGGTTATTCATATTAAACTACCACCACTTGTATAATGCATGGGTTCTCTGGACTAACTGCCAAAAAAATAGTAATATCCTTCAAAACTATGTTAACAAACAAACAACACTTATAAAAATTCTATTCTATATAATACAATTATCAATCACTATGAACACGGGTTGGTTTGACTTCTTTTTTCTTATCTATCCTTTTGTATGTTTATATATTTTTACCCTTTAAATTTTAGCATTGACACATACAACCCCTTAATTTCTTAAAGACTTTGTAGTCGAGTTTTACTTTTTTTTTTAACGTACGTGTGGGTATGAAAATTCAAGTTGATCTACGTTTCGGCGTAATTTTTTCAGAAAATGAGTCGGGTCAAATATAATACGTTTTCGTGTTTATCTTTATGTGCGTTTTCAGTTGATCCATGTTTTAACGTAAAATTTTTACTTAAAGCAGTGGCAACGCCCAGGGCAATTTACGAATATTATTTGATAATCAATGGTAGTCATGATAAGGTGTAAATTGGGGGTGGAACCGGTCTGTATTCTCAAGTTTGGTCTGTATTCTCAAGTTTAACCTAACACAAACACAAATAAATTATTCAAACTTGAACACAGCTTGAGCTCAACTACTCTGTCAGACACATGAGCACAACTCAACTATTTATCGGTTGACATGAATTGACCAATTTAACGCTAAATTCTTTTTAGCATATTCTATTACAAATTAAAAAAAAAAATCACTCAGAATACGATATAAAAATCATAAATTCAAAATCTCCACAAAATGCATTTTCAAATAATTTATTTTCACCCAATGTTGATGCCGCATTAGAATTAAAAGATTCATCATCAATGATAATGGTTATTTGTTACTATTGCAAAAAAGATTTCAAACAGACAGCATACGAATAGTATTCCTTCATTTCAACTTCCAAAATAATATACGAGTGAATTGCAAGTTTTGTCCTTTATCTTTAGGTCATTTTACAAGTTTTGTCCTTTATGTTTAAATTTGACGAGTTTTGTCCTTTATGTTTGAAAATCAAGCACGTTTTACCCTTTGGGGCAAAACGTGCTTGATTTTTAAGGACAAAACGTGCTTGATTTTTAAGGCCCAAAGGGTAAAACGTGCTTGATTTTTAAACATAAAGGACAAAACTCGTCAAATTTAAACATAATGGACAAAACTTGCAAAATGGCCTAAAGATAAAGAACAAAACTTGCAATTTTGTGGAATCATAATTTTGTGGAATCATCAACACATGAAGCAATAGTGTAGTCCATGTATTAGGCCTCAACATCATATATTCGTATATAGTATGTTGATCAGTTCTGTTTAAACATAATGGAAAATATGAATAACATACATGTTACAGTAGACAGGCCAGCAGAGAATCCAGTCAGAGATGCAGCTATTGAGTTTGACATACTTGTCAGGATGATCTGGTTCCTCCTTAGGGTGTAAGATTATGATGGTGATAAACCGAAACAAGGGAGGGATTCGGTTATGGAGAGAGAGCCGAAATTGATGTTATGAGGGTTGTGAGAATTGTGTAATTGTCTAACTGTGTAACCCTTAAACTCTCTAATAATCTCCTTATATATACACCCAAGAGGAAACCTAATTAGTTAATAAGGGTAATATGGTCCATCAACAATTACCAACTAATTATTAATAGGTTATTAATATATTCTGATCTATATAATATAAATGATTATAAAGGCTACAAGATTAAATATTATAATATTAATATATTTAATCTCACATTCTCCCACTTAGCCGAGTAATTATTTATCATGAGTATTAGATGAGCTTGGCCAGGAGTTAACACTCATTTTAGCCTTAAACCAAGAACTATAGCAGAGAAATACAGTCGTTGAATCATCATTCGACTTAGGACCCCCATTAGTCATACTATAGCCTCAATTTAAAACCTAACAGTTATGATCAAAATACGCGTAAACCCTTTAGCGTCTGATTTGTATTTATATTTGTCTATATGTCATTACACCGGCAGAACATATGTTAGAGACATACAAAATCAAACTGAGTAAATTTCATTAATTAAAACATAAGCTAGTACAATATGTCATTAAATAAGGTCTTGAGTAAGTCCCATATTCGATACATGTTCTTCGAAAACTTTAGGTGGAAGACCTTTAGTCATCGGATCCGCAAGCATATCTTTAGTACTAATATACTCAATACAAAGATTATTTTCCACAACTCGTTCGCATACGAACAAATATTTTGTATCGAGATATAAACCAGCTCCAGTCGAACTGTTACTGTTCGAGAAACTAACGGCAGCTGAGTTATCACAGTAAAGCTTCAGTGGTCTAGAAATGGAATTAACAATTTTGAGTCCAGTGATCAGATTTCTAAGCAACATTCCATGACAGGTTGCGTTGTAAACAGCAATGTATTCTGCCATCATTGTGGAAGTTGTAGTTAACTGTTGTTTATGACTCTTACATTAGATAGGTCCGCCTGTTAACATAAAGATGTAGCCTGAAGTGGATTTCTTGTCATCTTTGCATTTGACAAAGTCAGAATCAGAATAACCTACCACTTCAAAGTGATCACTTCTTCTATAAGTCAGTTTATAGTCTTTCGTCCCTTGCAGATATCTAAGGACCTTCTTAGCTGATTTCCAGTGATCTAGGCCAGGATTAGTCTGATAACGGCCTAGCATTCCAGCAATATAAGCGATATCTGGGCGAGTACAGACTTGAGCATACATCAGGCTCCCGACTACTGACGCTTAAGGTATCTGGCTCATTTGCTCCTTTTCAACCTCTGTTGTCGGACACTGGAAAGAACCGAAAACATCTCCCTTAACTACTGGAGCGACTGAGGGTTTGCACTGTTGCATGTTGTAACGTGTAAGGACACGATCTATGTAAGTCTTTTGAGACAATCCTAAGATCCCTTTATGTCTATCTCGGTGAATTTCGATGCCAATGACGTAAGAAGCATCTCCGAGATCCTTCATGTCGAAGTTATGCGAGAGTAACCGCTTCGACTCATGCAACATGTCTAAACTATTACTTGCCAATAGAATATTATCTACGTAAAGGACAAGTATAGTAAAGTTACTCCCACTCATCTTGAGGTAGGTGCATTGATCCACTTGATTCTTCATAAAACCTTGTCTCTTCATGACTTCATCAAACTTGAGGTACCATTGACGTGATGCTTGTTTTAACCCGTAAATGGATTCCTTCAACTTACAGACTAGATGCTCCTGACCTTCAGGTTTAAAGCCTTCAGGTTGTTTCATGTAAACATCTTCGTCTAAATCTCCGTTAAGGAAAGTAGTTTTGACGTCCATCTGATGCAGATCTAAATCAAAATGAGCTATTAGGGCCATAACGATCCTTAATGAATCTTTACGAGATACAGGTGAAAACGTCTCTTGATAATCAATTCCCTCTTTCTGAGTGTAGCCCTTTGCAACCAATCTCGCTTTGTAGCGTTCAACGTTCCCATTCGGATCCAGTTTTGTTTTGAACACCCATTTACATCCTACAGGTTTAACACCATTGGGTAATTCGACCAAATCCCAAACGTCATTTTTCTTCATGGATTCAAGCTCATCAATCATTGATTTGTTCCATTCAGAAGACTGATCACTGCTAATGGCTTCATTATAAGAGATAGGATCATTGAGCTTTCAAGCATCCATTTCAGTCAGGTAGGTAACGTAATCATCCCAATTAGTAGGCCTTCTTTGCCTAGATGACCTCCTGAGTTGATTATCGGGTTCAGCGTTGTCTTGGGTTTGAGCGTTTGATGTGCCTTCATTATGAGGTATAATGGGTTCTGATTGTGGAGATGGAATTTGTGCAGTAGCTTCAGGTGCAGTTGTTGCATTGGGTATAAGAGGAGTAAACGGAGTAATGGTAAGCTACGAGTCTCCCCCCCCCCCCGCGTCTTGTACTTCTTGCAATTCGTCGTAAGGGTTGGTACTGCTCCCACTGACCTTGTAATCCTCCAGGAACACAGCACGCTTGGTTTCAACAATACGGGTGACATGGGAAGGACAATAGAAACGATAACCCTTCGAATGATCAGGATACCCGATATAGAAACAGGTAACTGTTTTAGGGTCAAGTTTCCTTAGGAAAGGATTATAGAGTTTTGCTTCAGCAATGCAGCCCCATACTTTCATATATTTAAGACTCGGTTTCCTTCTTGTCCAAAGTTCATAAGGAGTTTTAGGGAAAGACTTAGAAGGAACTCTATTGAGTATATGAACAAATGCTTTTAACGCTTCAGTCCAGAGGAATAATGGTAAATTAGTGTTGGCTACATATTGCGCACCATGTTCATAAGGGTACGATTTCTTCGTTCAGCGACACCATTCTGCTGAGGTGTACCAGGCATGGTGTATTGGTTTACAATCCCCTGGCCTTTACAAAACTCATAAAATGGACCAGGAGCTTGACCCACATCAGTATGTCTTCCATAATATTCACCGCCTCTATCTAATCTCACAACTTTAATCTGACGATCTAATTGCTTTTCGACTTCAGCTTTAAAATTTTTAAAAGTTGTAAGAGATTCGGATTTTTCCTTAATGAGATACAAGTACATTAATGAGAATAATCATCAATGAAAGTGATAAATGAAGTATGTCCTGTTATGCCAGCGATTTGGTAGGGACCACTAATGTCAGTATGAATGAGTTCCATAGATTAGAGCTCCTAGTGGCACCTTTCTTAGTTGCTAATGTCATTTTGCCTTTAAGACATTTAACACATGTTCCAAAATCAGTGAAATCGAGATGAGGTAAGACTTCATCTTTTACGAGATGATTTAATCGTCTCTTGAGATGTGGCCTAAACGTTGATGCCACAACATAGATGAAGTCTCTAAGTCTCGATTTTGTTTCATCTTTGTGAGTGATTCATTAATATTATATGACAACAAAGATTTGGAAAAATTATCATCTAGTTCTAATCTATAGAGACCACCATCCAGAATGCCAGTACCATAAACAACGGAATCATAGAGAATTGAGAGTTTGCAATGACCATGGGAAACAACAAAACCGTCCATGTCTAACTTTGGTCCTGATACAAGGTTCCGAGTTACCTCAGGAACATATAAGGTATCATAAAGTTTAATATATAAACCAGTTTTCAAAAATAATTGTAATGTTCCTATGGCCTTCACTTCTAATTCCCGATCATCCCCAACTTTAAGTGTTCTTTGGTTTCTTCCCAGCTTCCGGATTGAAAGGAATCCCTGAGTAGAGTTGGTTACATGAACCATAGAACCAGAACCAAACCACCAAGAATTAGCAGGAACATTTAAATTAAAGGACTCAAGTATCATGAAAAAATCGTTATCTTTCTTAGCCAGCCACTCCTTGAAGTCAGGGCATTCCTTTTGCTTATGTCCTATTTTCTTACAGAACTTGCAATAGGGTTTGCCTAAGGAGCTCTTAGAGCTGGAAGGTGCACTTGTATTAGGATTTGGATTTTGGACTTTGGAAGCATCCTTTCTTTGATAATTGTTCTTCCTCTTCTTAGAGTTGGAGGTGGTGAAGTTAGCAACATCAGTAGTGCGATCCATCTTCATACACTCTTCCTCCTGTACGCACATAGTGACCAGCTCACTCATCGTCCATTTGTCCTTCTGAGTGTTGTAATTGATCTTGAATGCTTCATAGGACGAAGGCAGTGAAGTGATGATAAAGTGAACAAGAAAACCATCACTGATTTCCATCTCTAGCCCTTTCAGCTTATTGGCCATGTCATGCATCATCATGATGTGCTTGCGAATGCCACTCCTCCCATCATACTTAGTCGTCACCAGCTTGAGGATAAGAGTGCTAGCGTGTGCTTTTGATGTTCCTTTGAATTATGCCTCCACAGAAGCCAGGTAGGTTTTAGCGTCATCAGAATCATGAATAGCTCCTCTGATCGCATTGTGTATGGATTGCTCCATGAATATGAGAGAGATGCGGTTACACCTAGTCCATTTTTCATGAACTATCTGCTCAGCAGCAGTACTTTGAGTGGTGAGGTCAGCTGGCTTATTCTCTCTTAGAGCATAATCGAAGTCTAGCAATCCAAGTGTAAGCATGAGGGCATCCTTCCATTCAGCAAAGTTATCACCAGTCAAAGGTGGAATCTCGCAATTGGGTGCTGATAGTGGAAATAAGATGAGCAAGTTATGATACTAAGAAAGAAGTCCTAATGTGATCTAAGGGCATGTTATACTAAGGCAGGCATAAATAATGACCATTTTAATTATGAAGCTGTGATATTGTCTATTACTAACATCAAAATAATAGAATTAGTTAAAATTCTACTTAAACGAAGACAAATCAGCTTTGGCCAGAAGTGTAATCATTTAAGTATGTGTGCAAAGTAATCGTGACAAATCAGCTTTGGCCAGAAATGAGACAATCACTTTAGTTATGCACTTGTCAAGTATGCTAGACATAAATAAATGAAAATCAACTTTGGCCAGAAATTAAGACATTTCACGTTTGTAATGCATACTCAACATAGCTTTTATAATACTTGAACAATAAATAGATGTATTAAATCAGCTTTGGCCAGAAATGATACATCAGAAGCTCATCCAAGTTAAGCTATTTAGGTTTTGTAAAAGGTTATCTGATTCTGATTAGGTAATTAAGTGTTAACAAAACCAAGTATTCAATAGCAAACCACTTGTTAGCGCGGGGGAGGGGGACAGCGTGCCCTCGCACGGGGTTCGGGGCGGAGCCCCGAGCTAAATTTTAGTTCACATTAAACAGCCTAAAATAATGAGGTTTCGAGTGAGGTCTCGAGTAAGGTCTCGACTGAGTTATGAGATCTCGAGTCAGTTATGAGGTCTCGAGTCGCAACCTTGGTCTCGAGTCGCAACCTCAGTGTCTCGAGTCGTAATCATGGTCTCGACTACTGTGTTTTATGAGATCTCGACTCCATAATGAGATCTCGAGTCGCAACCACAGTCTCGAGTTATGAAGATTGAAGCCATTAGTCGAAAACTCAGTGGTCTCGAGTCGAGACATTGTCTCGAGTTGTAAAGTTTGAGAACCCTTATGATTTCGAGTCGAGACCTTGTGGTCTCGAGTCGAGACCTTGTGGTCTCGAGTCCACTGTTAACAGCTGTTATTGTGATAATAACTGAAAACTCGAGATTTTAGGGATTGTGGGATAATGTTTCCTGTTTTATTGTTGATCTAAACTTATCAAAAGATTTCGAAAATTATAACTGATTATCTATTAATAGTTTTCGAAAATTTTAATAGATAAAATTCAGATCAAAACAATAAAAACACCCACTAATCCAAATTATATTCCAAAACTTAAGGAATTTTCGAGTTTTTCTTAGAACAAGTGATGAACCCTAGAAAAATAAAATATAATTCTAGGATCCGAAACCTTAATTTTAAGAGTTCTGTTAACAGATTTCGGACATTAATATACCCATATTGGTTTCGAGTCAATATATTAAACAACATCTTCCGAAGACAGTGATTTCGGCACAAAGGTACTCGAAACAGCCTTGATTTTTATAAACTTTCAAAAATTTTGTTTTCCAAATTTTGATCCCAGAATAATGGATACGAAAACAGAACCGATTTATCAACATATGCTCTGATACCACATGTTGATCAGTTCTGTTTAAACATAATGGAAAACATGAATAACATACATGTTACAGCAGACAGGCCAGCAGAGAATCCAGTCAGAGATGCAGCCATTGAGTTTGACATACTTGTCAGGATGATCTGGTTCCTCCTTAGGATGTAAGATTATGATGGTGATAAACCGAAATAAGGGAGGGATTCGGTTATGGAGAGAGAGCCGAAATTGATGTTATGAGGGTTGTGAGAATTGTGTAATTGTCTAACTGTGTAACCCTTAAACTCTCTAATAATCTCCTTATATATACACCCAAGAGGAAACCTAATTAGTTAATAAGGGTAATATGGTCCATCAACAATTACCAACTAATTATTAATAGGTTATTAATATATTTTGATCTATATAATATAAATGATTATAAAGGCTACAAGATTAAATATTATAATATTAATATATTTAATCTCACATAGTACACATTGATGGAGGACTTTAAGAAACCATTAATGGCATTGAATCCATGAAACCATAAATTGACAACTGATATAATTAAAGGTTTTTAACTGACAAAAGATTCATCGAGTAAAATCTACCAAAAAGGAAACAACTAAGCCAAATCGGATAACTCACAAATAAACCCGTCACATAAGACCATAGAGGAGACTATGGGGTGTTACGTTGCTGAAAATCCGTATAGATATATATATGTTGAAAATCCGTCAATGATACTCCGTCGAAAAAAATGTTGTGGGTGATACAATTTCTGGCATATTGCGGAGGAATATTATGAAGGAAATGTTAAGTGTGTTGTAGTAGGTTATACAAAGCCAAACAAGTTTATAACTAGTATATTGGTGTTAAAGACATGTACATGATACTTGTACATTTTCGGCCTTAATAGGTCTTGTTATGTGTTAATGGATTTAGTTAGGTTACACAAAGTCATGCTAAGTTATAACAAATTATTTTGGCATTAAAGACATATTTATGATCAATACACTTTTTGACCTTGCTGATTCTTGCCATATGTTAAGGACATTTAGGTGATGATGAAATGTACATTTTCAGATCAAATACATTAAGACAAAATGTAAGTCAGGGCCATATCTAGAGGCTTTCAAATCTAGGCAACGGCCTAGGGCCTCCAAAAAAATAGGGCCTCAATTTTTTTTTAAATCTTCATATAGTATATGTGTATTACCGTATTAGGCCCAAATGAATAAAACAAAAACTATACCTATTACAATGCGCATTTGAAAAACCAAATTTAAAATAAAAGAGGCTCAATTCCAACTCCAAGTAATATGTCATTCGTAACTAATTTAGGTTGACGTGGCAAGAGCAGTCTCATAGCCCATAGTTTCGAGTTGGAGGTTTCTTTGGCGTTTTGCTTGGAGGCCACACAAAACTGGAGAGTTGGGCACCCCTTGCGGACCGTAAGGGGGTGTGTCCATACGGTCCGCAAAGCAAGGCTGGGGCCAAGTTTGGCCTTTTGGTAGATTTGGCCCCTGCACTTGTATTGTTGCGTTTTGTCCCTTTTAACCCCTTTTAACCTAATATTTAGGTTATATAAAGGTGTTAAGGCATATGTAACTTGGATTTTGCCCGGAAATGTCGCATATGTCAGTTCGTTCGGTTGTACGGTTACGTTTCGCAAATAACGATTGCTAATTTTACATTCTCGTCAATAAAATACAAGATTTTATTGAATAAGAAAATGTTCGGATTTGTACACATGGTCCGTATGCTGGGGTTTAGGCAGACTTTTGCAGTTTGTCAAAAATAACCCTTGGACTTGTATAAACGTGTTTTTGTCATACCTAGCCCTTCAAAACTTATATCTAAGTCACATAAAGAGTATTTAAGGTATGTGTAGCTTATGTCCTTAGATTTTTATATCTTTGGCGATTTGGCACTTTTAGTTCATCTCCTTTCTCGTAGTTGAGATTAGTCGGAGATCCGGGGCGTGTTTTAGCTAACGCTCAATAAAATTTCATTTTCTCCTTCCCAGAGTCGAGATTAGTCGGAGATTCAAATACGTTTCAGTTAACGTTCAATATTTGTCCTTCCTCCTTCCACATAGTCGGAATTAGTTGGAGGTTTCTCCTTCCACGTAGACGGGATTAGTTGGAGAATCAGACACGTGTCATCACATCGTTGGACGAAATTTTCGGGGTGTTACAATCGCTATTGGGGTTTCCTTGTGGTCTCTTCTATGATAACTGCTAATGGAGTTTCAGAGGGACAGGGATCCGCATGACGTGATTGGTTGGAGTCGCTATTTGTTGTCCTTTTTGTCTCTCCTATGATTACCGTTAGTGGAGATCAATGATGCAATGACTCGCACAACGCCATTGGCCACACATTGTTTTCATAGTCATTTTTATCTCCTCTTCCCTGGTGTATCCGACGTGGGGAGCGGGCTCCGAGGATATATGGACGGATGATTAAAATATATGAGGATAAATGGACGGATATTATTTTGGTTATAACATTTGACTTGATATGTGGCTAATAATTGGATGATTAAAATAATCAAATTTCGTAATATAATACAAAGCTTTTGTGTATAAAAATCAATGTCAACGATTATTGAGTCAAACATATTAGTTGTGTATCACAAGTTTGACCTTTCGAATGCCCCATTTTATTGTGTCATCTTAATATAAGGAGTCGTTTGGTAGCCTCTTAATGACCATTCATATGCTACCTCTTAATGGTTTAAAACCTCTGAACGAATAAGAGGTAACCTCAAATCTGAATGGTTAAGAGGTAACCTCTGAATGCTAAATCATCACATGTCACATTCTTCTACCTTCTCATTGGTAAAATTCTTAAAAGTTCCATTAATATGTAGCCTCTTAATGACCATTCAGAAGCTATCAAACAACCCCTAAGTTTATGTGGTCCTTATGATCATTTGTTGAGTCAAATTATTGTGTCGTCTTAATATAAGTTTATGTGGTCCTTATGATAAATTTGGTGAGTCAAACATATATTTTACATAATATTGTAGTGAAAAACTACAAATAATAATAATAATAATCAAGTAGCTTAAATTTAGAATGCGATATATCAAATGAAAAATAACACTTATTATATAATATTGTAGTGCAAAAGTGCAAATAATAATAATAATAATAATAATAATAATAATAATAATAATAATAATAATAATAATAATAATAATAATAATAATAAAATATAAGAATAATAATAAAGTAGCTTAAATTTAGAATGCGATGTACCAAATGAAAAAATAACACTTCCTTTGTAGATAATATATAAATGCAAACTCTTCATTTTTGGTGAAATTTGAATTCATGTTTACTCTTTTAGAGTTTTATTTTCACTACGTACATCTTAGACTCTTAATGATAAGAACGACGACGACAACAATAATAATAACAATAATAATAATAAAAGCAGCAGCAACAATAATAATAATAAAAAAGTAGCATATATTTGGAATGTGATGTGTAAAATGAAAAAATAACACTTCGTTTGTAGATTATATAAATGCAAAGTCTTCATTTTTGGTGAAATTTGAATCCATGTTTATTCTTATACACAGTGGTGAAGCTTGAGATTTCCGACCGGGGGGTCAAAAACGTACACACCCAAAAATTTCTATAAAACGGGGGGTCGAAAACGTATATACCGAAAAAATTTCTATACGAAAACTATATACTCTCCACTACTGAGCGAAAAGTTCGAGGGGTCGGCCGCCCCCTCCCGCCCCCACTATCCTACTCCCTTGCTTATACAAACTTATTTTCACTACGTACGTATTAGACTCTTAGTTGTAGTTTAATCTACTCTAGTTTACAAAATTTCCTTTTTTTTGACCGGAAACTTTCTTTTAATCTATGTCGTCTGTGAGACTTGAACGGTCTTAAACTCTTAGTTGTTGTTTAATCTACTTTGGTTTACATAATTTCCTTTTTTAACGGCAACTTTTTTTTAATCTATGTCGTCTTTGAGACTTAAACGGTTTTATACTCTTAATTGTAGCTGAATCTACTTTGGTTTACAGAATTTCCTTTTTTTTAAACGACAACTTTTTTTAAAAATTCATATCGCCTTTGAGACTTGAATAGCAACTTTCGTTTACAGAATTTCCTTTTTAATCTAATAAACTTTCATGATATATATTTTTCTTAATTAATCTAAAATTTGTTCTGTGTTCCTTTATAGGTTTTGAAACAAGAAGAGCATTTCTCATTACTTAAAGTTAACTTGATTGTCTTAATCTATGTGCCATTCAACATATAGCCAAGTTGGTTTCGGTTATGTACAGTTTCAGATATAATATTCGCTTTTAATTGTCTAGGGAGACCTGATTAATTAAAAAAAGAAAAAAAATTAGCGCTGACTGGTTTTATTGGACCACAATTTGAATGGACAACTCGATGAACTTGATCCACCTCTCACAAGATGAGCATGAATACATGAGCCTATTTGGAATAATACCACCCGTAGACCGTAATGTGAGGTTTTTGGGCGTTTTCCTTCAAAAAATCGTCTCTTCACGCCTTGGAACCGTTCCCGGGGTTTTTTTTCAAAAAGAAAATTGTTTTGGTGTTCTTTTTTCCACGCCTTTGTTCATTCTTTTTGGTCAATGACTTTTCTGATGGTTTTTGTTTAGCCATGTGATTTTTTGATGGTTTTTTTTATTTAATTCTATTACACCCCTTTTAACATAATGCTACACAATGTCCACATCCCCACTACACCCATTTTAGAAAAACGCCCATAATGCTCCTTTACTGACTGGACTGACACGTGTCACAAAACGCTCATGGATGGGGGCATTATTCATGTGTGCCACTACACATGGTCTAAGCTAGCTAGTCTTATCCAATATTTTGAAAAATATATGTGACTCTATTAAATTAATAAATTCAACGGTGTCACTAATTTAATTTTTTTATGCATGCCTTTGTACGTAGGATAACAAGTATAAGTGGTTTTAATGCCGTGCAGAAACTTCGGTTTAATCATTAATAAAGAGATCAAAAATATATTACATTTTCCATACTTCAACGACCAAGATTATATAAAATTTGATCAATTTTGAACACGTGAATTAAAAGTAAATAGTTGTGGGTAACCCATCTTGACTATTACTTTTTTGGTTAAACATGGAAGGGTTGACTTTTTATGAGTTAGAAGATTGTTGGCACACAACCAGGAACCAGCAGCGACCGCCAAAGCAAATACATGGTCCACATGAGCACAACCAGGCAACCAGTCAGCCACCGCCAAAGCCTACATGGACCCATTAACTTAAGACTTGGCCTCTCTCTTGCATGGATATCCCACTTGGTATCCATTTAAATCTGAGTATTCTTCTATTGTTATATCTTTTTTAAAAATTAAATATACAGAATGGTTTAACCAGGGACGGACCCACACTATGTGGGTCGGGTCCCGATACCCTAATGTTTTTAAAATTTAGTACGGACGGTGAAGACTCAAGAACCAGTTGGTAAGAGTAGAGCTTCAGATGACCTTGACTGAACCTGCAAGATCACAAGGAAGAAAGCTCACCGTTAGCCTCGTCAGAGGGAGGGGGGCCTCTCTGTGACCAAGCTCGGGCGTGAGAATAAGTATTTGTGAGGAGAAAATAAGCCAGGGAGAGAGAGAGAAGAGTTTAGAGAGAGAAAGTAGCGATTACCCTTTGTGGGAAGTCTTGGCGGGGTATTTATACTTTTGGGGCATGCTGACGTGGCAAGTTAGTTAGGGTCGGACCAGTCGCTATCAAGTAGTTAAACCTGTGGGCCCCGGGTTAGTTAGGAAGGACCTAAGTGATTGATCGTTCCGTCTGGGATACCAGGTGCGACCAGCCCCTTGGGCTTATGGTTCGACCTTGTGTTCATCGGGCATTCGGTCCGACCAAGGACGTATCCTCATCAAGTCCCCCTAGTTTGTAGCGTTTGTTTAGCAAAAGCTTTGAACTAAATGGCGAAGTTTTTTTGTGATTCGGTGCTTTTATCTGCCGCAGTTTTCGTTAATTTTTGAATTTTGAATTTTGGCGGTGATTTTCATTTTTGGTGACCATCGGTTATCTTATCTTTTCTTTGACCGATGTGACTTTTGACATGCGTCATCTATCATGACGTGTCGCCACTTGATTGGCTGTCTAGAGGCGGTGGATGTCTCTATAAAAGGGAAAAAATAACTTTTTATTTCCACCTTTTCACTTCACCTTCTTCCTCTTCTTTTCCTCTGAGGTAAAACACTGTTGTCGAGTAGGTTAGTGTCTCCTTCTGGTCATGGCTAATAAGAGTAATTTGTCCGGCTGTTTTAATATTTTAAACAAAAACGGCCTGAAATGGTATGTGGACCAATACGCGATTCCTGCTTCTTTAAACCCCATTCTTCCCAAAAAAAAAACGGCAATTTATCCTTTTGTCCTGGGGAAGTTAGGTGTTTACACCCGAATGTTCGACTACTGCAACTATCGTCTCCCTTTGACGAAGTTCTTGGTCGAGGTTCTTATGTTTCACGAGGTTCATCTTTCTCAGATGAACCCTTTTGGCCTTGCCAAGGTGTGCCATTTCGAGCTTGCCTGTCGTGGCTTGGAGTCCAACCCGGATTTGAATGTGTTCCGGGCTCTTTATAAACTGAATCGGTCTGGTAACTGGTATACCTTTGAGGTTAGGAAGAAAAATGCTTGCTGTTACACGTGGATCACCTCCAGTTTAAAAGATTGGAATGATCGTTTCTTCTAATTGGTAGACGATCGGTGCGTTCCTCCCGACATGACGTGGAGGCTAAAAAGGTCCCGTCTTCCTGAAGATTTCGAATTTGATAGAAATTTATATGCAGCTTTGATCAAGGAGGTCGGGCGTGTTCACAAATATCCGGAACACATTCTAGTCATGGGACGGATAAGCACGATCTCGTCCGAACCGGCATTTTATCCTACCCTTAACGAAGAGGGTTAGTTACGTTTTTAACTAGAAATAACGTTTCTCGTGCTATACTTGTGTTATTGTTTCTTTACCCATACTGTATGCTTTGTTTACGTGAGACTATGAATATTATTATTTGTTTGCTTTGTGCAGTTATGGGTTTGAAGAAGCCTTGAGATTGAAATCTTTTTATTCCACCGAGCTCGATGTTCGGGCTATAAGAACACCGAAAGGCGATCCGTTGTATCTTGACGTTGTGAAGGAGAACCTTTACCCTATCAGAGAGCCGATTATTCCGGTTGATCAAGGGGGTTCGGCTGGCCAGGGAGGTTCAGGCTCGGCTCCCTCAATAAGAACGGTGAATGTGGCTTCGGTTCAAGCGATAGCAATGGCTGGTGATGATAAAGGAAAGAAAACGGGTTCGAGCGGGGCGAAAGGGTCTGGTTCAAAGGTTATTCTGTATGGTTCGGAGCATCTTTCTGTGGAAGACGAAGGAGTGAATGCTGGAGATGATAATGAGGATGCTAAGGCTCGTCCTCAAGTTAGTTTTAAAAGGGGGCGAAGCACCTCTTCAAAACCTGATCCGAACCCAAAGAAACTGAAGAAGACGAAGTTAGATTTTAAAACAATTGTGTTGGAGGAGGATGAAGTCGATCAAGTCACCGGGTTTTCTGTCACTGGTGGTTTACTGGAGAATCTAGATGCTCATCTGCATGGTGGCAAGACCCCCAGAGATCGTCCGGTTACCCTTCCCCCAAGTCCTTTATCCTTTGGGGGGCCTGCTACCAGGGTGATTGATGACGCCAATATGCCCGATCCTCAAGCTTTTAAGAAAGTCAATCCTTCTCCTTCGGGTAAGCCTACGACCAGGGTTGCCTCTAATATTTCAAGGCCGAGTCCTCAGCAGATAAATGGTGGGGATAGTGCCTTTTCCTCCCCATTGTGGTATGAAACTGAAGCTATTTTTATATGTCGGGAGCTAGGTTCGGGCGAGGCTGTGGATGTGGAGTCCGCTCATGCTTTGGAGAAGTATGTCCCCGATTGGTCATTGGCTAATAAGGATAGGATCGTGGATGCTCTCTCGGCGAAAATGGCGCTGTTTCACCTTGTTACTCTTGCTGAACACGTATATCATAGGAAAATGAGTGGTCCGGAACTCGGAAACGCTCTAATGCTGAACCAGGCCCAATCCAATTCTCTGGTGGTCGAGACTTATAAGCGATGGGTTGAGGCGGAGTCGAACTGTCGTAGATTTGAGCGTGAAGTTTCCTCTTTAAAGAGTGAAGATAGCATCCGGTCAAAAACTAAACAGGAAATCTCATCACTTCGCGCCCAAGTGGACCGGTTGAAGGAGCAGGTCTCGGAGGCAAGAGAAGTCAGTAAAGCTTCACAAGCTTCAGCTGCGGCTGCCTACGAGGCTCGGGACAAAGCTCTTTAGGACTTGGAGGATTTTAAGTTGAAATTTGGAGGTTTAGAGAAGAGATTGTCTGAAATCGAAGAAAGAGGTAAATCGGAGCTGAAGGAGATGCAGTCCTCTTATGATAACTTTTAGCTGACCATCATCGCTTGATTAATGGTACGTTCGTAGGACGCACTTTATTTTCTTGCTTTCTTGGCTTCTGTTTAAGTATTTTGTTTCCCTATTAGATAAAGTCAAGCTCGAAAGGGCCCGTGACAGAGCTGTGGAGTCGCATTTGAATGTTGTTTTTGATATGAAGGACATGTTGTCTCGGTATGATGGTGAGATGGTTGAGTTGTACGGCCTTACATCAGAACTTTTGCTTACAAAACAGTGGTTTTTGATGGAAGGAGTGGATTAGGTCGTGAAGCTGGTCCATCAGATCCCCGAATTGGAGAGAGTGGTGGCTGATTTAGTTAACAATGTCAATGCCGTGGGTGTGAACGATGGAATCAAGCAAGGCTTTCAAGCTGCAAAAGGTTCGGCTCGGTCTGTTGAGGAAGTTCTCGGATATGACGAAGAAGCCAAGGACACCTTGGATGTTGCCATCAAAGCTTTTGTTAATTTCCACATCTCGCTTCTAGACAAGGTTGCGGAACTAGTGAACGAACCTCTGTCTGTTATAAAGTAGAGGAGTGAACTTCCCATTGTCAAGGAAGATTAAGAAGGAACTTGCTTTTGTATTCGTATAATGTTTTTATTTCGATTATGGTGTGTAACCGTACAATCTGGGCATGTTATGATTTTACCAGACATGCTTTCTTAACTTCTTGGGAATCGTAGATTCGGTTATGATATTTATGCTTGACTTTTAGTTTTAGTTTGCGTCCAAACCTTTACTACTTAGCCAAATCTTTACTGGGCCATCTAGATGACCGGATCGTAGCAAGGGACTTCTATAACTTGTTTTCCTTGCTTAGATCCTTTATGGTTTTTATGATCGGATCAAATCAGATCCTTTTGCTTAATAGATTTTTGTTATTTTTGAACTATTTAAGCCTTCTCGATCGGCGCGAGGCATGTGTCGAAGCCCGTTTGTGCACATTTTGTATTGTTCGAACTTTTGCATAGATATGTTTGTTTATTTCATCGAAATGTAGATCGCTTTATTCAAAAGATAATTATGTCTTCCGGGGTAGACCCTCCCGGATTTTACAAGGAAATGGAAATATACTCGGGGCATTACCATCTCGATACTTACATGAAAAAAGGAAATACTAAAATAAAATAGCGATCTTTTTTGGCCGGTAGTGGGCAAACGTCTACATGAAGCACTTCTTTAGATGAATCTCATTCCATGTTCTTGGGACGGGAGTTCCATCAATTTTTTCAAGCACATAGGACCCTTTGTTACTGGCCTCCTTCACACGATACGGTCCCTCCCACTTTGGGGTCAACTTTCCAGGAGCCTCGACGCGACTTGCATCTTTGCTCTGGAGCACATAGTCTCCAACTTTAAACTTATAAAGCTTGGCACGGGCATTGTAGTACTTTTCGATTTTCTTTTTGTATCGGGCCTCTTTGATTGCGGCTATGTTCCGGCGTTCTTCCAACAAATCAAGATTAGATCGGAGCTCCTGCTCGTTCACTTCCCAATTTTTACATCTCTGATTTGAGAGTCCGATCTCTGCGGGAATCACAGCCTCGGTTCCGTACGTAAGACTAAACGGTGTTTCTCCGTTACTTGTCTTGTGTAGGGTTCGGTGAGCCCATAGTACGTTCGGCAACTCGTCAGCCCATCCTTTGCCTTCGTAACCAAGCCTTCTTTTTATCCCATCGACGATTCGGCGATTTATCTGTTCGACCTGCCCGTTCCCCTGGGGATGAGCGACCGAGGAGAAGACTTGGTTAATTTTCAGACTTTCACACCATCGCTTGAACGGGTTCTCCGCGAATTGTTTTGCATTATCGCTTACTATATATAGCGGAAGGCCGAAACGACAAACGATTTGCTCTCAGAAGAACCTTGTCACGTTATAACCAGAGATGACCGTGAATGGCCTTGCTTCCACCCACTTGGTGAAATAATCCACTGCCACTAGTAAATACTGAGCGCTTTCGCTTGACCGCGGGAAAGGCCCAACTATATCGACGCCCCACTTTTGAAAGGGCCAGGCGGCAGTTACTGGGATCATCTCGTTCTTCGCCCGGAGGCTTATCGGCGCGTGTTTCTGGCACTCATCACATTGTTGGAGCTCTTTTACCACACTTTCGTGCATCCCGGGCCAGTAATAACCCGCGTTTTTTACTTTTGTTACAATCATCTTTGCTCCGGCATGGATGCCGCAGATGCCATAATGTATCTCTCTAATGATGTAGCTAGCCTGCTCCGGATCAGGACATTTCAATAGAGGACCGAGAAAAGTCTTTCGGAAAAAACCGCCCTCTTGCATTTGGTATTGGAGCGAGTTGATCTGGATCTTCCTGGCTTCTGCCTTATCCACGGGTAAAACATCGTGCACTAGGTAGTTGATGATCGAGGTCATCCAAGTTTGTGACGGGGCTTCTACTTGCATAACCTGCGGAGTAGCTATTGAGGGTGCGGTTAGCACTTCGACCCGTACCTCCTTAGCCAGATGACTGAATGACACGGATGCTAGCTTACTTAAAGCGTCGGCTTTTTTGTTCTTGCTGCGGGAGATATGTTCGACTTTGCATGATTCAAATAATGCCATTGCTTGTTTTACTTGTTCCAGATATTCAATCATGTTGGTTTCCCTTGCTTCATATTCGCCGTTCACTTGGTTTGCTACGAGTAATGAATCAACGTGGGCTATGACGTTTTTTGCTCCGACCTTGGCCGCTAAACGCAAACCGGCTAGCAAAGCTTCATATTCAGCTTCATTGTTGGAGCTTTTAAATTCTAGGCGGAGCGCATAAGTCATATCCGTGCCATCTGGATCGGTGAGTATCAAACCGGCTCCTACACCTTCAGAGCTCGAAGCTCCATCCGTATATAAGAACCAAGGTTTGTTCGGAGCTTGTTCTATTTCTTTTAACTCCTTATCCTCCGGCATTTCAACTAGGAAATCGGCTATCACGTGCCCTTTTAATGGACCCTTGGTTTTGAAGGTAATGTTGAAGGCGCCTAGCTCGATTGCCCACTTCGCCATTCGGCCCGACACTTCGGGTCGTCGTAGTACGTGCTGGATTCTTTGTTCTGCTCGGACCTCAATTGGGTGAGCTTGAAAATATCGGCGAAGCCTTCTTGAAGCATGGACCAATGCCAGAGCTAATTTTTCCAAGTTAGGGAACCTTGTTTCGTAATCCTTTAACGTTCGACTTACATAATAAATGGGGATCTGAGCTCCGGTTCGGTGGGCGACTAGAACTGCACTGATGGCGCCGCGTGATGCGGCCAAGTATACTGTTAGAACTTCGTCTTCTTCAGGTACGGTGAGGGTTGGTAATGTGCCTAAGTAAACTTTGAGTTCTTCAAAAGCACGTGCAGCTTCGCTGGTCCATTTGAATTCTGATCTGAAACTTTTTCTTAGTACGTCCATGAATGGAAGCGATATGTCTGCTGCTTTTGACAAAAAACGATGGAGAGCGGCCAGTCGTCCATTTAAGGACTGGATTTCTTTAACCGAGGTTGGAGGCTTCATGGTAAGAACAACATCTATTTTATCGGGGTTGGCTCGTAAGCCTCGCGATCCGACCATAACGCCTAAGAACTTTCCTTCCTCTACTCCGAACGTACATTTTTTAGGGTTCAATTTCATGTTGATGCTTCGGAGTCGGGTGAATGTTTCGAGTATATCTTTCAGCATGGCCTCTTCGTCGTGACTTTTGATCACGATATCATCAACGTACACCTCCAAATTTCTCTCAATCTGGTCTTTGAAAGCTTTGTTCATTAATCGCTGGTACGTAGCACCAGCGTTTTTCAAACCAAAGGGCATCTTTGTAAAACAATAAATTTCCTCATTGGTGACAAAGGCCGTCTTGTCTTCATCTTTGACTGCCACTTGTATTTGATGGTACCTGTAACACCCTTATAATTTCCACTCGAATTTATCAATAATTCGTAAGATTTTATATAAAAGATGACCCATTTAAAACACAAGTTCCAAAAGTAAGGTTCTAATATCTATCAACAAATTTAAACATCCATAAGTTATTTAGCAAACGATTTACATCATAACATTGTTTAAACCGAGTTAATTTATGCGGAAGCTTCAAAAGTTCGTGTTCGGTTCTTCAAAAGCTTGCTTGACCGTCATCCGAAATCCTTGAGTACCTAAAAACTGAAATGTTTACATTAAACATTAATATTAGAGTACATAAGAATAATACATAGTCGAAACTACGTTTAAAACGGATTCAATTAAACGAAAGTATGCGAAATTTACAATTTTTCCAGGGTTCTACCGTAAATTACGGTATGTACCGTAATTTACGGTAGTCATCTGAAACTTATGGTCCACCGTAACTCAGTAAAGAACCACCGTAACATTTTGGTGTCTACCGTAAATTACGGTATGTACCGTAATTTACGGTAGACTCTGGAATGTTATGCTTTTGTTTGATTTGTTTATTTACTTGGACCAATTTCTTGGATTTCATTCCTACAACCCGATATGTTACACCCTCGTATTCTAATATGTCATTTGTCAATAATAACAAGACCAAGTAACCATACTATAATGTATTACCATGCCTTATTTGATCACTCGACCCGTTTGGCTTATCTAAGGAATCCTCCATTGTGATGACTACCAATGAGGTCTAACCTGATTCTTGGCCTATTATACGACATAGCGAACATCATCGCTTTAATCTAACTCAACTTTTAATACACAATTCAACTACATATATGCTAAATATCGAAATTTAACCAAATGTAACGAATCAAGTTACATACCTTTAGTGCACGCCCTTCAAACGCAAGTCGCCACCGGCTTGTCCACTTGAAGCTCCGGTATCCTTTCCTATTGAGTTCAACCAAAACATGTTTAGAACTCTTTTCTATTCACAATTCGCATATTTTGCCTAAACATCACAATCATGTGGTTTAACTTAAATTTTCAGATTTAAGCCTTCTTTGAGGCATTTATGCGAACACTTTAAGGGCAGAAATTTACACTATATATTATCAAGTTCTCAACTTATCATATAGCCTTAATTCTTCATAAATCAACTATTTTACATGAACTTTATCTTCTAAAATCCTGAAATCACTTCATACATGTCAAACATTACTAGAACAACCACTATCATTCTAGTGTTTGTCATTATCTCACAAAACCCATGAATCACCTTCATTGTGTTTATGAAATTTTCAGAATTTTATCATGATTTCACATATTGTTGTCTAGGTTTTTGCTCCTAGACACTTTATCTTTTCTAATCTACCCAAGTAACAAACATGCATCATCAAATTTCAGATTTCCTAAATTCATGAGAATTTCAAGTAGACAATTCTCATCAAATTTTACATACCATATAATCCTCTTGCGAAGAGGATCACAATTCTAAGCTCGGATTTCGTTTTGGACCAGATTTGCACTTTCAATTTGTGAGATTTTGTGGATGTTAGGGTTTGAGAGTGGGGGTGTCGCCCCCTGCTTGTTCTTGATCGACCAGACCCCCAAATGGGGTGTTTGGTTTTTGTTTTTATTAAAATTAGTAACATAAGTTTCAATTTTAACATCATTGGCCCCTCCACTTTTGTTTAACATATAGTTTTGGTTATTTAACCCTATTTTAAGTTATTTATAGACTTGTAGTTAACTAGGTTATAATTTTCCTAGTTAGTAAATTCTTGTTTATTTATACTTTATAATTCTAATATAAAGTTTTATATTTTCGGGGTGTTACAAGTCCACCCCCCTTAAAAGGGTTTCGTCCCCGAAACCGAATTACGTACCAAATAAAGTAGGGTAGAGACGTCGCATCTCCTCTTCGGATTCCCACGTAGTGTCCGAACCTTTCCTATGCTCCCACTTGACCTTGACTTGATCGATGTGTTTGTTTCTCAAGTGCTTGACCTTTCGATCTAAAATCCCCACTGGTCTCACCGCATAATTCAGGCTATTATCCACTTCGATATCATCGTAATGGATATAAGCTGTTTCGTCCGCTAGGCACTTTCGCAATTGCGACACGTGGAACGTGCTATGTATTCCGTTCAACTCTTCCGGTAATTCGAGGCGATAAGCCACCTTGCCGACCCTTCCGATGATTTTAAATGGCCCAATAAACCTCGGGCTTAGCTTCCCCCTTTTTCTGAATCTAATAACGCCCTTCCATGGGGAAACTTTTAGCATAACCATGTCGTCAACCTGGAATTCGATTGGCCTATTCCTTTTATCAGCATACGCCTTTTGCCTGTCTTGAGCCGCTTTCAAGTGTGCCCGAACCACATCAATCTTTTCATTAGTGGCTTGTACTATATCTTGGTGGGCGAGTTCACGTGGACCCACTTCACCCCAACATACCGGGGTTCGGAATTTCCTACCATAGATCATTTCGTACGGCGCCATCTTAATACTAGCGTGGTAGCTGTTGTTATACGAAAACTCGACTAATGGTAGGTAAACATCCCAACTTCCTCCAAAGTCGATTATACATGCCCGTAGCATGTCCTCTAATGTTTGTATTGTTCTTTCACTCTGTCCATCTGTTTGAGGATGGTACGCAGTGCTAATGAACAATTTGGTTCCCATTTGCTCTTGGAAGTCTCGCCAGAAATTTGAAGTGAACCGGGTATCCCTATCAGACACGATGGATACCGGTACTCCATGACGTGCTATTATCTCATTAGTGTAAACTTCTGACATCTTTTCTGACGTATAAGTCTCACGAATCGGAATGAAGTGAGCACTTTTCGTCAATCTATCCACCACTACCGATATGGCATCGAAACCACGATTTGTCTTAGGCAATTTGGTTAATAGGTCCATTGTAATATGTTCCCATTTCCAAACCAGAATTTCCAACGGTTGGAGTTTACCATATGGTTTTTGGTGCTCTGCCTTGACTTGTAAACATGTCAAGCATTTTTCCACGTACTTCACCACATCTCTCTTCATTCCGGGCCACCAATAATTTTGTTTTAAGTCGTTATACATTTTGGTCGCTCCCGGATGGATGGAATAACGGGACTTATGAGCTTCATCAAGTAGAAGCTTTTTAACTCCACATGTGTTAGGAACCCAAATTCTACTGAAACCTGTTTTCAAACCGTGTTTGCCTACTTCAAGATCTTTAACTTGACCAACGATCCTTTCCTTCTTCCAGTTTTCCGTCTTTACTGCTTCATCTTGTGCTCCTCGGATTCGTTCAAGTAAGCCCAAAGTCACAATGAGCTGCAACGATCGTACTCGTATCGGGGCATAGTCTGCCTTTCGGCTCAATGCATCGGCCACCACATTGGCTTTCCCGGGGTGGTAATGTATTTCACAATCATAATCCTTGACCGTTTCTAGCCATCGCCTTTGTCGCATATTTAACTCCTTCTGATCGAAGAAGTATTTCAAGCTCTTGTGATCGGTGAATATGGTGCACTTTACCCCATATAAGTAGTGCCTCCATATTTTTAATGCAAATACCACCGCAGCCAACTCGAGATCGTGTGTGGGATATTTCTTCTCGTGTATCTTCAATTGCCTCGAGGCATAAGCTATAACTTTGCCCCGTTGCATCAAAAAGCATCCGATCCCCGATAGTGAAGCATCCGAATAAACCACCATGTCTTCGACTCCGTCCGGCAATGTCAGTACTGGAGCTTGAGTTAATTTCTCTTTTAGCGTTTGAAACGCTCTTTCTTGATCTACACCCCAAATGAACTTTTCTTCCTTCCGGGTTAGTTTTGTTAGCGGTGACGCAATCTTGGAGAAATCTTGAATGAATCTCCTATAGTATCCCGCAAGCCCCAAAAAGCTTCTAATTTCCGAAGGGTTCTTCGGAGGATTCCGTTTTGACACGACCTCGATCTTTAACGGATCCACCAATACTCCGTCGGCACTTATGATATGGCCAAGGAATTGTACCTCTCGTAACCAAAAGGCACACTTAGAGAATTTCGCATACAACCTTTCTCGTTTAAGCGTCTCTAATACCTCTTGTAAGTGGTGTACATGTTCAGCTTCGCTTTTCGAATACACCAAAATATCATCGATAAACACGATGACTGACTTATCCAACATTGGCTTGCAAACCCGGTTCATGAGGTCCATGAAAGCTGCGGGTGCATTTGTTAGCCTGAATGACATCACGAGGAATTCGTAATGTCCGTATCTCGTGCGGAAAGCCGTCTTCGGCACATCTTCCTCCTTGACCTTTAGTTGGTGATACCCCGATCTAAGGTCAATTTTTGAAAACCAGTTCGCACCTTGTAATTGGTCGAATAGATCATCTATCCTCGGAAGCGGGTATCGGTTCTTTACCGTGAGTTTATTTAATTCCCGGTAATCGATACATATGCACATGCTTCCGTCTTTCTTTTTCACGAACAGTACCGGTGCGCCCCAAGGAGACACACTCGGCCTTATCAATCCTTTGTCAAGCAGGTCTTGAATTTGGGACATCAACTCTTGTAATTCCGACGGTGCGAGTCGGTACGGTGCTTTTGCTACGGGTTTTGCGCCCGGAATCAATTCGATCCCGAACTCTACTTCCCGTTCAGGCGGTATCCCCGGTAAATCCTCCGAAAACACATCTTCATAGTCTCGTACTACCGGTACGTCTTCAATCTTTCGTGATCCTTTCTCGGGCACATTTGCGTATATCATGAATGCCTTGCATCCTCGCTTCATAAGCTTGTGAGCTTTCATCATTGAGCATACTATAGGGTTGCCTCCTTTTTCGCCATAGATGGTGACGTGTTTCCCGCTCGGAGATGTTAGCTTTATCTCCTTACAAAAACACACAACCTTCGCGTGGTGTTGAGATAGCCAATCCATCCCAACGACTACTTGAAATTCCCCCATTGACATCGGGATTAGGTCTATCAAGTATTCTTCATCGTCGATACTTAATTTGCAGCCTCGACAAACATCACAAACTATAAAACTTTTGTTGTCCCCTATTTCAACTTCTAAGGGCAGAGATAATTTCGTCAATACAAATGAAGGATGTCGAATAAATCCATGCGAAATGAAGGATTTATTCGCACCCGTATCAAACAATACACGTGCAGGAATTGAGTTAATCGTGAATATAACTGAGACCATGTCGGGTTCTATCTTTGCTTCAGCCGCGGTAAGTTGGAAGGACCTAGCCTTCGCCTTTGGAGCTTCCGTTGGAGACTCTGTTGTGTCTCTCTTTCCAACCAACTCGGAGCATTCAGACTTTTTGTGGCCGGGTTGATAACATTTGTAACAAACGGAAACTTTTCCGGGACATAGCGATGCAGTGTGCCCCGTCTTCCCACATACCGGACACGGCTTGTCTTTGAAGTGGCACTCACCTTTGTGCCCCTTTCCACATACTTTGCAACTTAGCGACCCGCCTTTAGTCTCCACTTTCTTTCCTGATTCCGCAGTTCTAGCCTTCTTTGTAGGGCTTGGATTCACATCATGTGCCCTTCGCTCACCCCTTTCAACTTGTTTCTTTAACTCGATTTCCCGCTCCCGGGCGGTGTTGATGATTTCTGTGAGAGTTTAATATTTTGAGGGAGTCATAAACTCCCGGTATTCAGCACTCAGCATGTTGTAATAGTAGAATATCTTCTGCTCTTCAGTGGTGACCAACTCGTCACAGAATCTCAGCTTATCCATGAAGATGCCCGTGATTTTATCAATTGATTCTCCCTTTTGTCTTAACTGGATAAATTCCTCTTTGATCCTGTTGATAACTGCTTTGGGACTATGGTGTTTAAGGAACGGCACCTTAAACTCGTCCCAAGTCATGACCCTTGCCGCTTCGGCTCCTATCTCCTTCTTTTTATTGTCCCACCAATCTTTGGCTTGACCCCTCAATTGACCCGTTCCGTAAGCAACAAAGTTACCTACGTCACAGTGGGTCCGTTCAAACACTCCTTCGACGTCACTTATCCATCTTTGGCAGATTATCGAGTCAACTTCCCCGTTATAGATTGGCGGTTTGCACGCCATAAATTCTTTATATGAGCACCCTTTATGATCTCCCGTTTTCTCCTTCATAAGGTTGACACTATCCTCCAACCTTTTAACTCGCTCTTCAACAAGCGACAACACCGTGCTTTGAATTTTGTCTATAAACCCGGATAGACTACCTTCAATTGCCTTCCCTACTTCTTCGGCAATTATTTTTTTCATTTGTTCGGTGCTTGTTTGCACCGGATTATCATCGTTTCCATCAGACATCTTGAAACTGAAATGTTTACATTTAAACGTTAAACATTTCATTTATAACATTACTTCATTTGTTTCGGTTTAGCCAAGTTCCCAACTTGCTTTAACCGTTCACATTTGATGCACTTTCCGGGTTTGAGTGTGTTAACACGCTCTTCCCATGCATCTCAATTCATTTCTCATTTCTTACATAAGACATAATTTATTAACATAATAAGTTAATTCTTACCGGACGATCGATCAAGCTTGAACCGAACACTTTGTTGACAACCTTAAGCTCTGAATACCAACTTGTAACACCCTTATAATTTCCACTCAAATTTATCAATAATTCGTAAGATTTTATATAAAAGATGACCCATTTAAAACACAAGTTCCAAAAGTAAGGTTCTAAGGTAACAACATTAGTTATCTACCAACAAATTTAAACATCCATAAGTTATTTAGCAAACGATTTACATCATTACATTGTTTAAACCGAGTTAATTAATGCAGAAGCTTCAAAAGTTCGTGTTCAGTTCTTCAAAAGCTTGCTTGAACGTCATCCGAAATCCTTGAATACCTAAAAACTGAAATGTTTACATTAAACATTAATATTAGAGTACATAAGAATAATACATAGTCGAAACTACGTTTAAAACAGATTCAATTAAACTAAAGTATGCGAAATTTACAATTTTTCCAGGGTTCTACCGTAAATTACGGTATGTACCGTAATTTACGGTAGTCATCTGAAACTTATGGTCCACCGTAACTCAGTAAAGAACCACCGTAACATTTTGGTGTCTACCGTAAATTACGGTATGTACCGTAATTTACGGTAGACTCTGGAATGTTATGCTTTTGTTTGATTTGTTTATTTACTTGGACCAATTTCTCGGATTTCATTCCTACAACCTGATATGTTACACCCTCGTATTCTAATATGTCATTTGTCAATAATAACAAGACCAAGTAACCATACTATAATGTATTACCATGCCTTATTTGATCATTCGACCCGTTTGACTCATCTAAGGAATCCTCCATTGTGATGACTACCAATGAGGTCTAACCTGATTCTTGGCCTATTATACGACATAGCGAACATCATCGCTTTAATCCAACTCAACTTTTAATACACAATTCAACTACATATATGCTAAATATCGAAATTTACCCAAATGTAACGAATCAAGTTACATACCTTTAGTGCACGCCCTTCAAACGCAAGTCACCACCGGCTTGTCCGCTTGAAGCTCCGGTATCCTTTCCTATTGAGTCAACCAAAACATATTTAGAACTCTTTTCTATTCACAATTTGCATAGTTTGCCTAAACATCACAATCATGCGGTTTAACTTAAATTTTCAGATTTAAGCCTTCTTTGAGGCATTTATGCGAACACTTTAAGGGCAGAAATTTACACTATATATTATCAAGTTCTCAACTTATCATATCGCCTTAATTCTTCATAAATCAACTATTTTACATGAACTTTATCTTCTAAAATCCTGAAATCACTTCATACATGTCAAACATTACTAGAACAACCACTATCACTCTAGTGTTTGTCATTATCTCACAAAACCCATGAATCACCTTCATTGTGTTTATGAAATTTTCAGAATTTTATCATGATTTCACATATTGTTGTCTAGGTTTTTGCTCCTAGACGCTTTATCTTTTCTAATCTACCCAAGTAACAAACATGCATCATCAAATTTCAGATTTCCTAAATTCATGAGAATTTCAAGTAGACAATTCTCATCAAATTTTACATACCTTATAATCCTCTTGCGAAGAGGATCACAATTCTAAGCTCGGAATTCGTTTTGGACCAAATTTGCACCTTCAATTTGTGAGATTTTGTGGATGTTAGGGTTTGAGAGTGGGGGTGTCGCCCCCTGCTTGTTCTTGATCGACCAGACCCCCAAATGGGGTGTTTGGTTTTTGTTTTTATTAAAATTAGTAACATAAGTTTCAATTTTAACATCATTGGCCCCTCCACTTTTGTTTAACATATAGTTTTGGTTATTTAACCCTATTTCAAGTTATTTATAGACTTGTAGTTAAGTAGGTTATAATTTTCCTAGTTAGTAAATTCTTGTTTATTTATACTTTATAATTCTAATATAAAGTTTTATATTTTCGGGGTGTTACAGTACCCCTTGTAAGCGTCTAAAAAACATTTCAGCCTGAACGTAGCGACAGAATCAATCTTCTCGTCGATTTCTGGTAATGGAAAACAATCTTTCAGGCACGCGTCATTCAAGTCGGTGAAATCAATACACATTCTCCAGGAGTTGTCTTTCTTCCGTACGATAACTGGGTTTGACACCCAAGTTTGATATCGGACTTCTCGGATGATCCCAGCATCTAGAAGACTCTTTACATCTTTAGCAATTGCTTTAGCTCGATCTGGTGCCATATGTATTTTTCTTTGTGCTATCGGCTTGATTGACTCTTTCACATTCAGACGGTGCTGTGCCATGGACCTAGGAACTCCTTGCATATCAGAATGCTTCCAGGCGAAAACGTCGATCGAGTTACTCAGCAATTCCCATAAGAGCTTCTTGGTTCGTTTTGGAAGCTGAGCTCCGATTGCCACTTGCTGTTCTGGGAATTCCGGGTTAATCGCCCAGAGATCCGTGGGTACTTCGGATTTTTTGGAACTCGTTTCTGCTGCGTGCCTTACTTCTGCGACGAATGAATTTGCCTCAGAGAGAATAGTGGCGACCCCTGCTTCGGTGGGGAATTTTATGGCACCATGTATTGTGGAACTAATTGCTCCAAGAGCTCTTAGTCCCGGACGTCCCAGTATTATATTGTGTGATGAATGAGTACCTACAACCAAAAAGGTTAATTGAATGGTTTTGCTTTTATCATTGTCTTTAAACGTGGTCGGGAGGGTAATTTGCCCTATCGGACGTACTACTTCTCCCGAAAAACTTATCAATGGAGTAGACACTTCAATTAGTCTTTCTTCGTCTGGGGGGCTAGCTGTTGAAAACACTGCAAATACATTATCTCAAAGGCGTTTCCTCCGTCTACGTATATCTGTCGGACCAAATGTCCTGCGATCACGGCCGATATTGTGATTGGTCCGTCCTGAGCATCTTCTGGGTCGATCGGAGGGAAATAAGTAGGTTGGTGCATCCAAGCTGCCATGTGTTGGTTCGAGCGTTTTACCCCCTTGGTTCAGTAGACCGAATCATATTGATTCCGGCCTCGGTGTTCGGATTGTCGGCCGCAGTTACTGATTTTTTGCCATCCTTCACTTCTTTTACGAGGTGGGAGAGTTTTCCGGATCGTACGAGTTTCTCGATTTCCTGCTTTAGTGCCCAACACTCATCGGTCGTATGCCCCTTGTCTCGGTGATATTCACAATACTTTTTGGAATGTTTGTCTGATGTAGGTTGTTGCTTCGAAGGTGTAGGAAACCGCGTGGTTTCCGTACTAAGGATCTCGCTCGGCGACTTAGTTAGTTTAGAGAAGGTGTTGAAATGTACGTTACCAGTTCGGAAACTGTTTCGATCGGATTTTTGATACGGACCGCGACTTCTGTTCCAATTGTTGCTTCTGTCTTTCGGTGGTGACGCGTTCCGTCTCCATGATGTGGTTCGAACCTTTGCATATTTTGCTGTTGTTTCATTCGGCTGCCCGCAGGCGCTTTTTCCCCGAACAAAGGCTCGAGCTCATTCCATGAGCACGTCCATGGTTTTTGGGAGGTCTTCGTGGAGCTTCTCCACGAGCTGATTGTTTTGAACTCCGTGACAGAATCCGGAGACGCGTAGTTGATCAACTGCTCCACTGATCTGTATGCTTTCTCAATTAAACCGGTCAATGAAGTCTTCTACGGTTTCCCCGTCGCGGCGTTTTATGTGGTGAACTTCGGTTATGTCTTTTTTGCAGCGTCGCTGTTGACAGAAATTTTGCAAAAACATACGCCAGAAGTCTTCAAAATGATCAATCGATCCTTCCGGTAACCCATTGAACCATACCCGAGCTGATCCGGTGAGAGTCTGAGCGAACATGTGACACCATGCTGGCATGGGCCATTGTTCGACCTTGGTTGCCCCCGCAAAAGCGAACATGTGGTCATCCGGGTCGGACGTACCATCGTAAAATTTTAACATTGGAGGCATCTTCAGCTTTGCTGGGAGTGGTGCATTAACGATCCGCAACGTGAACTTTGACTGAGAAGTCAAGGACGTAGGATGATACGACATGAGTAACTCTTGATCTTGAGGGTTTAGACCCATAGACCCCTGGCGAAACAGGTCGTAAAGACCGTTACTTATTGGAGCGTTCATAAGAGTGGAAACTTGTGAAGCATGTGTTATGGGAGTTGAGGTTATAGGACTTACCATAGTTCCCGAAGTGAGAATTCCAGTGGATACGGGATTAGCCCCTGGATAAGCAGTGTTGAACAAGTTCGTGCGGAGACTCTGTAACATTTCCTCTTGCTGCTGCTGCTGATGGAGCTGCCGTAGTAGATCAGCATTCCGTAACAGGAAAGCATTATCTAAATCAGGCAACGGCGTGGAGACTGGAGCAGTAACTGAGACTGTGGTGATAGAGCTCGCGATTACAGAACTTGTAGGTGGAGGTATTGTTGACGATCCTAAAGATATCGCCGAGGTGTCAGCTGTTATGGAGACAACTGTCACAGGTGCAACCCTACCTTCCCAAATGTTGCTATAAGATGGGAGGGCACTTGTAGATTCCATAATTTCGAAGGAAAAGAATCAACGAAGTAAGTTTTGTGAATTCGAGGGGATGGAGCCACTAAAGACTCAAGAACCAGTTGGTAAGAGTAGAGCTTCAGATGACCTTGACTGAACCTGCAAGATCACAAGGAAGAAAGCACACCGTTAGCCTCGTCACAGGGAGGGGGCCTCTCTGTGACCAAGCTCGGGCGTGAGAATAAGTATTTGTGAGGAGAAAATAAGTCAGGGAGAGAGAGAGAGATGAGAGTTTCGAGAGAGAAAGTAGCGATTACCCTTTGTGGGAAGTCTTGGCGGGGTATTTATACTTTTGGGGCATGCTGACGTGGCAAGTTAGTTAGGGTCGGACCAGTCGCTATCAAGTAGTTAAACCTATGGGCCCTGGGTTAGTTAAGAAGGACCTAAGTGATTGATCGTTCCGTCTGGGATACCAGGTGCGACCAGCCCCTTGGGCTTATGGTCCGACCTTGTGTTCATCGGGCATTCGGTCCGACCAAGGACGTATCCTCATCAGACGGTATTATAGATTTTTTGTATGAGAAAATCATGATAATGCTAAAATTTATATGTTTGTTTAAATGTATAAAACAATCTAACAATAAGTTACTAGAGTGAATCGATTCAGTGTATTTGAATTTTATAATTTTGAAGCTTACTTCGAATTAACAATTTAACTGAACTAGAGGAAATCAACCCGTGCGTTGCGGCGGGGATGCGACACGTATTTGGTCGGTATTGGTTCGATATGTTACAGTATTGGCACACACTATAGTAACCGAAAAAAGAACCCAAAGGAGAAAATATTGGCACACACTATAGTAACCGGGAAATAAACCCAAAGGATAAAGTCTTCATATGATCAAAACGATATCTCTACACATGTTTAGTTGGTTGTGGCGGCTCGATTTTGCTAATCAAAACGTAAACAAACAAACACATTTTGCAGTAGCATGACCGTACTTAGGGGTTTTCGCAGTTTGGTTTAGAACCATGAAACCATTCAAACCGGTCATCGGTTTGGTTTTAAGGTTGGTTTTTTAGATCGACATTTGATTGGTCGATTGCGAAAGTTTCAAACCGTGGTGAATGGTTTGGTATGCGGTTTACATTGAAAACCTTTCGTATCAAACCGGAACAAACCATAAGATTTGATTACATTCTATTTTACATATTTTGTATCACACATTTAACTTTTCATATTAGACTTTAAAAAGTTAGGCTTGTTTAACTCTAGTTTATTTGCAGTAAACTTGGCTAAGTGGCTAGCAAGCACAATAAAGTTTCCAACGATCCTAAAAAAAGATCCAATAGGTATAATCAGATGTCAACACTTAATGTCACACCCTGACTTTTGCGGAAGCGTATGATGTGTGACTTGCTCAATATCATTGCATTCAATTATAATAAACAACTATATGATTAAAATAAGATGTTCATCCATTCATAAGATTGAAATGTTACTAACACAAGTCATTTAAGTTTCAACCAAAACCCTCAAGTTACGATACAAACAAAAGTGGATGACATCTAAACTTGAAATTTACGTCTTGAAATAACACTAGTGCCCAAGGTCCAACTTGTTTCCTGAAATACCTGTGAGTTTTGAAAAATAGTCAACATAATGTTGGTGTGAGTTCATGCAGTTTTTGTATTGAATATTTATATTCTTGAATGAAAACATGGTATGTAATTGTACTGAAATATGTACTTCTGTAAATGTAAGGAAATCGAGATCACTAATGGTTTGCAAGGCCATTAACATGTGACACGACATAGGAAGCATCCAAACCATAGGCATTTTTAGTTGTCGATTCCACGACTGTCGATTCACGAATAGAGACACAAAAGCACTGCTTGGTAAAAGAGTGGCCAAGAGTGTCGTTGCCTGAAACCCATCAGATCTAACCTTTTGTTCCGCGGTCTTGGTATGTAACTGATTAATGGTGCTTATGGTACCCTATTCGTGACATGATCTAAAGTATCATTCCTTAGTTTTTTGTATTCAACATAACATAGCACATGTATTTTCCCCAAGTTTAGAAAACAAGTAAAAGTTTAAAAGTGGGGACATGAACTCACAACTTTGTGTATCCTGCGCCGTAAACTTCACCGGTTGGTTTCGTAGCGTCGTGACCTATACGTGTTCTATTAATGTTAATCTAACTAGACTTGTATCACACAAGTACAAGTCACCATCTTTTGTTTACGTATATGTTCTTTGTATGTTCAATCTTTGTGTGGGTCGTGCCCCTGTTTGTCGGGTCTCGCCCGTTTGTCATGCCTTTGCACTTTATGTATGTAATGTATTTTTGTAAATATATATTTTACTTCTCAAATATATATTCATTCATGTAGTCCCTTTTGTAAATATATATTTTACTTCTCAAATATATATTTAACTTTTCACGTATGTTACTTATATTATTTTCCCAAAAATAAATATAAGTATTTCGTAAAATAATATCCTCAATATTATTTTGGTACAAGTATTCTTAGGAAAGTATACTTGTATTTTATGTAAATACTTGTGTATTTTGTATTTTTCACCAAAAATCAATACTTTGATTTCTATTACTTTCCGTAATTAGATTTCTTAAAAATAATATATTTTTAAGACTCGTAAGAAATATATATATTTTTTGTCATGCTATAAAATATCTATAATCATTCTCGTTATTCACCCGATTTTTGTATACTTGTATACTTATGTATTCTTATGTAGTTGTATGTGTATTTTTGTATTCATACTCCTTGGGAGTATTTAGTGTATTTTCAAGTCCTTAATACACTACTACATATAATACACACAATATACACTTAGCACAAAATTTGGTGATCACTAAATATATATATTTTCCCCAAATATACATTCTTAATATTGATTTTAATTTGAAGAAATCACCGTTTCTTGACTTGTAATTTTACAAAAAAAAATTAGGGAAACCTTGGTAAATATTTTTAGGTGAATTTTTAGGGAATAAGTTTCACCAAAACTTATATTTTTCTAAGTGTCAAAATTTTATAAAAATTTTGACATAGTTTCCCCTAAAAATGGAAGTTTCTCATGTTTTCAAAACATGTGTTTATTTTCTTTTCAACTTCAAAACAATTTTCCAACAATAATCATCAACAACAAACACTAATTCTTCCATATGAAACATCATGGTGGACTTGATTCTTGTTAAAAATGTGTAGTCTTTTAGATCTACACTTTACATATTATGATCTTTCCAAAAACAAGTGTTCTTTTGTATTTTAAACAAACTTATGTGAAACTTTAATCCACTAACTCATTCATCCATGAGTTTTATGTTTTCAAACTTTGTAAATCATGTTCTAAAACTACTTTTATGTTTATTAGAAAGATCATTATTTTTAATATCATGTTTAACCATGGATCTTTCAAGATCCATGCTTAATATTTTTAGATCTTTCATAAACAAGCTTTGTGTTAAACTTTTAACAAACTTTTCATAGATATTAGTTTCAAAAATTAATTTAACACACACTTTATTACTTCAAGATTACAAGTTTATGTGTAAAAATTCCTATTTCAAGTTCACATTATGCTTCACATGTTCATCTTCAAGTCTAACCATGGATCCTTCAAGATCCATGTTTAAACTTGGTAGATCTAAGCTTTAACATACTTGATCTAATCATAAACTCAAGATATAACATAACCAACTTCATTACATACACTAAAAATTCACGTAATCGCTTATTTTCTTCATGAATATGTTAGATCTTTTCATTTTTAACATTAGAAGTTAAGTTGTTTAGATGGTGAAACTTGTACATAACATAAACATGACTAAAATTAGTGATCAAGAGGCTTACTACTAGCTCTAATGGCTAGGGAAGTGGCACAAAAATGGAGATGATAATCAAGGAAGAAAGTGAGTGGTTAAAAGCTCCACAAGATGGTCCTTCAAGTTCCTACACTTCAAGCCTTCTTAGATGATCTCCATACACCTTCTAGTGACCTTGGAATGGTTGGAAGATGAATGAAAATGGATAATGTATGGTGTGTGTGGGTGAGCCGTGAGTTAGAGAGCACAAAGGGGTGAAGAAGATGAAATGAATGTGTTGGTGATTAAATTAGGATTTATAAGATTCTCATATATTCTTTAAGGTATAATTCTTAGAATATTCCTTACATAAAATCTAACATAATCTAATAAAATCAATTGAAATCAAATAAAATCTAATAAAATCCCCATGTGGGACCCATAGGGCCGGATTTGGTGGAAAGGGGGGGTAAAATGTAAAATTTTGGAAGTTGAAGGTTTAAAGTGCAAATGATAAGGCTTAAGTATGTTTAAGTGTGTTTAGGGGTTTTTATGATTTTTAAGGTGTTCTAGCATCAATAATAGTTTAATATCATAAAAACATTACTTCTAGTCAAATTTTGATGTCACAGTTATTGTCCGGTTGTTCGGTTCGTTACGGTTCGTTAAAGTGCTGAATTGCGCAGTTTCACTATGTATAAAGCACCTTTTGTGGCAGTTTCAATTCCCGACACTTTGTAAGTTATTTTGGACAATAAAACATAAATTTTTCATGATATTATTGTGTTAAAAGCTGAATTATTGCTGAATTATAGCCGAATTATGCAGATTTCAGCATTTTAGATAAGTTTCGGGTGCTTTTTAGTGCATAGTTTGGCTTCCGGAAAGTTTATATGTTAACCCTCGTATCCACACTTGGGTTTTAATGTATTTTAGATGTTGGACCTACTCCTAGGCCCTAATTCTATTATCTGACTGATTTCTGCAGAACTGCTGACACAGTGTGTCTTACCGGTGAGTTTACTAGTCTTTCTGACGCAATGCTAAAGTAATGCATAAAGCAATATTTGAAGTATAAAACGTGCATGAATTCACATGTATAGCATGAAATTAGACAATGTTGACATTTTAGCACATAATTACAGATATTTACTAATAATTAGACTGTACGGAAATTACCGGTTTTGTGCCAGTTGTCACAGTCTCCCCCCGTTAAAAGAATTTCGTCCCGAAATTCAGGCTGAGTTATCTCCCGCAGGAACTTTCTCGAAAAGGTGGGGGTACTTGGCTTTGAACCGGTCTTCACGTTCCCACGTGTACTCGGGTCCGTGCTTAGAGTTCCATCGTACTTTGATAAACTTAATGCGACTCCTCCTTGTTTTATGGATCTTCCAATCCGTTACCTCAACAGGTTGTTCTGTAAATCGGAGTGTGTCGTCGATATACACCTCATCCGCAGGGATGATAGCTGTTTGTTGGGTTGGACTCTTTTTGAGGTTGGATACATGGAACATATCATGTACACTATTAAGTTCTTCCGGTAACTCCAGCTTGTACGCCACGGTACCAATTCTTTCCAAGGTCTTGAATGTAAATTTTATGCTCGTCTTGATTCTGAACGTTTGACGACGCAATTTTTGCTGGATATATTGGACCATTCACCGTGGATTCGACTTTCCACGTTTTCCAAATCTTGCTACACCTTTCCAAGGTGAGACTTTCAACAGGACTTTGTCTCCCACCTTGAATTCTAAGGGTTTTCGTCTTCGATCAGCGTAGCTCTTTTGTCGATCACGAGCTGCCTTATCTGATCTGCACGATCTTGTCGATTATCTCTTGAACGAGTTAAGGACCAATCAATTGTTTGTCTCCAGCATCTACCCAACACAAACGGTGAGCGGCACTTGCGGCCATATAGAGCTTCGAACGGTGCGGCTTTTTAGGCTCGTATGGTAGCTGTTATTATAGGAAAACTCAACTAAAGGCGGATGAGTATCCCAGCTACCGCCTAGATCCATAACACATGCACGAAGCATATCTTCGAGTGTTTGTATGGTCCATTCACTCTGGCTGTCTGTTTGCGGATGGAAGGCCGTGCTTAGATCTAGTTGAGATCCAAAGGCCTCTTGGAAGGAATGTCGGATCCTTGATACGAAACATCCATCTCTGTCTAAAATAATCAAAACAGGCATTCCATGTCGTGCTACAATTTCCTTAAGATACAGCTCAGCAAGCTTTCCGGTGCTATCCTTCTCTCGGATTGGTAGAAAATATGCAGACTTCGTCAATCGATCAACTATCACCCATATCATATCATGCCCTCTAGGGGTCCTGGGTAATTTAGTTATGAAGTCCATTGAGATTTGCTCCCACTTCCACATGGGTATCTCGGGTTATTGCAGTATACCGGACAGTTTCTGATATTTAGCCTTGACCTTGGAACAGGTTAGGCATTTTCCAACGTAGACAACTACGTCGCTCTTAAGCCTTGGCTACCAGTAGTATTCTTTCAGGTCTTGACACATTTTGTCCGATCCTGGGTGGATCGAGTATCTCAACTTGTGAGCTTCATCAAAGATGACTTCTCGACTGCTGCCATTGAGCGAAACCTAAACACGCCCCATAAAGTATAAGGTTCCCTCTTCATTTGGCACCAATTTCTTCTCCGTACCTCGGCGATATTCAGCTCTACGATTTTCCTTCTTAAGGGCTTCTTGTTGTGCGTCATGAATGTGTGCAGTGAGATTCGTTTGAATAGTCATTTCCAATGCTCGAACCCTTAGGGTCTTAACCCCCTTTTTTTTTCGACTCAACGCGTCTGCTACTACGTTCGCCTTGCCAGGCTGGTATTTAATCTCACAATCATAATCGTTTAGCAGTTCGACCCAGCGTCGCTGACGCATATTTAGTTCCTTTTGATTAAATATGTGTTGTAGGCTTTTGTGATCAGTGAAGATTGTACATTGAGTACCATATAATTAGTGTCGCCAGATCTTCAAGGCGAATACCACCGTGCCTAGCTCCAGGTCGTGTGTGGTGTAGTTCTTCTCATGAACTTTCAACTGTCTTGAAGCGTAAGCGATGATCTTTTTGCGTTGCATGGGCACGCAACCCAATCCTAGACGCGAAGCGTCACAGTATACCACGAAGTCTTCAGTGCCTTCAGGTAAGGATAGTATCGGTGCATCGCATAGCTTGTTTTTTAGAAGTTGGAAGGCTTCTTCCTGCTTATCACCCCAATCGTACTTCTTATCCTTTTGCGTAAGGGAAGTCAACGGTTGAGCTATCTTGGAGAAGTTCTCGATAAATCTGCGGTAATAGCCCGCTAATCCCAAGAATTGTCGAACTTCGGTTGGAGTTTTGGGGGCTTCCCAATTCTTTATCGCTTCTATCTTGGCTGGATCTACATGAATGCCCTTCTCGTTCACAACATGACCAAGGAACTGTACTTCGCGAATCCAGAATTCGCACTTTGGGAACTTTGCATAAATTTTCTCTTTCTTCAGTAGTTCCAAAATGGTCCTGAGGTGTTGCTCATGCTCTTCTTTTGTTTGGGAATAAATCGAAATATCATCGATAAATACAATCACGAATTTATCGAGATATGGTTTGCAAACGCGGTTCATCAGATCCATAAATACTGCTGGCGCGTTCGTCAATCTGAATGGCATCACAAGGAACTCGTAATGCCCATAACGCGTTCTGAATGCAGTCTTTGGTATGCTCTCTTCTTGGATCCTTAACTGATGGTATCCCGATTCTTGACAGTGAGCTTATTCAACTCTCTATAATCGATACACATCCGTAGTGTACCATCTTTCTTCTTCACGAACAAAACTGGAGCTCCCCAAGTCGAGAAGCTCGGCCTTATGAATCCTTTATCCAACAACTCCTAGAGTTGTGTAGATAATTCTTGCATTTCGGATGGCGCAAGTCGATAGGGTGCCTTGGCTACAGGAGCGGCTCCTGGAACCAAGTCAATATGGAATTCGACTTGTCATTGCGGAGGCAGTCCCGACAATCTTCGGGAAAAACATCAGGAAATTCCTTCACTATAGGAATGTCTTCGAGTTTCGGCTCCTTAGCCTTCTTGTCTACAACGTGCGCCAGGAATGCAACACATCCTTTCCTTAAGCACTTCTATGCTTTCATGCAATTAATGATCCGCAGAGGTGTGTCTCTTTTCTCTCCATGTACGATGAGAGTTTCATCATTCGCAAGAGAGATGCGAATGATTTTCTCATGATAAACAACTTCAGCTCCATTCTTGGATATCCAATCCATGACGACTACCACCTCAAAACTACCTAAACCAACTGGTAGAAGGTTGATAGGGAATTTTCGTTTCCCCAAGTCCAAGTATACAACCCTTAATAACTTTATCCATTTCGACTGATTTCCCATTTGCCAACTTTATAGCATGTGGGGTGTCTAGCTTTACTTGGGATGTGTATACTTCCTCTTATTTCGCCGTTGTTTTCAGTGTTGTTTGCTTTGTATTGGACGATTGCTTCAGCAACTTGTTGGCTCCACCGAGCTTCAGGCTCAGCTCTTGTTGCAGGTAAAGGTTCTGATTAGACTCGACCAGCGTTTCCTTCGTTGTGGTTCCATGTGCTTCTCTTGTATGAAACATATTGACAAGATTTAACATTTATTCTGGAATAGATGTTGTTGTCTTGCGTAGAAAACCTCCTCAGAGTCACCTTACTCCGATTGATGCAAGTCATCCAGGGCTATAAAAATACGGTGAGGTCTTCCCTTCACCTTGTTCCTTGTTTATTCCTCAAGTCTCTGACTCTTCCCTAGTCTTTAGTTTTACTTAAGAGGGTATGCTTTACAGGAGATGGGGGGTTGTGCATTACTACCACGTATAGGAGAAAATGATAGTGAAAACGCATAGATAAGGTCGTGAGGGTACATGACTTCTTCCTCGGGACCGAATTGTGCCTTGTAGCAATCGTAAGTGGTTTCCAGAGTATGAATGCACTACCCAAACGATGGGTGCACCACGGGATAATGAGGGTGGAAGTACTGATGGGTGCATCGGTGTTGTAATATGGGTAGAAGTGTCTGACATGAAGTAGGCAAAGACAGGTTTCCTGCTTGTAAGGTGCTATAGCAATTATCTAGGTATTGCCCTACTAGATGAAGGTGTGAACACTTAGAAAGTTTTGGATGGGTGGTGATCATTAGCTTGACCCGCAGAGTCCACCAGGATTTCCATCCACTACAAGTCGTTATTACGTGGGCCCCCGTAATAATAAATTGTCTTGCACGGTCACCCCAACTTTCCTTCGTTCAAAGTAGATGATCAACCACAGAGGGGACACTACTGTCCTTATACCTCCGACATGGAAAGGACCATTATGGTGGTCTACGCGTCATCATTTGTTATCGCTACGCGCGTATAGGCACAATGCTTTAGATGTAATAGGAATAAGGCAAATTCCTGGAAGTTGGAGGGGCACCTTCAAGATGAGTACTTCATCTTCCTTGATTGGACGGGAGTGTCGTCAATCTCGCTTCATAAAAGCCGTCGGGGTCTCGTCTCACTGATAAGGTCGTTGTCCAAGGTTGCCTCCTCCGCCTCGTCGTCACTGCCGTAGTCAGGCACCTTCGCATTCAAGGGAGAAGAACAGCCATTTTTCTACAGAATCCAGCTCAGGGCCTCGATTGGTAATAAGCTCCGCAGTGTACGCGAGGTCGATAATCTCATTGCGCAAGTCAAGAACAATAATAGGATTCGAAGTCGAAGGTATCTCATCAATAATTATTCCGTACACATAATATGCATATATATTAATATAATAACGTTACTTAGTATACACAAGCAAATAAATGCTACATGTCTCATATAACTCTCGTTTGTTCTTTCCTTTGAAAAATGTTGGATTCATGGATCTTGGCACTTTTTGTAAATGCAATGAAAAACCTTTTGTAAAAATGTTTTCGAGAGAGAGTCCTAATGATTGTAGTCTAGACTCGAGAAGGAATCTTAGTTCACTACAATCGAAGGTCTGATACCAAACTGTCACACCCTGAATTTTGCGGAAGCGTATGATGTGTGACTTGCTCAATATCATTGCATTCAATTATAATAAACAACTATATGATTAAAATAAGATGTTCATCCATTCATAAGATTGAAATGTTACTAACACAAGTCATTTAAGTTTCAACCAAAACCCTCAAGTTACGATACAAACAAAAGTGGATGACATCTAAACTTGAAATTTACGTCTTGAAATAACACTAGCGCCCAAGGTCCAACTTGTTTCCTGAAATACATGTGAGTTTTGGAAAATCGTCAACATAATGTTGGTGTGAGTTCATGCAGTTTTTGTATTGAATGTTTATATTCTTGAATGAAAACATGGTATGTAATTGTACTGAAATATGTACTTCTGTAAATGTAAGGAAATCGAGATCGCTAATGGTTTGCAAGGCCATTAACATGTGACACGACATAGGAAGCATCCAAACCATAGGCATTTTTAGTTGTCGATTCCACGACTGTCGATTCACGACTAGAGACACAAAAGCACTGCTTGGTAAAAGAGTGGCCAGGAGTGTGGTTGCCTAAAACCCATTAGATCTAACATTTTGTTCCGCGGTCTTGGTATGTAACTGATTAATGGTGCTTATGGCACCCTATTCGTGACATGATCTAAAGTATCATTCCTTAGTTTTTGTATTCAACATACCATAACACATGTATTTTCCCCAAGTTTAGAAAACAAGTAAAAGTTTAAAAGTGGGGACATGAACTCACAACTTTGCGTATCCTGCACCGTAAACTTCACCAGTTGGTTTCGTAGCGTCGTGACCTATACATGTTCTATTAATGTTAGTCACTAGACTTGTATCACACAAGTACAAGTCACAATCTTTTGTTTACGTATATGTTCTTTGTATGTTCAATCTTTGTGAGGGTCGTGCCCTTGTTTGTCGGGTCTCGCCCGTTTGTCATGCCTTTGCACTTTATGTATGTAATGTATTTTTGTAAATATATATTTTACTTCTCAAATATATGTTAAAGGTAATAGATGTTAAAAATAATTTATATTTTTAAAATAATATATAGCCCCTTTTCATTCATGTAGTCCCTTTTCAAGGTAATAGATGTTAAAAATAATTTATATTTTTAACTTTTCACGTATGTTACTTATATTATTTTCCCAAAAATAAATATAAGTATTTCGTAAAATAATATATATCCTCAATATTATTTTGGTACAAGTATTCTTAGGAAGTATACTTGTATTTTATGTAAATACTTATGTATTTTGTATTTTTCACCAAAAATCAATACTTTGATTTCTATTACTTTCCGGAATTAGATTTCTTAAAAATAATATATTTTTAAGACTCGTAAGAAATATATATATATATTTTGTCATGCTATAAAATATATATAATCATTCTCGTTATTCACCCGATTTTTGTATACTTGTATACTTATGTATTCTTATGTAGTTGTATGTGTATTTTTGTATTCATACTCCTTGGGAGTATTTAGTGTATTTTCAAGTCCTTAATACACTACTACATATAATACACACAATATACACTTAGCACAAAATTTGGTGATTACTAAATATATATATTTTCCCCAAATATACATTCTTAATATTGATTTTAATTTGAAGAAATCACCGTTTCTTGACTTGTAATTTTACACAAAAATTAGGGAAACCTTTGTAAATATTTTTAGGTGAATTTTTAGGGAATAAGTTTCACAAAAACTTATATTTTTCTAAGTGTCAAAATTTTATAAAAAATTTGACATAGTTTCCCCTAAAAATGGAGGTTTCCCATGTTTTCAAAACATGTGTTTATTTTCTTTTCAACTTCAAAACAATTTTCCAACAATAATCATCAACAACAAACACTAATTCTTCCATATGAAACATCATGGTGGACTTGATTCTTGTTAAAAATGTGTAGTCTTTTAGATCTACACTTTACATATTATGATCTTTCCAAAAACAAGTGTTCTTTTGTATTTTAAACAAACTTATGTGAAACTTTAATCCACTAACTCATTCATCCATGAGTTTTATGTTTTCAAACTTATTTAGTCGAAGTCGAACCGTAAGGCGCGTAGGTCCCTAACGAGCGTCGAAACTAAGATCTTCGTTAAAATATAAAACTTTGATCTTAGTTTCGACGCTCGTTAGGGACCTACGCGCCTTACGGTTCGACTTCGACTAAATAATAAAAAAAAAATTTAACGACAAACTTAGTTTCGACGCTCGTTAGACCCGTACGCGCCTTACGGACGACGTCGACTAAATAATAAAAATAAAAATATTATTTAGTCGACGTCGTCCGTAAGGCGCGTACGGGCCTAACGAGCGTCGAAACTAAGTTCATCGTTAAAAAATATTTTTTTTATTATTTAGTCCAAGTCGAACCGTAAGGCGCGTAGATCCCTAACGAGCGTCGAAACTAAGTTCGTCGTTTTATATTTTAACGACGAACTTATTTCGACGCTCGTTAGGGACCTACGTGACTTACGGTTCGACATGGACTAAATAATAAAAAAATATAATTTAACGACGATCTTAGTTTTGACGCTGAGCGTTGAAACTAAGTTCGTCGTTAAAATTTATATTTTTTTATTATTAAGTCGAACCGTAAGGCGCGTAGGTCCCTAACGAGCGTCGGCACTAAGTTCGTCGTTAAAATTTATATTTTTTTATTATTTAGTCGAAGTCGGACCGGTCGTAAGGCGCGTAGGTCCCTAACGAGCGTCGACACTAAGATCGTCGTTTTATATTTTAACGACAAACTTAGTCTCGACGCTCGTTAGGGACCTACGAGCCTTACGGTTCGACTTCGACTAAATAATAAAAAATATATTTTAACGACGAACTTAGTTTCGACGCTCGTTAGGCCCGTACGCGCCTTACGGACGACGTAGACTAAATGATAAAAAAATATAATTTAACGACGATCTTAGTCGATGTCGTCTGATTATTATTTACTCACTGGTTTCCTTTTGTGCATGTATTTGCACAAAATGATTTCCACTTGGATCACTGCTCGAAACAAAAGCCGAGAGTGGTGCACTAGTGGTGACTTGTTTTTCTTATATTGTCTCTTATACAAGAGGCCGTGCGCTCTCGCCTACGTGTTGGCACAGTACTTCGCCTTCGCGCATCATTGACATGAGCGCGGACAGTTATTCGGCGGCGCCTACGTGACTAGGATAGCCCTTTCGTTGAGCTATCATCCGGAGAATGACCGCGACAATGTAGGCCCGACGGCACAGCCGAAGCGGATGGGGAGGAACACATTATCCGGAATGCACGTTACCAAAGACTTCCCATGCGGGAAGCGGTTTAAGAATCTGGACGACACGCAATACCAGCTTACACAGCTGCCGGCACAGTTCCCTCTGGTATTTCCCCCGCCCGATCCAGAGGTGCCGGAGCCGCATGAGCCGGCCGCCGTCATTCCGGAGCCACCACATCCGCGTGGACCACCCGGGGCGCCTCAGTTCCCACGCCATGTTTGGCCCGGTCCTGACCCATCACATCAGCGGCTACTTCGGTACGCTGAAATGAACAACTATCTGTTGGAGTGGGTGGCTGCGGAGCTGCAGCAGCGTCGACAGTATGACAGGTTACCTCCACGACCCTTCATTGCGGATGCGGAATGGGATCAGCATCAGCAGCAGCAGGAGCAGCAGCCATAGTATTTTATCATTTTGTTATGTATGCACAAACTTTTCTTGTATATATCAAACTTTTGGTGTAAACGGTTTAACATATTCTGGAAGGTTATATAAAATTCTGGTGTACATATAAAATGCTGGAAGGTTATATACGCTGCGTATTGACCTATACGCAGCGTATATAAACCTGGTTAAAATTTGATGCTTCAAATCTACCAAAATGACCCCAAATTTGCAGATGTTTTATATACGTTGCGTATAGGTCAATACGCAGCGTATAGGGTTAACCCTATACGCAGCGTATTGAGCTATACGCAGCGTAGACACACCTTGTTTTCTGTGCAATGATTGGTTATCAGGCACTGAGATCTATGATTTATCTACGCTGCGTATAGGTCAATACGCTGTGTATAGGGTTAACCCTATACGTTGCATAGATAAACCCTAATTTTGCTAGGGTTTGGTGTGCCAATAGGCACACCCATATGTAAACCAGATCAGCTATTAGGCTATATATTTCAAATTAACTTTTTCTTAAATTTCATTTGTAGATTCATTTATGACCCAGGCTCCATGGTTTATATTCTAGTATCCATATTTTGTTAACATTATAAATTCACAATAAACAATATATATAATAGTTTCATATTTTGTTTTAAGTATTTTATCACATCATTTAGCTTTCAAAACCAATATAACAATGGGTTAGATTACTAGTTCTTTTATGAAGACGTTAGTTAATAAGACCAAAAATTTTGTTAACATTGTAAATTCACAATAAAAAATTTATAAAATAGTTTCATATTTTGTTTTAAGTATTTTATCACATCATTTAGCTTTCTAAACCAATATAACAATGGGTTAGATGGCTAGTTCTTTTATGAAGACGTTAGTTAATAACACCAAAAATTTAATTAGTTTTAATTGGCTCACTAAAAACATGAGACAAAGGAACATTTTAGGCAAAGAATAAAGATGGGAAGTTGATTTACGTTAGTTTTATTTATAATAATTAATAATAAAACTTGATATTAAAAATGGGAAATGTGTAAATAACAAGTGTCACATGTTTGTACACGGAAATTGTTTATTCTTCCCACACTCAATGACCACAACTTGCCCACACAGTTGGATAATCCCACATGCATTATTATCAAATGGAACCTTTCTGTTCTGGAGAATCTTATCTCATGTATATTTGAAAAGTCAAACATCCTACGTCCTTTGACTTTCTCTTTTTCAAAATATTCAATCTCCCCTCACAACTTTCATATATATAATACCACATTCATAAACCAACATTCACAAAAAACCTCTCAAGCTACTTTACAATCTTATTTAATCCTATTTGCTTTGTTTCTACTTCTTAGATTTTTCTTGATTCAATTATGGGTGATCTTCACAGCGAAGTTGAAATTCCTCGCTATTTCTTATGCCCGATATCACTCGAGATCATGAAAGACCCGGTAACACTCTCCACGGGCATCACCTACGACCGCGAAAGCATCGAAAACTGGCTGTTTTCACAAAAGAAAGACTTTTGTCCCATGACCAAACAAGTCGTTTTCGATATCGAGCTAACCCCAAACCACACCCTTCGCCGGTTAATACAATCTTGGTGCACCCTCAACGCCTCATCTGGGGTCGAAAGGTTCCCAACGCCGCGCCTTCCAATCTCCAAAACTGAGATTATGAAACTCATTAAAGACTCAAAGTCTCCTCAACAACAAATGATGAGTTTAAAGAGATTGAAAACAATTGTTTTGGAGAATGAAAAGAATAAACGGTTGATGGAATCAGTTGGAGCAGCTGATCACTTATCTAACATCATAAGTAACGAAATTAATGATAATAACAGCATGACGTCATCATCACCGGCAGCCGACGAAGCTTTAAGTATTCTCTACCACCTTAAGCTCTCACCAACGGGTCTTAAATCTTTGATCGGAATGGGTGATATGGTGGAGACGTTGACGCGCGTGATGCAACGCGCCGCCGGTTATGAGTCACGCGCTTACGCCGTCATGTTATTGAAGTCAATGTTTGAGGTGGCTGAGCCCATGCAGGTGACGTCACTAAACCCTAAATTCTTCATGGAGCTTGTAAATATCTTGATGGATCAAATCTCTCAAAAAGCTACAAAAGCAACACTAAAGCTACTCATAAGTGTGTGTCCATGGGGTCGGAACCGGATAAAGGCGGCCGAGGCGGGGGCGGTTCGGGTGTTAATCGAGGCGCTTATGGATTGTACGGAAAAGAGGACATCCGAGATGATTCTTACGGTGTTGGATCAGATTTGTCACTCAGCCGAAGGGCGTGCGGAGTTGTTGAACCATGCGGGTGGTTTAGCCGTGGTTTCGAAGAAGATATTTCGTGTTTCGAGTGTGGCAAGCGAGAAGGCGGTGAGGATATTGTACTCGGTCGCGGTGTTTTCCGGCAACACGCGGGTGGTGCAAGAGATGTTGGAATTAGGGGTTGTTGAGAAACTGTTGTTGGTTATACAAGTGGATTGTGGAAGCAAGATGAAGGAGAAAGCAAGGGAGATTGTGAAGATGCATTCTAGGGTTTGGAAGAAATCTCCTTGTGTCACATTCAAGTTACATTAGAAGAAAAATAGAATTACAAAAATGAAAGTTTAGGTAAAAAAAAAAGGCCTTGATTTCATTTTAGGGTTTCTTGTAAAATTGGTTTTAGGAGATACTTGTGGGGAGAAAATACTACAAATAAATTTGTCGACAATTAATCTGTAGATAAGATCCCTATGTAGGTTTTTATTTCTTTTCATCATGTTGTATATAACTTATACTTGATTTGAATATTACAAAATGTTCATATAAATTTTTTTTGAACGATAAGATTCTATGATTATAAAACAGGGCCAGTATAATAGCATATACTGTAAAAACCCAACAAAGTACAATACGGGAACAAAAGACAACCTAACTATGCTTTTCGCCCAAACTTAAACGATTACAAAATGTTTACATAGACAGGCAAGTATTTAATTTGGTGTTAAAGGTTTTCAATTTATTGATCCATGATTAATTAGCAATCATAAGTGAACTTATAGCATTCATCAACTACTTCTTGGAGATAGAACCCCTAAAAACTATGTTAATTAGGGTTGATTAAACTCGGACATAGAATTCATCGATCGGAAAGGTAAGCTTTTATTTTATTAACAAAATTACCCTTATGACCAAGTTAAGTTTAAAAACATATATAAATATTCATAGAAGTATTCAATTGTAGTTTTTTTGAAAATAAGAAAATGCAAGTTGAGCGATTTTAGAAGTAACCAATTAAAAATATGCCATTTTTTAAACGCCAGCATAAATCTTGCGATTTTTTCTCTGCTCGCAAAAATCTTGCGATTCGGTTTTATACTAAAAATGGAAGGTTTGAAAGAGTAGTGAGGTTAGCAAACCATAAAATTCTTTGACCCGATAGAAAAAATTAGGTTGTGACGTTTTCACGGAGGCTTCAATTTTTTTACATGCATCAAGTATTGTGGATTTTGCTTCGAGTGTTGTACATTTATGGCAAAAGGAGCTGGGTATCCCGAGAATTTCGCACAATATCACAAATATTGTGAAATAGTATGTCATATCGCTTGATTTAGTCATCACGTGTTACGTGTAACTCTTAGGCTAGTGGGTATGGTGATGGTCCTCCAAGGGAGGATGATCCGCCATGGAGGCGCCACGTCATAGTCCTCCCAAGGATGGTCCATCCCCCAAAAGTAGAGGGTATGGGAGGATGGTCCTAGTCATAGTCCTCCCCACCACTTTTATGTTTTTTTTTTAATCTTCTACTTTTTTTTAATCTTCTACCTTTTTTTAACATTTAACAAATAAACTAACAAACGCATTTGATGAATATTGCGAGAATTGGTTCGGTTCTAGCGTCGGATAATATCCCGGAACCGAGAAAACATTAGGTTGGGTCGGGTTGTTCGGATTGTTCGGGTTGTTGAAGGGATTCATGATAGAGTATAAGGTTTATAAAAGTGGAAGAAGATTTATAAAAATTGAGTGAGAGAGATGAAATTTTGGGGTTAAATTTGTGAATGGAGGTGAAAATGGAATGGAAATATATATATTTTAAGTTTTTGGCCGTTTGTTTGTTTTTTGAAAAAGGAAATTTAATTTTTTTTTTATAATGGTAACTTTTGGAGTTGGGCCCCACATTTTGGTCCGTCGCAAACTGCGAGAAAAGGACGGGACGGCAGGGGGCGGCGTGGTGTAGCTGGCGTCGCCGGACCAAGACGGGTGGGGGTACGGACCCATACCGTGTAGCCTTATTGTTTTTACATCTAAAATTGTTCAACTTGCGTTATTTGTATTTTTTAAACAACCACAAGAAATATTTTTAGGTCACATGAGTCATGACCATGTCAGGTTCTTTTAATTACGATGATAAGTCGATTCTATCACGATTTCATATACTTTAATTAATTAAGAGGTTCATTTCATGGACATTATACTTTAAGTCTTGTCATAATATGCACCATACAATCAATATCTAGACAATTAACATTAATACATACAAAACCCTATTTCTTTAAAATTGAAAATCAGAAGTTCATATCTTCTTTCCAAGTGTAGTTAATTACTTAATTCTATAACTTTTGATTTGCAACTATGCTATAGTTAAGAGATTAATATAGTTCTCTCACAATACATTTAATAATAGCAAATGTTTCTATAAAAAAGACTAAAACGTGTTACATTTGTTTAATGCCAAAGAAATGAATATGTCTTATTATGTAGAAATGTCTTATTATGTGTGATTCAAAAAGTAGTCACGTTTTACTAATATAGTATTAGCAATTGTACTTTTATAATATCTATTTTTAAAAAAGAATAAAACGTGGTTCACGTCTGCATGAATAGGACAAGAAGATTTTTGGAACCAAAAGTAAAATGTTGACCAGTAAACGCTGATTGTAAGTCAATATTGGAGTTAGCGGGGCCCTTAAACAGGTTTGTAGTCATAAATCGTGGGCCGTTTTATGTACGTAATGCTCTTTCCCTCACCCTTTAAATGTTAATTTGTTATATTTTATCCTTCAGAAGTTGGAACCCTTCATGTTGAACCCATCAAATTTTGTCCAACACAATTTACTACTAAATTTGTATGTAGCTAGTCAAAACAGGAGGGTGCATTACTTGTTTCCCTTGATCAGAGTTAAAGTTATAGCATCTCTAAGACTAGAAGGTATGGAGAGCCCCATCCTCAAGATGATGGGCCGTCACGTCACCGCCACGTAGGAAGGCTTGAGGGTGATGGACCTAGGGGGTGGAGGATGGGCTGCCACGTCATCGCCACGTCACCGCCATGTATGTATGTATAGGTATATGTGAGAGAAGGAGAGAGGAGAGAGGCCCGTCCTCTCCGTCTTGTGGGAGCCGGTTTTCACGAGGGGGCGGTGTGGGGGACCGGCGCCGGGCTTCGCCGGGCCTAAGCCGGCCCCCATACCGCTTAGTCTAATGCATAAAGCTGACGGCTGACATAGCTAGGGTTTGTTCAAATGGATCGAATTTCGAATTTATCAAATTAAGCGAATTAGTCAAATTTAGAAATTTTGAAGCTAAGGTGGAATTCGAAATTCAAAGTCGCATCCAATTCGAGATTTGATTCGATTCATATTTAAATTTCGAATTCAAGTCGATTCGAATTCGGCTAAAAAATGAAGTAGATTAATCCAATTTTCGTAAGTACTACAAACTTGAATTTCTGTTAACAAAAAAATACAAGTCTATAAAACTAATAAACTATTAAAATGTCAAATGACCAAAATCATAATTGTAACATCTAGAATACAAATTTAAATTAGTTACACGATAAAAAAAAATCAAAATAATGTAGCAAGAAGCAACATCCAAAACATTTAAAGAGACGACATCCAAATTACAAGCTTATAGCATCTAACCAAATTGTAAGATATTAAACGCCTTTTTTTTATGTGCGTATATGTAATTTAAACTATCTTTTTTTTTTTTGAAAGGATATTATAAACTATCTATTTGGGTTGTAAATGAACCGAACGAACAAGAACAATGCCATGTTCGTGTTCGTTCGTTAAGAAAATTAATATGTTTGCGAACTGTTCACGAACGCATACCGAACATAAGTTTATGTTCGTGTTCGTTCTTTAAGAAAATTCACTTGTTCACGATGTTCGTGAACACTGGTCACGGACACAAACGAGCACAAGCAAATAACAACAAACGTAAACGAACACTTAACTTGAAAATAAAAACATTGTTATCCTTAAACATTGGATATAAGTAGTTAAATACAACCATCAAATGATAAATCAAAACCAAGAAGTCTACTACAACCGCCAAACAATTAATCAAGTTTAACTTCATTAGACATAATTATTGAAAGTTTAACTAACTTAGATATAATTATTCCAAAAAAATATCTTAGAATGTCCAAATTTTAGCTAACTTAGTAAAAAATAGGGTTTCAAGTTTTCAATATGTTTAGATAAAAAGGTTTATTGTTTATTATTTTTTTTAATATAATCAAATGAACACGAACGAACGGAAACCAACGAACATGAATGAACATAATCGAACATATTACCGAACGTTCACGAACGCAGTCGAACGAACAAGACCTGTGTTCGTGTTTGTTCGCTATGCTAACCGAACAAATTTTTTTGTTCGTGTTCGTTCGTTAAGCGCGCTAATCGAACGAACATAAACGAACTTCCCGCCGAACGGTTCACGAACTGCCATTGAACGTTTGGTTTGTTTACAGCCCTACTATCTATGGGTAAGAAATAAAAAGAATTATATGCATAGTCTTAATTAACATTCCTAACTGAAACTAATCGAAAATTGAAAGCTTGAAGTTCGATTTGGAATTTAATATCATAAGTCAAATCGAATCCAATCCAATCTGATTTGAAAATTCGAAACAAAGTTCGAATTTGTGATTTTTTTATCCGATTCAAATGGGATTTCGAGTTTTGTCGAGCCCGGTTGAATACTGAACAACCCTAGATGTGGCATATCCAGGCGTTAAGTTGTCGGACGACCCCATTGGAGAGTTTGTTCATTTTCGAAGGGGGAGATGATGTCCGGATTTCTGAACGCGAGTGGATTGGAGAGTTTGCTGGGATCCGCATTAAATTGGTAGCATAAAGAAAATTATTGAACTTTTAAGCATCCGAAGATTATCTAAAAGTACTAATAAAATTTAAAAATTTTCAAAGCTAGTTTTGAAAAGATTAATTTTTTTTTTTTTACCAGTATAAATACAATATATTCTCAAACATTTTAACACTCCCGTCTCAATATATAAACTCTCACTAAAAACTTTGTCATATTAAAACAACTGACGATAATAACATGTTTATGCAATTGCTAAACAACGACATGTCGGGAGACCACTTGAACTCAAACCTTGGTTTTCCAAAATGTCGATTTGTTTCAAAACATAGATTAGTTTCAATGCAGTAACAATGTAGTTTTCAAAAGTGACTCCTGACTTTATTAACATTTCACTATCATCATCGTCATTCAAATACTCAATAAGGATAATATTATCCAAATCATTCTCGAAGCTAAGATGAGAAAGTTTTTTTGGACGGGCTATAGTGAAAATAACAAAATGAACTGGGTGGCATGGGATTGGGTCTCTTGGCCCAAGAAAAAAAGGGGGTTGGGTATCAACAGACTAAAAGAAGTCAACGAGGCGCTTCTGTATAAGTGGGGTTGGAGATATAGGGTCGAATTTGATAGTTTATGGAGGAAAGTGGTGGAAGCGTCTCATTCTAAAATCAACCAAAGAGGTTTTTTTCCCCTAAACGGCAATTATTCGGGATGTTGGAGCAATATTGTGAAATTGATTTCCAAAATGAAGCTAAAAGGGAAAAGTATAAATAGGGTGGTCCTGGGTAAAGTGGGGAACGGAGAATATATTCGTTTTTGGCTAGACAATGGTGGGTGATCTTCCTTTTGTGGAAAGATGGCCGCATCTGTTTGCTCTGGAATCTTTTAAATCTTGCAGGGTTGTAGAAAGAATGGGGACGAGTCAACGAAATGGTGGATACACATGGAATTGGGTTAGAATACCAGAATCTGATACTGAGCTTAAGAAATGGTAGGAGTGCCAAGAAGTCATCAACATGGTGAGTTTGTCAAATTAAAAAGACGCATGGTTATGGGATGTTGACAGACAGAAGGTGTTCTCGGTGAATTCTGTAAAAAGGGCTTTAATTTCCGATAGGGAAAATTGTATCCTCCCTAAATTCGAGTGGAGCAAATGGGTTCCTATAAAATGTAACATTATGGCATGGAGAGGTAATTTATATAGACTTGCTGCCAAAGTTAATTTGAGAAGAAGGAACGTGGATATTCCATCGGTATTATGCCCTTTTAGCGAAGAATATGAGGAAACGGTTGATTATTTGTTTTTGGCATGCACGGTGTCTATTCAGGTGTGGGCAGCTATCAGTGTATGGTGCAACATTTCGCAGATCTTTGCTTTCGATTTCAAAGATTTAATGGATATTCGTAATACTATTCAGGGTGGGAAAAAAATGAAAAAGATTATCCGTGGTTTGATTATTATATTGTGTTGGTGTATTTGGAAAGGCAGGAACGACTTGGTATTCAATCAGATTAGGAGAAGTTCGCAAGATATTTTGTTAGAGATCAAGTCGAGAGGTTTTTGTGATCAAAAGTAGATCGTCTTGTAAAAATATTAGTTGGAAGGATTGGTGTAAATACCCTATGTCTATGTTGTAATTTGGTCATTTGCCTGTTTGGATAGGGGGTGTTGTTTTGTATTGGCATTTTGCCCGTTTAGGTCCGAGGTGTGTTTTAATGAAGTTTTGATGAGAGTTGTTACATTCTCCCCACCTTAATAAAAATCTCGTCCTCGAGATTTACTGGAATAAATGAGGATACTTTCTCTTCATTTCTGATTCCAGCTCCCAAGTGTATTCAGCTCCTCTTTTTGAATCCCATCTGACTTTGACTAAAACTAGTCGTTTATGTTTGAGAAACTTAATCTTTCGATCCTCAATTTGAAGAGGTTTCTCAACAAATTTCAGCTTTTCGTTTACCTCTATATCTTGAAGAGGTACTACCAAAGATTCTTCTGATAGACATTTCTTAAGGTTGGATACATGAAATACATCATGTATTCCAGCTAACTTTTCTGGTAGTTGTAAACGATAGGCTACTGGTCCTATTCGTTGGATTACTGAAAATGGTCCTACGTATCTTGGACTCAGTTTTCCTTTCTTACCGAATCGTATTACTCCTTTCCAAGGAGAAACTTTCAAGAGTACTTTGTCTCCGACTTGAAATTCTAACGGCTTGCGGCGATTATCTGCATAGCTCTTCTGACGATCTCGAGCTGTTTTCAGTCTTTCCTTGATCTGAGTTATCTTGTCAGTAGTTTCTTGCACAATTTCTGGACCTGATAATTGACTTTCTCCTATTTCTGCCCAACAAACTGGAGTTCTGCACTTACGTCCATATAGTGCTTCAAATGGAGCAGTTTCAATGCTTGAATGGTAACTATTATTATAGGAGAATTCAATTAAGGGTAGGTGGTTATCCCAATTACCACCAAAATCAATTACACATGCTCGGAGCATGTCTTCTAGGGTTTGTATCGTCCTTTCACTTTGTCCGTCTGTTTGAGGATGATATGCAGTACTCAAATTGAGTCGGGTTCCCATTGCTTCCTGGAAACTAGTCCAGAAATGGGAAGTGAAACGACTATCTCTATCTGATACAATGGAGAGTGGGACTCCATGTAAAGATACCACTTCGTCTACGTACAACTTGGCTAGCATTTCCATGCTAAAGGTTTCCTTCATTGGTAGAAAATGAGCTGATTTGGTTAATCGATCCACAATTACCCAAATTGCATCATTACCTTTTCTGGTCTTGGGCAACTTAGTAACAAAATCCATTGTTATGAGTTCCCATTTCCATACAGGCATTTCCAATTGTTGTAGTAGTCCTGAAGGTTTCTGGTGTTCGGCCTTAACTTATGAACAAGTAAGACATTTAGATACGTATTCAGCTATATCCTTTTTCATTCCTATCCACCAGAAATTATTTCTTAAATCTTGGTACATTTTATTGTTTCCTGGATGTACGGTATACCGAGATTTATGAGTTTCCTCTAAAATCTTATTTCTTAATTCTCCCTGCTTAGGTACCCAAATTCGTTTCTTGTGGAATCTCCAAATTCCATCATTTCCTTGCTCTAGTTCCTTTATATAACCTTTCATTCCTTCAGCATCGTCCTTGATTGCTGTTTCCTGAACTTTCTTTAATTTTTCCATTAAATCTACTTGTAGATTTAATCTAAGAGCACGGACTTGCTTTTGTTTTTCCTGATACTTACGACTTAAGGCATCTGCAACTACGTTTGCCTTTCCTTCGTGATATTGAATATCGCAGTCGTAATCGCTTAGAACTTCCATCCATCTTCTCTGCCTCATATTTAACTCTTTCTGCTCAAATATATACCTTAAACTTTTATGATCTGTATAAACAGTAAACTTACTTCCATACAGATAATGTCTCCAGATTTTAAGGGCAAAAATTATGGCTCCTAATTCTAAGTCATGAGTCGTATAATTTTCCTCGTGCTTTTTCAACTGCCGGGAGGCATACGCAATTACCTTCTTGCGTTGCATCAACACACATCCGAATCCTAATTTTAAAGAATCACAATATACTTCAAAATCTTCTGTTCCTTCGGGTAATGCTAAAATTGGAGCATTCGTCAATCGGTGCTTTAAAATCTTAAAAGCTTTTTCTTGCCTATGTCCCCATTCAAACTTAGCGGCTTTACAGGTTAACTTAGTCAAAGGTACAGCTATCTTAGAGAAATCCTTAATAAATCGTCTGTAGTATCCAGCTAAGCCTAGGAAACTTCTAATTTCCATAGCTGTTTGTGGGACCTTCCATTTGGTGATTGCTTCTATTTTAGCAGGATCTACGTGAATTCCTTTGTGATTCACCATGTGACCTAAAAATTGTACTTCTTGCAGCCATAATTCACACTTCGAGAATTTGGCATAAAGTTTTTCCTTTCTTAACAAAGTTAAGAGTGCATGCAAGTGTTCGCAATGTTCTTCCTGACTTTTGGAATAAATAAGTATATCGTCGATGAATACGATTACAAATTTATCCAAGTATGGCTTACAGATCCGATTCATCATGTCCATAAATGCTACCGGGGAATTTGTTAGTCCAAAGGGCATGACTGTAAACTCATAATGGCCATACCTAGTTCTGAAAGCAGTTTTAGGTATGTCTTCTTCTTGTACTTTTAACTGGTGATATCCGGATCTTAAATCTATCTTAGAAAAATACCTAGCGCCTTGAAGTTGATCAAAAAGATCGTCAATCCTAGGTAATGGGTATCGATTCTTAATTGTAACTTTATTTAGTTCTCTATAATCGATACACATTCTCATCGATCCATCCTTCTTTTTCACAAACAACACTGGTGCTCCCCAAGGGGATGAACTAGGTTGTATAAATCCTTTGCTTAATAATTCATCTAGCTGCTTTTTCAATTCTAGCATTTCGGTGGGTGCTAATCGATAAGGTGCCTTGGCTATTGGTGTAGTACCCGGAATTAGATGGATTCTAAACTCTACTTCTCTCTCAGGTGGTAACCCAGGTAATTCTTCTGGAAAGATGTCTGGGTATTCTGAAACTATAGGGATATCTGGGAGTTCCTTACTTTTAGTGTTAATGATTACCGAAATTATATACACCATTTCTTGTTTTCTTGAATAACTAGCCAACTTTATTACTGAAATGAATTTCAGTGGCTTTCGTGGTTTATCTCCTGTAATTAAAATTACCTCTCCTGTGGGAGTACGGATTTCTACGGAATTCTTATCACAAAGGATTCGAGCATGGTTGGCTATCAACCAATCCATTCCTAATACTACATCGAATCCGGCTAACTTCATAGGTAACAGGTTTGCAGAAAACTTATGGCCTAACAGTTCTATCTTTCCTTCTTGCAAAACCTTATTTATGTTAACAGAATTCCCGTCTGCCGTTTCGACTGTAAAAATTTGCCTAAGGGTGGTTAAGGGTAAGTTAAGGGCTTGGCAAAATGAAGTATTGATAAAACTTTGGTTTGCACCAGAGTCAAATAATACTTTTGCATAAACGTCGTGGACCAAGAACGTACCAGCTATGACGTCGGGAATTAGTTCGGCTTCCTGAGTGGTTAGCTGAAATGCTCGGGCATTCTTCTTTGTTGTTCCATCAGCTGGTTTGCCTTTATTGTCTGCGGTTTTAATCAATTTAGGACATTCTGTTTTGTAATGTCCTGTTTCTCCACAGTTATAGCAGACTATGGTTTTCTTTTTGCAATTTTCTTCACGATGTCCTGCCATTTTGCAGAAGTTGCAGATTACATTGCATTTTCCAAAATGATTCTTTTTGCAATTTCTGCAAAAAGGCGGATGTGCAGATTGTCTCCTTCCTCTTTTCTTGAACCTATTATTATCATTACCCACACGAAATCCTTGGGTAATCTTTTGAGCCAATTCCTTCTTTCGATCTTCTTCTCTTGTGCGTACTAGTTCATCAGTTAGGGTATTAGCTAGTTCCACAGCATCGTCAATAGTGCGAGGTCTCGTAGCTTTAACAATGTTACGAATTTCACTAATTAATCCCCAAATGTACCGGGAAATGAGTACCGGTTCTGGCGAAGCCAGTGTTGGTACTACTCTAGCATATTCAAAGAATGTCGAAGTATAACCGTGACACTCTACGCCTACCATACGATGGTTTAGGAACTTATTTGCCATTTGTTCCTTTTCATATTCAGGACAATATTTTCTTTCTACAAGAATTTTAAATTCTTCCCAGTTTATAGCATAAGCTATCCTTCTTCCTTTTGCTTGTAATACGGTGTTCCACCATTCTAGTGCCCCTTCTTTGAACAAATTTGACGCATACATAACCTGATCTTCTTCGGAACACTTACTTATTGCAATTACTGCTTCGGTTTTCTCTAACCAACGCAGTACTGCAGTTGCTCCTTCGTTGACTGCAAATTCAGCAGGTTTGCAAGCAAGAAATTCTTTGAAAGTGCAACCAGATGTTGCGGCTTTCATTTTCTTAGGAGGTGGAGCCTGTCGTGGATTATTATCGTCATGATTGCCGCCTCCATTTACACTATGACTAAAATTGTCTTCCTGAGTACGTTTACTAGGAAGGATTTGTTGTGGTTCAACAGGTTTCTGAGCAGCAGCCATGATTGCTGGAATAGCATTAGTTATCCCTTGAGTGATGATGTTTTCAATATCTTGTCTAGTCATATACTGGTTTTCCTGATTTTGTTCAGATTGATTCCCTTCATTAACTGGTTCATTACTAGCGTTTTCCCTCTGATAATTATTATAAATATAACTACTAGTATCAAATGATTGTAAATAAAACAATTACACAGAAGCACATAAAATCTTACAACACAGATATATATCCAAAATTGTCGATGTTTCGACTTCTATTTTGCTTTATATATTATATAGGCATCCATACACACTGTTTATCTTACAATGTTTTATTTCCCATTTTACAGAGTTATATTTAACTATTATTATTATTATTATTATTATACAGACATTCTTCCCAACCCCACTATTCTTTGGTCAACTGGCAGTTTAGTAGCGACGCTCCCTTTCATCGTATTTCCAGGAGATTTGTTCCCCCATTTCCCGGATCCTATTCCCTGTACCTATCAGCTCTTCACCGAACTGACGGAGTTCGGCTAAGTTTTCGTTGCTCATTGGGGGATTGGGGATAGGTTCTGGATCAAACTGTGGAAGAAAGGAATAAGGACTGTTGATTATATTTTGGAATTGCCAGTCATTCGTCCACCATTCTTCCATTTGGCCTAAAGGTCGAGTGTGGATTAGTGGGTCTGGAATAGCTGGTTCCAGATTTATAGGAAGTTGGTTTTCGGCTAGGTAAGGATATAGATTATTATGGATAGGGCTAATGACATCACAATTTGCCAGTAGACGGTCTATTTCGTCTTGAAATGTGATTTCTTCAGGTTGTCTAGAGCTCTCTCCAATTTCTATTCCTTTTTGTTTAGAATCTTTCCTGATTTCTATCTCTGCTGGATTAGAACTTTCTCCGATTTCGATTCCTTTTCCTTTGTCTATAGGGTTTTCTATTTTGGGGAGTTTCCTAGTGGCTGGCTTTCTCCCGCGCACTTTCCTCCATCCTACATATCTTCTTCTCTTTTTAGGTTTTGCTTTTTCCAGCGGTGGAGCTTGGAATTCCAAAGGTTCCTCTATGTCAGCAATATAACCAGTAAAGTCGTGGGAGACTTCAATTGGTACTGGATAGAGGTTGAGATTCTGAAATGCTTCCGATATCTCATTCATGCTGGATAGCATATATGCAAAATGCACAAAAATGCTAAGTTAAAACTTTGGAACAAAGTTTTACAAATAAACATTAAAGTTTTATTGCATACTGATTTGTACAAAAGACCACAGGAAAGAGAACACACTATAATTTATTTATTTACTGGGTATTAATTTTCTACTAGACCAGGCTTATTAATAGTTTAGAGGTTTGCATTCTCTGCTACGGTAGCTAACATATAAAGATTTGCCCATTTTTCATCTAATTTATCTTCCCAAGGTGACCTATTGCCTAATTCCTGGATTTCTGAATTAAACCTCACTTTCTTGACTTGGGGTTTCTTTATTTTCTCCTGTCTTTTCCTAAGAATCGAATTTCTTTTATCTTGGGTGAGAGGATTTTCATAATTTGCTTTACGGACAAAAATCCCTTCTTCCAGATCTGCTGGGTGTTTGGAGGAAGAGGTTCCTTTTTCTGTGGGTGCAGTATCTAATGTGTGGTAGATAGCAGAAAGCTTTTGTTTACCCATACTGTAACTCAACAATTAATCAGTTAATAAAACATGTTTTCACAGGATGGCAATTAAATTTCCTAAGTATCTCTTAATTACTTTAATAGGCTAAAATCAATAGTAAGCTTAAATCAGTGGCTCTGATACCACCTTTTCCTGTCACGGCCCTCGGCCCCGGTTTGACCCGGTCCAGAGGCGCGAGGCAGGAAATCCCGTGGTATCTAATTTGTGTGACAGTGGAAGTCTTTTTCAACAGGATCGTTTAATATTAAAATTTCTTGTTTATATATATAATATAGGAATAAATCCCATAATTTACAATAAAGTGATTTCACTGGGAAATCTTTATTTCTCAAAACATGTTTCTTTATTTATTTACATTGAGCCATTTTTCTAAGCTTGTAATGCTCCACGGCACTTTTTCCTTTGCTCACAACAGATCACCTGAAACATGTTTGAAAAAGGTTTTGTCAGCAGGGAAATACTGAGTGAATCATTCAGTTTTACTAAAACGACTTATTTGTTATAATTCACAGTATTAAGAGAGATTACAATGTTTCTGATATCAAACCAACTACCCACAGTATTTGTCACTCGGCTCATTTCAGTGACTGTGGTCATATCACCCATTGGCTGCCCCAAGGGTGACGAATATCACTAATTAGGTTCGCCCACCTAAAGTGATAACAACAGTAGTAATGTGCACAATACCCCACATACCGGCTGTAATTTGGTGACTACATAAACTTAATCACTGTAATTATAACCTTTGAAAATAATTAAGCTTTTGTAAACAAATTTGATAAAAAGAGAATGACTCACATTGTAGATTTAACGAGCAGAGTATAAGCCTACTGATTAGCCTTGATTAACCTAATTTTAAATAACAATGCACACACAAACAGGTTAGTAACTAATACAGCAGTTACGACAATTCACAAGATTAAACCCTCACAACGATTTACAAGTGCAATACTTAACAATTCAGCGGATTCACAACGAATGACAGAGTATAGTCCGAATTCGAACAGCACTCAAACATTCAAGTCGAAATCACGATGAATAACAAAGTATAAACTCAATTTTAGCGGCACTTAAACAATCGTTGGATAGTTATAATCGATCAGACGTTGAATCGTAATAGCGATCGAGTTATTACCCTGATTGTGGCAGCACTTCGTGATCAGTGTGTGTTTTGTGGACTGTTTCTGTTATAACTCAGCCTACGTAAAACGAATTTACGTCGTTTCAAAGACAGAATTCAAGTCCCAAGGCCCTGTATTTATACAAGAAATTGACATCTCCCGCGTGTCGCGGAAGATGTCCTGGATGTTGTCGCGACTCGCCTGGGGTACACATCTACCCTAGGGTAGCCTTGTCACTAGTATAGGCATGCTGAGTTGATAGTTCGTGAAATTTAAATCTAGACAACGCAATTTAGAGATAATCGTCAATTTAGGGTTTACCCCCCTTTAGTTTTAGGGGCCCTAATCCTGATTCTAAAAGTTCTAAAAATTTTAGGAATTATGCAGAATTACTTGGGTTTCTCAATTAGGGTTTCCTATTGGCCAAATTAAAATAATAATTAGGACTTTTGATGAGAGTTGTTACACATGCCACCACTCCACCATCACTACAACACCATTATCCACCACATTCCGAAATTATCCATCTTTAGAGTGCTTGTAGTAGTCTCGGGATCCAAGATTGATCGTAAGAGTTCTTGTCAAACAAAGGTTATGCTTGGCTAATCTCTTACATCACTTGGTGAAAACAAATCTTTTATGTATTACTTTGATTTCCAAGCTTTAGTTAACTTTTTATTTGGGTATGTATTAATGACTTTAATAACTAGTTTTTTTATATTTTAAGTGAACTTTATTCTATCATCTATTAATTTTTTGTTGATTCACTCATTCGTGTCTTTACGGTCTATATAAAGCACGTTAACTACCTGGAAGGGGGTTAGAAGGGTGGTTTGGGTAGAGTTCTTGTCTCGTTCAGTGTATAGATCCTGCGAGGAGTTGATTCAAGCTTATTAGAACTTCTCTTGAGGCAGATAGCATCAAATCGGGGAAGTAAGAATGACTTGAATCCCTTATAAATAAACTACTATTAAAACTTTAAACATGTCATGCGGGACTGTATCCCTGCTGACTCAGACCAATATGGCCGAGGGTAGCACCTATTGGTCCACTGCTCTGCCACTCGTACCTTTTGTACTTGTCCGATGTTACCCTGCGCTTCTTGCCCCCACGCGACTTGGATACATCTCGTGCAGTCAGCGCAAGGTTAAGGAAGCCAGGTCTTTTGTCAAAGGAACTAAGTGTCAGAATTGATTTTATCTTGGTCCTGACCTCGCGCGCGACTTGGGACACACCCTTGTAGTTGGCGCAAAGTTAGGAAAGTCGTCATTTTGGCTTACTTTTGGGTATGGTCTCGCGCGTGACCTGAGGCTAACTCATGTGGCCGGCGCAGGATTTGAGACCATACCCCTTCACCTTCAAATTCTTTCTATATAACTCTATATTATCATCACGAGCAAGTTGGTGTTGAATGTTGCATTTATCAACATCATCATCATATTTTACACAATCATTGTGTAAAGCATCCAACAACTTTTTACTTACCACATCGGTTACATCCAAGATACCAACTCGATCAAGTTCACTTAACATATGGTAACATCTTGTGACTATCTCATTTAAAGTTTCTTCTTCCAAGTGTTTCAATGCTTCTAATTTTTTCTTGAGTCAATTCTTGTTCTTTCTCTTCATCTCTTCAAATTTTGAAGTAAACAACATGTTTGACTTTCACAAAAAAAAAAAAAAAAAAAAAAACCCAACTAGAGCTTTGTCACTGAAATAATTAGAAACTTCAAATCTCTCTTAATCGAATCACAACGGATCACACTTTTCAAACTGTAAATTGTAATCTAACGCAATTTTTAAGAGCATACCAAACAGTTCCTAGAATGAAAAATGTTGGCCCACTTAAAAAAATTAAATCAAGCCCAATTTGTTATGTAAAAGCCAGTCCAAACAATTTTGTTTACTCAAAGTTATCAGCCCAAATAATAAACACTCAAAAATAAATGGCCCAATAAATCCAATAGTAATCATATTTCAAATTCTTGATCCAAATTATAAAAAGCAGGCTCAATGTAATCAATTTAAGTATTTAACAATATTGATGTTGTTGACCCACAAAATATAAATCACCTACTATTCACGGCCCACTAAAACAAATACACACCAACTCAATCCGAAATCTTGACCCTTGAACGGTGAACCAATTGTTTAAATAGCCCAAAGTCAAACTCTCTTTAATGAAAATCCGGCCCACTTATATTTCATTTGCCTTGTCTTTTCAACGAAACCTAACCCAGGAATTAGGGGTTATTTGTTTATCTCTGAATGGTTCCATTAAGAGGCTACCTCAGAATCGGTTAGAGATAGATGGGTTTGGTTCACCACCTCTTAATGGTTCCATTCAGCTCTGAATCTACTATAATAAAAGAAACCAACTTTTGGACACTAGTCACTCATTGAATGCATCCTCAAATATATACTTATCTTATATTAGCTAAATAAATAATAAATTAATATTAAATCTTATCATACTTTAATAAAGTATTATTCTCAAATCTAAATTGTTAATTTAATATATTTTTAAAACAAATATCTCTCTTTCCTACTTATCTTATATTAAATATATAAATAATAAATTATATATTATATATTATCAATTTGTAACACAACTAGGCAATAAGTAGTTGTACATGATGCATTAGTGTTTTATTGTGTATAACAATGTTGTTTTTTGGGCTTCACTTATATCAATTTAATTTAAATCAAAATAGGTTAACTTGAGTTTAATCCATGTGAACCCTTCTTAACTTTGTATTTGAAACAATTACCATACTAAAAATTTGAAACATCTTGGTGCTTTAGTGAGTTGTACTATAAGGTTAGGGAGTTTTTCCAAAAAAAATACCATACTTTTCACTTTTAATTCAAATGTTTTCATTTTTTGCATTTTAACATCTTTGGTTTTATTTTTTTTACTTTTAACACAAATATTTCTATCTTTTGCAATTTAACCCCAACATATTTTTATTTTCAACTTTGATCCCTGTATTTTTCATCTTTTGCAAATTGTTCGTTTTACGTTTCGTTCTAATTTTGCGAGTGAACACGCCGCAACGTGCGTGTGGGTTTCAACATTTTTTCGTCTATTTTTTCCCGTTTGACAGGACTGTCACAACGTGTCTATTTTTCCCTGTTCGACAGGTTCGTCGCGATGCGCGTAGTCTTAGATTGACTTAGTTATTTTTTTCTATTTTCACGTTTCAGTCTAATTTCTTCGCATTATCATGCCGCAATGGGCATGCGTGATTCAACGATTTTACATATGCTTTTCGTTCAGTGTTATTTTTTCCTTTTTGTTTATTTTGTTTTTACAAGCTTTTTCGGTTTTGTTGGTCGCTGATAGTTGTGTAGCATTAGTGCTACTTGGCACGGTTTATGCCCCCTGCCGCAACGCGGGGGCACTTAATACTAGTTAATATTAAATGTTATCGTAATTTATTAAAAATATAAATTTTATTATTTGGTATACAAAATTATATTTATTCAACTCGTGTAAAACGCGGGGTTTTTAAAAATTTAACTTTTATTATTTACTATATAAAGTTACATTTATATAACCCGTGTAATACACGAAGTTTTAAATGTATAACTTTTTTTATCATTTGCTATTTAATATTAGATTTATTCAACACGTGTAATACACGGGGTTTTTAAGGATATAATTTTTTTATTATTATTTGGTAGATTTTTCAACCCAGCTATACATGGGTTTTTTTAAAGATGCGACTTTTTAGTATTTAATATACAAAATTACATTTATTTAATCTGTGTAATACACATGGTTTTTAAAAATATAACTCTTTTTTAGATTTATTCAACACGTGTAATATACGAGATTTTTAAGGATGTAATTTTTTTTATCATTTGGTAGATTTATTCAACCCGATTATATACGGGTTTTTTAAAGATACGATGTATTTAGTGTACAAAATTACATTTATTTAATATGTGTAATACACATGGTTTTTAAAGATATAATTTTTTTATTATTTAATATATAAAATTATATTTATTTAACTCATACAATATGTTAGTTTCATAAAAATATAACTTTTTTATTAGAGTAAATTACAAGTTTTGTCCTTTATGTTTGTCCCAAATTTCAGGCGCTGTCCTTTACATTTAAAATTGATGAGTTTTGTCCTTAATGTTTGAAAATATTGCACGTTATGTCCTTTAGGGCAAACCCGGTTATAATCTTCAGTTAAGTTATGTCATGTGCACTGCACATGAGGGTAGAACGGTCATTTCACCTCCCCACTTGTCTTTTCCCCCTTTTAATAACCTAATTATTATTCATCTTCAACCTAGATACATCATCCCCTTCATCTTCGGAAGATATCCATCACATCAACATTTCACTCAATTAACTTCAAAACACTCAATTAAGTTATGAATATCGGTGAAGCTTCACACCTCTGCAGCAAAGGCGTACTTGTTCTCCGATTCAATTTACAATATAATTAGGTTTTCATTTCTGCGTTAATATTCTCACAAATTGCTTACGAGAAATTGTTATCTGAACAAGTATATCTGGTTAATCAATGGGAGGCAGTAGTTCAAGGGAAGAAAGGGTGAGGTATAGGCATTCGTTTCAATCGAGTTCATCGTCGCCGGTGACGGAATCGGCCACTTAAACATCCGATTCGGCGTCCTCACCGGTGACGACGTCGGCGGCACACCGGCCGGATAACTCTGCCATGGGCACCCGGTGAAAGTGTGATTCTGGGTTGTGCTCCCGGACCTCCCGTTGATCCCGTTCCCGACCGCCGGTGACGGCGTACGCGGTTGCGGGCTGCGCGGCGGCGGTGGGCTTTCTCCGGCGGATCCGGCGGTGGTTTGTTGCTTCACAACGACGGTGCTTTTGCTGCAGCAATGTATATCAGGGCAATCATTTACATCAGTGCAACTGAAGATTAAGGGGATGATGGTTCAGATTATGATTCTTGTTCTTGAGTGATTGATCCAAACTAAAGATGTAGAGGATGATGGTTCATATGAGTACACACCTGTTGAAGATGAATAATAATTAGGGTATGAAAAGGGGGAAAAGACAAGTGGGGAGGTGAAATGACCGTTCTACCCTCATGTGCAGTCCACATGACATAACTTAACTGAAGATTATAACTGGGTTTGCCCTAAAGGACATAACGTGCAATATTTTTAAACATTAAGGACAAAAGTCATCAATTTTAAAGGTAAAGGATAGCGCCTGAAATTTGGGACAAACATAAAGGACAAAACTTGTAATTTACTATTTTTATTATTTAATATATAACATTTTAAAGGCGTGTAATACATGGATTCTAACCTACAGAGTCTGAATGAAAAATAATAACTCTGTACCGTTCCTCTAAAATAACACGCTGGTCTCCCTCAACATCTCATATCACGCCGTCACTCCCTCCCTCCTTTTGCGCTGCCACCACAACCACCGTCCTCCTCCTCCTCCTCGACGACTACCGTCCTCCTCCTATTACGTCGCTCACCCACTTCCTCTTTCTCCCTCCTTTGCGCTACCACCACAGTCACCGTCCTCCTCCAGACGTGACCTCCTCCAATCGACGACCTTCAGCCACACCAGTCACCGCTCTCCTCCTCCATTCGACGACCATTAGCCACCTCCACAGGTAACAATCAGTTGTTTTTACCTTTCTTTATACAATTCGTGAATCTTTATGTGTTCAATCCGTGATTTTTTAAACACTGTGAAATATGATAGGAAGTTTGATATTGATTTTTCTGTGTGCAATCAACAGTCAATTTTTTATTAGGAAGTATGATATTGGTTTTTCTGTGCAAGTTTGATGTAGTGATGGATTTATGAACTAATTCGTTGAAAATGTGCGAAAGTTTTGATTAGGAACTATGATATTGATTTTTATGTTCAGGTTTGTATGAACTGATGGTATGGAATTTGTGGTATTATGTGCAAGTTTATATGAACTGTGATATAGAAGTTATGATTAGGAAGTATGATATTGATTTTTAATCCAATTAGACTGATTTTTGTTAAACATGGTTTTGAATTTAAGTAGTTTTTTGGGTGTGTGTTTTGAATTGTTTAAAGAAATGGCATAAAATGGATAAGATTAACTGGAAGCAAGAGGGGTAAAAAAGTCATTATACACACTCATTCAGAGGTCTAACCAAACAACACATTACTGGTTCAGCACTTACTGGTTCAGAGTCTCTTACCCATTCAGACCTCTTAATGGTTCAGCACTTAACCAGTCAGAGGTTGCCAAACAGCCCCTAACATTTCTTCTACCTGGTACATAAAACATACAATTGTGTTACAGTAGTTAATCAAGTTGTATTCATGTTTAATACTTATGTTATTCGCGTTGTCAGAGACATATTAAACCCAACCCGATAAAACACGATTTGCTGGCCTTAGGTTTACCCTTGCTCTAATTATCAGAACCCATTTATCCAAAACCCTTCGACATATTCCGTCAAACACCGTCTCCGGAGACACACCTGAAATCGATTCGGAACACTGCCACAAATATACAACTTTTTCGGTGAATTCATAATAACTTCAAACCATGTTTATTGTTTCTCCGATCAGGTTTTTTTATATTTAATTTACAGTTGCTATTAATATATTTAATTTGATACATGAATGTTTGCATCATCTTTATTTCCTTTGGTCCATTTTCCGTTATTGTTATTATGAATTTAGGTTTTAGGGCAAAAAATTACAGAATTAGTAGCTAATTTTTTTTATTCTATTATTAATCTGTGTATCCATTTGATTATTACAGCAAGGATATATATATATGTATGTATGTATCTATGAAACGGTGAAAAACTGATTTAGGAATTGATGTATATGCTTTTGTTTTGTGACACTATCAAATAGTAATCTAGACACCTTAGGGGACATACCGAATGTTCGGTCGATATACATTTGCACGGATTCAGTACAGTCATCAGATAAGCGATACATTTCATTAAGCACAAAATTGTTCAGAGGGTAAACTAGTCATTCGGCACAGTCATTCAGAGGTCCAACCAAACAACACTTATTGACTAAGCACTTGTCGGTTCAGAGTCTCTTACCCATTCAGACCTCAGAGTCTCAGACCTCTCACTGGTTTCAGCACTTAATGGTGCTAAGGTTTGTTTTAAATAAGCGCGCCTTAAGCGCAAAGAGCTGCGCCTTGTGTGACATAAGGCAAGCTCTGTACAAAAAGTGCACAAAAAGCGAGCTTTTTTGGAAAAATATCCCACAGAGGCGCGTGCTTTTTGTACAAAAGGTGTTTTTGTGCTTTAAAGTGTTATACACGTTGCTAAAATGGTTGTACATTTAAGTGATCTATACATTAAATCATATATAAACTTTATTTATAACTATATTTTGGGTAAGGGATGCTAAAAGCCTATAGGATATAGATAAGCACCTTGCGCCTCACGTACGAAAAGCCCTCCGCTTTTGCGATTTGCGCTTTGATTTTAGACCTTATCGCTTTTGTGTGCTTCGCGCTTTTTTTAACCAAGTGTTGGTAGTCTCTTAATGAAACCATTAAAAGGCTACCTCTACGATTGTAGTTCTCTCCGGCGGTCGTTCAGACCAATCACGCCGGCTACTTGTCAGGAGGTATATCCATATGTCTCTTCTTCTACTCTTCGCCTTTCACTTGAAGTTATCAATATATTGTTCTTCATATGTATTTTCTTCTAGGTTAAACAACAACTAGTTTGATTTAAGCAAGTTATTAGAGTATGGTTTCCTGGAATGGAAGGGTGGCAAGTATTGTTTAGTTGAAAACTTTGATGACTGCTTTATGGTGATAGAACACGAACACGAACACAAACACAAACACGAACACGGTGAATCTTGTTATTATAAAAAAATGGCAAATTGCATAAAGAATTATTAACTGTATGTATATTTTCATTAAGATTATTGTTAAATAATGTAAGATGAGATTTTTTTGTTCTTAAGGGCCTTTGGTAAAAGTGTGTGCATTTGTTCCCTTTGCCAGTGGTTAGTACTATTCAAATTCATAATGTTTTTGACTTTATTCACCTTGCATGTGTTCCATTGAGATTGATTTTGTTGTTTCTACACAATATAGGTCTCCGTTATTGATTTCTGGTTGTAATCTGTCGAATGTGATGTGTATTAAGTTGCATATTGAATCCGGTTGATAAATCGAGAAATGAGATCTGAAGTAGGTTGATTGATGTCGATCTACTGTTTTGATTAATTGTAATGAATCTGACTCAAATTAGGTTAACTGGTGATGAAATTGATCGGTTTTGCAGGAAACGATCGGGATTTACGTATAGTTATTAGCAGTAGTTCAGAGGGGTAAAAAAGTCATTCTTCACAGTCTTTCAGAGGTGCAACCAAACAACACCTTACTGGCTACTCAGAGCCTCTTACTATTCAGACCTCTTATTGGTTTAGCACTTACCCAGTCAGAGGTTGCCAAACAGCCTAGTCAGTTGAATAATAAACCGCTATGGCTATGAGGAAGCTCTCGCTGTCGAAGCTTCTCCGCTTCCGCCACCACACACCTCGTATAATCGCTTCTTCAATTTCTTCGTCATCTGATCCCTTTTCCCATTCCTCTTCAATCAAATCTCAACATTTCACTAATACATCCAGTCGGTATATATCTACACTCGGCTTTTATAGGCACGCTGACAGTGCTAGATTTGTAAACAACTTTTCATTACCATCATCTTGTCGTTCCTTTTCCACTCATGGAAGAAAAACCACCGAGGGTGAACAACTGTCGGAGCCAGGGTTCTTTGATTACGATTATGCTATCAGCGACGATGTGGGGTTTTCCGGTGAGGTTAGTGGTGCCGTTGGCAGTGGCGAAGAAGCGATTCTTCCGATTCGTTGCCTAATTCGGTTTCTGGATACAGTGCATGATCTTACTGGCATGCCTTGGTAAGCTTATATTGATTTGCATATACTTAATGAAAGTTATTATTGACTTTTGAGTTTACTTGACTGCATATTTACTGAGCATTTTAAATCGGAGTCAAAAATGGCATACATTTGTTGGTTATGGTACTAACTTTGTTATAGATTCACGTTATCATGATGAAACCGATGTGCATTGGTAAGGTAAAACGGAAGTTGTAGTGAAGTATTCTAATGAAATGCACAAATTGCTAGCTGCATTCAAGTTTTTGGTAATCGGAAATATTGAATTTGCAAATTGCTAACTGCTTTAAATTTTGATGTTAAGTTGGTAACACTATCAGTATGAATCTGTAGTTCAGCTTATGGAGAGGAACGTGCAATTGAAATTGTTGATTATCATTTTTAATCGTAGTGGTTCCAAAGTGATATATTGAACTTTGAGGACAAAATAGTTAATTAGAAGTATAATATTGATGTAAATCAATTCTAGTATATGTTGTTGGTGTTAAGTTAGTGACATAAAATGTTATATGAATCTTTTATTCAACTAGATGTTGATTTATAAAATTAATCACAAGCAGTATTTTCTGTTGTCTTTTTGCTTTCCCAAAATTTTAATCTAGAATATGTAAACGATGTTTGTTAATTGTGTGTGAAGTGTTAAGACCCTAGTTTCTCAGACTACCTATGATTGTTACAGTTTCATCTTTCTTTTGCTAATTATTATCAGTAATATAGATTGACCTTAACCTTGTTTAATTTGAGGCTTAACTTTGAAGGTGGATGGTTATCATAATCTCGACACTAGCTCTTAGAGTTGCCATACTTCCTGTGCTTCTTGTACAGCTTCGCATATTGAAGAGGAACGCTGAGTTGGCACCGCAATGTCAGTCACATCTTGCTCTGATCTTTTACTTAACTTACCGTTGTATGGGGAAAGTAGGCATCTCGTGAGAACTAAGAACACCGAAACAGTAGAGAATAAAGCAAGTAATTATACATAATTATCTACTCAGGAATCAGGATACATCAATAGTCTTTTTCTTTATTTTCAGTCAACTAATAAAAGTGAGAATATCTTATCTGGTGAACGATTTTGCTTACAAATATAAATATAAGTGATTCAAGAAGATATTGACTTGTTAAACCTAAAAATGTTTGTTTTGACTTGTATATGTTTCTTATAGTGCCTCCACCATTTCCACCACCTTTCTCAGGAAAGAGTTGGATAGAACAGTACAAACGCTTTCGGGACAAAAGGAAAGAAATTGGTTGCCCATCGTTTCTATGGATATTAGCATATCCGTCTGTTCAGGTTAATCATCCGCAAATGTTTATAGATGTTAAACTTAGATTTACTGTATATTAACACCCCATCTGCCTCTTTCGTTGATTTTCATTTGCAGATTCCCTGTTTTATCTTAGGGACTGCAAGTGTCCGACAAATGGCGCTGGACCATCATCCTGGTTTCGAATCTGTAATTGTTCATATTTGGTTTTAGCTTTAATTTTATGCACTTTGAAGTCATTGATGATTTCTGAAGTCGGTATTCTATCAGGGGGGCACTCTTTGGTTCCAAAATCTGATTGAATTGCCGCATGGTGCGACAGGCTACATTTTTCCCCTGTTGTTAGCTTCACTGCATCTTCTCAATGTTCAGGTAATTCAATTCGCTTCACTTTGACTAATTGACTTGATGATTAATATGATAATTAAGCATATGACTACATTATAGCAATCATACCAAGCATATGTGATATGACTACTATATTATAGACTCTCAGTCTGGTTTACTTAGTTTATATTCTATGATTCTGAATTTATGGATCATGTTTTTCAATCAGGTTTCATTTGACAAGTCTTCTTTGACAAAGCTGCCAAATTTAATTGGTGTTTTAGCAAAGGTGAGTAAAATTATTCATGTACCAAAGCCTGTTATGTAAACTTGGCTGATTTTATTATAAATCTCTTGTAATCAAAATTCATGGTAGCATTACAATGGTGGTTAAGCCGTAATTGTGGGAGCTTTTATCATGTTCCTATGTGTAAGTTAAGTTTTTAGGTTGTTCTGGAGGGTATTTTATAAATGATTTGTATCACTTAAGCATAAATGGGAATATACATTATATTAGCTTATTTATGTAAAACTAGTGGGCTATGCGGTTAATGTGGTAAAATATCGGATATCGGTTAAGGACCGATATTTGAGATATAGGGTATCTCGGTGAGATATCGGTAATTTTAATATGATGCAGAATTTATATATATAGCAATTTAACACCAATAATTCAGTGATATATCTGTGATATATCGGTCAAATATCGTCGATAATATCGGTACCAATATTCTGACCGATATTTGACACCGATATTTTACTAGGGGACTGATATAACCGATATATCACTGATATTAACTGCATAGCTAGTGGGTTACCGCAGCGGGTTCGATACGTAGATAAAAATAAGCAAAGCGCGAGAGTTAAAGTTGTTTGATGTTTTAGTTAAGGGGCTAAACATGTCATAATTAAAGTTGAGGGGCTAAAGTTGTTTACTATTAAAATTGAGGGGCTAAAGTTGTTTTAGTTAAGGGGCTAAACATGTCATTGTTAAAGTTGAGGGTCTAAAGATGTCATTATTAAAGTTGAGGGTCTAAAGATGCCATTATTAAAGTTGAGGGGCTAAAGTTGTTATTATTAAAGTTGCGGGAGTAAAGTTGTTTGATGTTTTAGTCAAGGGGCGAAACATGTCATTATTAAAGTTGAGGGGCTGAAGTTGTTTATTATTGAAGTTGAGGGGCTAAAGTTGTTTGATGTGACAAAATAGCATATTTATGGTATATATAATAACCCAAGACATGTATTCTAACATCTGTGTGTGCTCGCGCTTTGCAGTATTATAGGTACTACTTGCAGTTTCTCACTTTTCCTATGCTTTTTGCTGGATTTTATCTTCCACAGGTAAACTAAATTTCTCATATTTGGCAGCTAATGCGATTGCAGTTTAGATCAGTTAAATTTAAACTATATACCAGCAAAACCAATAGTTTCATTCTTGTTTTTTACTGTAAAAGTGGTATATGTACTAAGAGCCGCTATTGATCAATGAAATTGTAATTTTTGAAGAAACTTATTATAAATAATGGCTTCTATTGCTTTTAACAAATATACCCTTGAATATCTGTAAATAAGATATTGAGGGTTACAAAATGATAAGAGGTGGCTATAAGGGGTCAAATGCGTAAAGTGTATTTTTAGTTCTTAAACCTTGAATATCTTTAAAACATTAAAAGATCAAACGGACAAACGAGTTGAAAGCCACCCAAAGTGTATTTTTAGTTCTTAAACCTCGTACATCATTTTTTTTAAATAGATTAATACTGAAATAATGTAACTTTTGTAATCAAATTTGACACCCTAATTGTTTCCTTAAAATATAAAAAGGTTTGTAACTTTTGTAATCTTTTTGCAGGGCAGTTTGATATACTGGACAGCTAATAGTTCCATAACCCTTGTTCAGGTTGGTTTAAGCTTTCTAAGACCCCATTGTATATGATTATCATTTGACCCACCCTACCCGTTTAATCCATTGTATATAATTCTCGTTGTATAAAACCAAATTGCATACTATATTTAACTAATGAATCTGGCAGCAACTCGCTATGAAGCATCCACATGTTCGTGAAAAGCTGGGATTACCCGATAAGTTGGCTCCTGTGAATTCTGGAACATCCCATGAACTCGATGGACTAGAATCCACGTTCACTGTTCCTATGGTTAAAAAACCTATTCAAGAGTTATCAATTCTAGAACTTTTTAATGTAAGTGGTCTTTCCCCTTTCTTTTCGGGTACTTTTGTTGATTTCATTGTTACTATTTACTAATGTTGTTCTCATTGTGTCATCTGGCTTGTCGGAATTGTTTATAGCTCTCTATCAAACACCTATCAAAAGGGGAACAAGATAGAGCGGTTCGACTTCTAAGGTAGTATGTTGGAGTTTTCATATTGGTTAAATACTTTAATAACTCCTTTTATCAATAACTAGTAAAATTACCCGCGCGTTGCGGCGGGAGTTTGATCGACATCCGTTCGGTTCATTACGACATCGATACGATACTGGCTCCCGGTATAACAACCGAAAGAGAAAAACATAAAAATAAAGTCGAAAGAAAAGTCTATTGAAGTTTAGGGGTTGTTTGATAACTTTATTAAAGTTTAGGTTGTAAGAAATAAAATGAGTAAACTACAGGGGGTGAACGTGAGAGATCACTAAATGACAAAAAAGGACCCTGTATAACAACTGATAAAGAAATCTCAAAAAACAAAGTCGGAAGAAAAGTTTACTAAAGTTTTGGGGCTGTTTAATAACTTTATTGAAGTTTATGGTGTAAAAAGTAAACTAAGTAAACTACAGGGGTTGAACATGAAAAATCACTAAATGACAAAAAAACACTATTTATCAACCTACACCTTTTAATTAATTAAATTAATTTTAATATACATATAATGTATATAAACTGCAGACTGGCACTCGAAAAGGACCCTGAGTATGTCAGAGCATTGATCGTTATGGGGCAAATTTTGATGAAAGAAGAAAAATTAGTCGAGGCTACTGAATATTTGGAGCGTGCTATAGCCAAAGTATAAAGCTCCGGGTTTATTTTATTCAAATTAAAATTTTCTAAATTTATTAATCAAGTGTGACTGCCATTTTCAGTGATTATATTTTTTTTACTTTTTTTTTTGCAGCTTCTTCTTGTTGAGAATCCAACAGAGGTTGAGGAGATTGATCATTTGATTCTAGCATCTCTGTGGTCAGGTGTGGCCCTTGCAAAGCAGGTGAATCTTTTTTTTTTTTTGTATATGTTGTTTTTTTTAGCGGCAAATTTCTTTTATTCTTGTCGTCTATGGGACTTGAACCCAAGACCTCCCTCTCCCAAGGTGTTTAAGTGTTTAAAGGCTTTGCCTTTGCCAGTGGACCACCACCCCATTGGTTTGTATATGTTGTTTATTACATAACGCTTTTACGACAAGTTTCTATTTCTAGAACTGAGAGATCAGAAGTGGTTTAATATGATCACTTCAAGAAATAATCTAAAGTGAAAAAGCTGGCCATAGCATTCTACTTCATCCTTTCCAGAAGTTCTTGACTTCTATGAATGGTTATTTTTGACGGGTCAAACGGGTTGAAAGTCTTTTAAAGCGTATTTTTGTTGAATAAAACCTTCTCACTCTTTTTTATACGGAAATTATATTTTTATCAAGAGTAAAGTACACGGATGGTCCCTGTGGTTAACCAAAAATTTGGATTTGGTCCCTTGCTTTTCAAAAGTACATGGATGGTCCCTGTGGTTTGCACTTTGTAAGGGACTAAATGCGTTACAAAGTGCAAACCACAGGGACCATCCACGTACTTTTGTAAAGCAAAATTTTGGTCACCTGACCTATCTGACTCGTCCATTTTGAAACCTCTACTTGATTTTTTTTTACTTTCTTTGTTAAAAACTCTGGTTTTGGACAGGGTAAAGTTGAAGACGGGATTGTACACCTAGAAAGAATAGCAAATATGAAAGAGCCAGAGGATGCAAAGACCAAAACCCATTATTGTGATGGTTTGTTTATGCTTTCTAGGTAAGAATTTTAGCAAGAGACAGCGTTCAACTTATTCCCTCTAAACCGAATTATAATTAATCCATATATAAGTTTTATAAACAATAGAATTTTTTTGAATATAATTATTTTGGAGGTTACCGATATACAACCGACTGACCAACTGACATTAAAACTGAATTTGCAGTTCTTTAGCAAGCGTAGGACGCAATGGTGAGGCAGCAAAGTATCTGCGCATCTTAACAGCGTATGATCCTGCTTACAGTCAGTACTTGAAAGATGTTGAAAGTGAAGACAATTTTGCAAATGATCTTGAAAATACCAGGAGAAAAGATTACTGATCACATTCACATTCCATCAATTTTTTTTTGTTCCTACACAAGTTACAAAGGTATGAAGAAAACCTCAATTATCATCACCATCATCATCTCCCCTTTAATGCTCTTTTTGTTCCAACAATTTTGATATTTTATACTGATTGTTGACTACTGGTAGTTAGATGAAGGGACATACATGACTTTCCCTTTAGCTTGTATCATTTTAGGGGATATGACGTGGTAGTAGTAATAACGGGACAAATAAGTAAAACAAAACGTACCCGAAAAAAAAACTATGCAACAACCCGAAATGGGATTTTTTTTTCTTATCCCACATGGATAATGTTATCATTGTTAGTTTTATTTGTTTTGTGTTGTTTGATAATCCCTTTATATACACGGTAGTGAGCAATGTGAACAATCCATTATAAATCTGCATGTCATAAACCAACTTATAATGTTAATTAGTTTGCACCATATATCATCATCATCATACTCAGTAAATCCCCCCAATAGCAAAGCTAAGATAGGGTCCGAGGAGGGTAAGATGTAGACAATCTTACCTCTACCCCATAGGAATAGAGAGGCTGCTTCCAGTGAGACCCCAGGCTCGAAGTTTGCACCATATATGATCATATAAATGGTTTGGTAAAGTTTACAAACTAACCTCTGAAAATGTCAAGGAAGCATTCTTTGAAACACGCCATCCTGAATGGAGTGCTTTGATTACCATTCTAGCATTCATGGCAATCAGGAACACAACAAATGAAGTCAAGTGAAAAGGTATCTGAGCCGCGTTTGAGAACTGTAGGACACTTTGCATGAATGCCCCTGAAATCATAAACATGACCGCGACACCAAATATGATATACACGAGATGCTTGCTTTAGGTTTCACCATGTTAATCGGTGTGTCGATTTCTGCCCAGCAATTCTGTAAACAAAAAGATGGATGACTTTGAAGAAAGCTAGAAATCAAGATTGTACGATTTTAATCTTTTTTTTTTTTTTTCAAAAATTGATTATCTTGAAAAGACTTGTTACATATGGTGTCGTGCTTACCGTTTGTGTGGAAGTCTTTCTTCTAGTTCTTTAAAGATTGTATCATGATTCAATCATCATCATACTCAGTAAATCTCATCAATAGCAAAACTAACATAGGGTCTAAGGAGGGTAAGATGTAGACAGCCTTACCTCAACCCCATAGGAATAGAGAGACTAATTCCAGTGAGACCCCCGGCTTGATAGTAATTTTGCATCAAACCTTGGACATAAGGCATATAACACTCAGCAATTAAGACAAATGTTAATATGTAGACAGCCTTGAGCAAGCCTTGTATCATGATTCAATGATACTCCAAAACTAAGAGTCGATGAATGTTTTTAACTCACCTCGTTCTATTTCGTTGTCTTCATCGCGATCGTATTGTAAAAATAACCTATATAAATAACAAGAAGCATAAAGCATCCAACTTTTAACAAACTCGAAAAGAGAAGAGATCGATCAAGATAGGTACTGTTCTATCTGTTCTCTGTTCGGCTCTCAGTTTCCATTCACTAGCTCAAGGACTTGTCTAAAGATTCTTGGCATGATTTGCTCTATTTTTGTTCAGTTTTCACGCCTGTTTCTAATTGCTAATTCCTTTGTTCAGTTTTCACGCCTGTTTCTAATTGCTAATTCCTTAACCTGTAATCAAAATGGAAAATGTTTTTACCATGTTCAGGGTTGCTACTTTATTAGATTTTTTTTTTCAAAAACAGCTTATTTACTTTTTTTTTAAATTATATGATAAATAGGGTAATTTTTTTAGTGATTTTAGTTCTCGGTTAGTTGTGTCTCGGAGTTCAACGCCTAGAAGACAATAATCTGGAACATGATTTGATATCTTTAGTATTAGCCGCAAGACACAAAAGTTGTTGTATCGGATAACTAACATCATCATCATACTAAGTAAATCCCACCAATAACGAAGCTAAGGTAGGGCCTGAGGATAGCAACTAACCTAGAATTGAAACAAAAAACACCCCAATGGTTTTAAAAATAAATCATTTTAAAAAAAGAAAATCCGAACTGTTATCACCAGTTTAGTTTTACTTGCCTGTTCCAAGATATTTTTAGAAAAGGTAATAGCATTGTCTACTGCATTCTTCCAAAGCCAGTTATTACATCCCTTTTGGAACTTTAACAAGTTGATCATTCCGTTATTGTCATCATCATCAAAGTGGCTCAAAATCTCAGCTTTGGCATACCCCTTGGAAATATGTTCCCCAATTTGAATTCTTTTTCAATCAAACCTTCAAGTTCAACTTGTGATATACATCCGTCCTCATCCGTATCAGCTCTTTTAAAAAGGCTCAAACTATTGGCACACCCAAAGTGCCTATTTGCACACTTTAGGGTTCATGTACGCCGTATAGGTATATACGCGGCGTATAGGGTTGCATAAAAATCAGTGTCTAACTGGTATCGTATAGGCCTATAGATGTAGTATAGTATCATATCTTATCGTATCGAATAATGTAGTATAAGTCTCGTATAAGTCATCTATAGGTCTTGTATATGCCTATAGGCTTATACGGGACCTAAACTACAACTATAGTTCTATACGAGACCTATACTACACCTATAGGCCTATACATGTGTTGTATCGTATCCTATAGTATCGTATAGTTTGGTATCGTATCATATAGTGTAGTATAAGTCTCGTATAGGTTCCATTTTATAGGCCTATTAGCCGATACGGAACCTAAACTATACGTATAGTGCTTTACGGGTGTTGTATCATATTCTATAGCAACGTATTGTATTGTATTGTATCATATTGTATTGTATTGTATTGTATTGTATTGTATCGTATCCTATAGTGTAGTATAAGTCTCATGTAGGTTCCCTATAGGTCTTGTATAGAACCTAAACTACACCTATAGTGTTATACGGGTGTTGTATCGTATTCTATAGTAACGTATCATAGTGTATTGTATGATGTGTCGTATCGTATCATATAGTGTAGTATAAGTCTCGTATAGGTCACCTATAGGTCTTGTATAGGCCTATATGGGACCTAAACTACACCAATAGTCCTATATGGTACATATACCTATATGCCTACACATAGGCCTATATGGGACCTAAACTACACCAATAGTCTTATATAGGGATGTAAACGAGCCGAGTCGAGCCCGAGCTCGACCAGGCTCGAGCTCGGCTCGTTAGGTTTTTATGAAGCTCGAGCTCGAGCTCGGCTTGGTTCGAGCCTACTTCTTTGAGCTCGAGCTCGGCTCGAACTATTTTGAGAACAACCTTAAACGAGCTAAAAGCTCGGCTCGAGCTCACTTCAACATCGCTTAAACAAGCCAAAGCTCGGCTCGAGCTCGGCTCATCAATGTTATCATCATTATTAATATATTATATTATAAAAAATTAAAATTTTGTTTGGGCTCATTTAGGCTCGGGAGTCTAAACAAGCTTTGTATTTCAGGCTCGAGCTCGGGCTCGATAACAAAACGAGCTCTATTTCAGGCTCGGGCTCGGGTTCGTTAAGGCTCGGCTCGTTCGAGCTTTTAACCGAGCCGATCACGAGTAGCTCTCGAGCCTCTGGGCTTGTTTACACCCCTAGTCTTATATGGTACATATACTACACCTATAGGCCTATACGGGTGTTGTATCGTATCGTATCCTATAGTATAGTATAAGTCTCGTATAGGTTCCCTATAGGTCTTGTATAGGCCTGTACGAGACTAAACTACACCCATAGTGCTATATGGGACATGTACGATACTACATCCATAAGCTTATACGGAACCTATACAAGACTTATACTACACCATATGATATGATATACTACACCTATAGGCTTATACGAGATGATACTACACATATATGCCTATACAAGATTTATACTACACTATACGATACGATAGACCTATACGAGACTTATACTACCATATATGATACAATATTACATCCATATTATACTATACGATAGAATACTTAACAATGTTTTTTATTTATTTAGTTTTTAAAATTACTTATTATGAAAGTTTGCTAAAACAATAAACATTGTATAAAAATGTTTGTAAAAAAAGGCGTACAGGTCTGTACGCGGCGTATATAAAGTGACAAATTCCCACATGATGTGAATCAGATATTCTCTTGCATTTTGTAGCATATAAATAATGTCATCAAAATCTATGTTTTTAAAGAAATTTGTATTCATCAAGTAATGAATCTTATAGAATGAAATATTACTAAACAATAGTTAAGGGAAAATAAAAATAAAAGTTAAAAGTATTAATCACAAATTACATGGTGGTGGTGGTAATGGTTGTGGTAGGTGGTGGCTGCCAAAGTGGTGGTGGTGCAATGGTGGGCATCCACGTCATCATACAATAACGGGGTTAGACCTTGATTAGAAAAAAGCATATTGGTAGAAAATATGTTTAAAAGGTGAGACCTTCACGAGACAGTTCGTTAGTTGGAACTGTTATCGACTAATTCATAATAGTTGAGATTATTTAAATCAATTATTCCTATTTTTGTAGCACTTTGAAGATTTTTTTTTTTTTTTTTTTTTTGGGTTTAAAGGTCGCTCCGTTGACTTTCAATACCGATGTGGTTTCAAATAATTAATTTCATTGTATATGTTATTCAATCATTTTATTGGTGTAATTTACTGAGTATGATGATAATTGTATATGTTATTCAAGTATTCGTATTCTAATTATTTTAACTCTACGAGTAAATTTGGTCACAATAATTTCGTTTTTTCAAAATATATCATCCATCTTTTGTATTCTCGGAACCTCAACATATTATCCTCTTAAACAATATAAAACACCTATAATTGTGTTTGTTCATTTTCACAAAAGACTCAATACTGAGAATTTTATTGCTATTCTCAAGCTTCTTACGTCGTCTCTGGTATTATTGTTGTGCCATAAAAACACGCGTAAATAAACGTGAAATATGTTTTAAAGAAATATGTCACACATGATCTCAACCAATTATAATTCTTCTTGTTGATCTTGATTATTATGATTTTTGTTTATTTTTCTAGAATATAACTTTTAATCCCTGTAAACTATAATTATTTTTAGTTTGTAAATGATGATCCCAGTTGAAATAAAAAATTTAAGTTTTAACCACTTTTATAGGAAAAAAAACTCGAGTGTGAACTTAGCTTTCAGGACCCAAAATAGATTGGGCTGCTCGTCGTCTAACTCGATAATCCATGTGTTAGAACGCAATAGACCACGATACTTGAAGTGTACAAAGTCATAGGAGCTACTTAACGATTTATCGTTGTTGATAGTATTATTTTATTATGATTTTATGTCTTTCTATTCGTATTTGATGATCTCCTTTGTGGTTGTGAGTTTTAATATAACGTTGGAATTGTGAGTTCTATTACAAGTCGGTTAAGTGTTTAAAACAAATTAAAGCATTTTTTTAGATCATTGCTACGCTTCTAAGTAGGGTTTGAGGTAAAAACTAACACCATCAATTCTTGGTCAATGTGGCCTCAAGAGATCATTAAACCTGTATTAGATATCATAAAACTGAGTTTTGACCTCTAGAGCATGTTAACACCCACACTTTTGTCGATGTGACCTAAGATGCTAATTGGCATTACGTCAACCATTTTCTTACATCGTAACATTACATGTGACATCAGAGGTCATCTTAGTTTCGTACTAATCAAGCATCAAAATGCACGAGTTTTCCTAAAAAGGAGATTGTTTGATTGTAAAGTCGAGTTGTGATTCCCTTTTGGTAACGTGCAACATAACGGATGAAGACGATTTTAGCATTACAACCATAACACAGAAGTTAACGACATTCAATTGTGCTATAAATAACTACTAGTAGGCTTTTTTACTTAGGTTGTGGCCTAGTAGCAGAGGAAAAGAACCCTCTCAGAGTAGACTAGAGTTCGAAACCAACAAAGGTGAAATAGGGGTTAAAAAAAGTTTAGTTGTTAAAAAAAAGGCATTTTTAATAAAAGTAGATCACAACTAGTTACTCTCTTTCAATATATTAAGTTATGAACAACAAGTAAATATACTAGCAGTCTAGCATGTAATAATTCCATCATATGCAACACTCAACCACATTACACAACAACTTCAATTATTACAAACATCATGTAATAATTCCATCATATACTCGCATGTGAAGCTCGTTAGGCTCGTCGATCGAGCCTTAGTGTAAACGAGCCGAGTCGAGCCGAGCTTATTCAAACTTGTTTACAAGCCGACTTTGAACCTAAAAATAGGCTTATTTAGTAAACGAGCCCGAGCTTCACTTATTGAGCTCGCGAGCCTAAAAAGTCTATTATTTATATTATTTTTATTTAATATATTAATTAATAGATGATAGATAATAAACGAGCCGAGCAGAGCTCGAGCTTGAGAAAATGCAAACAAGCCGAGCTCGAGCCTTGAAAAAATAACTCGAATCGAACCGAGCTCGAGCCCTAGCTCACATAAGTTAATCGAGCTCGAGCTCAAGCCTGATCAAGTTCGGGCTCGGCTCGGCTCGTTTGCACCCCTACTTGCGATTGAGTGTAAACCTACTTTACTTTAGAATATATATATATAAAGTATCCCGTTTAAATATTTCAATAAACTTTTTGGGGGCAAAATTACGCGGGAAGCCGAAATACATAAAATGGAACCCTAATTTGAGCATTTTTTTTGCAAATTCAGAATTCTTCAATCAAATCAAAGCAATGCAATCGAAAATAAACTCATTCTTCAAGCCCAATTCTTCTCCGGCATTGCAAAATCAACCCACAGATCTCTTCGACAATCCATCCAATGAAGAAGAAGAAGACTTCACCAGAGAACCTGAAGTTCCGATTATATACACTCGAAGACCCCCAAAAACAGAGAGGCATATTTCTTATTCTTTCCTAAATTTAAGTTCTTTATGTCATGGAAACTGTTATTGATTCGAAATTGATGAAGGTTAGTTTAATGTGCAGCAGGGAGAATGATGAAGAGAAAAAGATTATGAATTGCAAAAGGGTTTTGAATAAGAAAAGAAAGTATGCACAGTTTCATCTGGATTTGGGTCAGTCTGATTTTATGTTTAGAAATTGTAAGATTTGTGGGATGAAGTTTGTGCCTGGAGATGAAGATGATGAGAGGCTACATAAAGAGTTTCATAAGAGTTATACTCATGGTATTGGCTTCAAGGTATTTGATTTGTAGCAGCAGTATAGTACTACTATGATTAGCTTATTTGACATGTACATTGTTGTGGATCCTCTTTTCTTGATGGATAGTAGTTGGATTTTTTTATTTTTGTGACCCAGAATTGTGACCATTGTCCAGAATAACCTGTTGAGTTAAAATGGCGAAATCGGTTGACAGGTCAAAACAAGGTTTTAATTAATATGTAAACGGGTGGTAATAGAATTGTAAGGGGGACGGGGTGAACACGGGTTCACAGCATTGGTTGAAAGGGTTGGGCGGTGAACACCGCCGCAACTGTTTTCATCCAGCTAGATGGGATCATTTTCCGGGTTTGTGAACCAGTGCTAGATGGGAGGGAAATTGGGTGTTGCTTTTATGGGTAGCGTGGAAAGGAGAGGGGGTCAAGTGATTGAGCCAGAACACTGCCGCAAGTGGTCAACGAATGGATCCTATAAGTTAATATTTTTTATTCATTTTATAAACGGGTGGTATGTTTTATTTTAGTTCAATCTCATCATGACTTGTTTATTTAATGGGTTGAAAGGGTTAGACTAGCCAACCCAAATTACGATCTTGTTGTGTTTTGGTTCTGTCATGAATTTGCCAATTTACTTTTTGAATGTTGTTTTTAATCTACTCATTCATGGACTTTATTACATAAGGGCTGGCGTAATGAAAGAGTGATCGATACATACTCGTCACAAAATGGGCGTGTTATTTTAGTACAGAATGATGATCCTCCTGCTCATATTAAAAAGGTACACAAGACTTTTGTTACACGGTGAATTGCTTGCATAATATCAGGAATAATGTTATCGATGACCCTTTAAATGAACTTGCGATAACAGGTTGAGGAGGTTATTAAGATGATGGAGATGGAGCTTGGTGACGGATGGATCTTTCATAAAGACTGTAAGGTGCCTATTTCAACAATTTTTTTGATTTGACTTCTTGACTTTTTCCTTCATGGTAGATGTTTAATTATTAAAAACTAATATTTGGTCTTCATACTTGTAGGTTTATCTTTATATTTCCTCGCATAGAGTTGCTGGCTGTCTAGTTGCAGAGCCAATAAAAAAGGCATACCGGTTAATTTCAAACTCAGACGAAAAAGCTGACGTAAGCATGACAAAGAAGGAGGGTAAGTTGACTTCAACGGCCCTCCGATTCGGTAGCATTAGTTTCCAAAGAGAAATCGCTAGGAAAAACCCGTCAACTAAGAACGAAAGAGAATCAGAAAATGCTCTTCTTGGTGCCATCATATGCGAAAAAGACGCTGTGCCAGCTGTATGTGGCATCCGTGCAATTTGGGTCACACCGTCCAATAGAAGAAAGCATGTTGCCACTCATTTACTAGAGGCCACAAGGTAGCTTTGATATGCAAAATCATCGTGTAGAGATGTTAAAATGGGTGGGTCGGGTAACAAGTTAGGTAGTTTTTCATGCAGGTACAACTCGGATTGGGTTGGCTAACTCTTTTTGTTAGAAAAATTTTAACTTTTTTTATCAATAATACTTTTTTTAATAAGAATGTTTTAAGAGGTTTTATGCATTTTTTAGCCGTTAAGTTGTTAACATAACCTGAATCATAGTTGTTAATAGTGAATAGTGGACGATAGCGACGTATACGCTACGTAGTGATAGCGATGAAATAGCAGGCACTATTTTATGTTTAGCGACACACAAGAAGAAAATTTAAGAAATATTTTATATCTATGTTATATCCAATTTCGCTGTTTTATATGTATATTTAACAAAAAAAAAAAAAAAAAAAAACTAAATCCCACTATTCTATACCTATAAATACCGCTATTTATATAAAAACAGAAGAAAAAACATAAAAAAGCCTAAAGTCCTGCTATTTACCCGCTATGGAAGCGCCAACATCCGATGGCAACACATGAACGCTTCGCTACGCTATTAACAACTATGACCCGAATCAACTCTTTTATTAAGTAAATGAGTTGAAATTGCCATCTCTTAAGTATCTTGCAACTTTTGTAAGCATAAAGTTCTAAACTTTTAACATGAACGCAGGAAAAGTTTCTGCTCAGGTTTGATTCTTGAAAACGGTCAATTAGCATTCTCTCAGCCAACTAATGCAGGGAAGTTGTTAGCGACCAGTTACACTAACACTAAATCTTTTTTGATCTACACTACAAATTCGGTGTAAGCCATTGAACTACAAGAATTATGAATTTATTGCTTGCACATTGTATCGAGAAACATTGTTTTTTTGTCAAACTTCATTGATAATGTGATGTTTATTTAAAAATGTAAAAGAAAAGTTACTTTGTGCGAATCTGCTGTCTTTTTTATCTTTTCTTCATTGTGGGTGTCTGGTTGAAGGAGTTATTTTGGGTTTTGTACTTTGGATGCATTACTTTCTGCTACAATAAATTACTAATATGCTAAAATAAGCCATTTGTAATTCTGCTCTAGAAACAAGGTTGAGTTCGGTGCCAATTTTCCTGCCAAATGCAAGAGATTATTATTACGAGTCTTATGAAACTACTTAAGGTTGTCGTTTGATATGTTCAATTTTTACTTTGAAAATATCAAAAGTCGTTCATTTGAGTTTAGTCAAAGAAACATCTATAAAATGGAATTGAACATGTTAGGTTTATTCGTTTTGACCATGTTTTATCGTTGATTTGTGAGCTCTATACAAGTTGTGAGAGGAAATGAAGATTATGCAAATCTCATATAGCTTGTCTATAAGAGAGATAACTGCCTAAACTAGACTGCCTACCATGCTCGGTTGACTTTTCAAATCTGCCGCCCAAGAAATGTGAGGCCAACCTCACAAAATTACATCGATTTGAATATAAAAATTTCGCTTGTGTGTAAAGATGCCTGAACTGGTGTAACGATGAATAGTATCTTCAGTATGGGTTGCACAACGAAACACCCATTAGCCTGCCACAAGGAAGTTTCCTCATATGACTCGACTTTGGTGAGAGAATGAGTACTTTGGGTTAAGATAGATAGAGGGGACATATTCAATGCTAGTTGTAAATGTGTCGAATGAATGATAGCCTACCTCTAGCATCCGGAAGTGGGGGTCTTTTATACTGGATCATAGGTTAGGGACGATTGGAATATCGTATCCTATTGAATTTAAGGTCCTTGTACTTCCATTTGGATGTTCTTTTATCTGGACAATAGGGTGCTTATAGTATGAATTTCGTTCTGCCACGTCCCAGGTCCCATTGACGTGGACATAATGGTCCCGGTTGGTGAATATGTGGTGATCGAGATACAATGGGCCGAGTATGTTGATTCAAACACAATGGTCCTACGCAGCGGTTACCTCTTCATGCTTATTAACACCTTTACACCAAACTGTTGGATTGATATTTGGTACAACTTATTACATTACAATTAAGAGTGTTGTAGTCCTTGGTAGTTAGTTTATTTTAATATAAGTTTTAGATATAGTGTTGTGTTCAATGAGAACATCAATAGTATGATACAAAAGTAATAAAGCGAGAAGAAAGTTAAAAAAAGATAGATATAAAATGAAGACAGTCTCCGCTCAGTTTTCATTTATTCTTGTAAAGGAAAGATAGAAGATGAAGCATAAGTAAAAGATCGAAACCTAAGTGAAAGATTTTACCAGCATAACAACAAATATTTTTGTTGATGTGTTTAATTACCATATTTCGTTTTTTCGTGTTCGTCATTTGTTTCTTAAAAGTAAATGTTAGAGACCTAGAGCTGTAAAAGAGTCCAGCCAGGGTGGGTTCAGGCTCACTCATTTAAAAACCGAGTCGAGCCAAGCTTGGCTGTTCGACGAAGAAATTCTGCTAGTTTGATTATGTCTTGTTCGACGAATCCGATCCTCATCAGTTCTCCCAAACCTTAGTATAGCGATTTTCGTACAGTGGATTTCGAATTTTGCTTCAATAGCAGACAAAAATAAAAAAACTGTAGGAACAAAATTTTTAACTTTCTTTATAATCATATAATGTGTCTTACAAAAATTCCGTTGTATAAAAAATACTCTCATTTTTTCAATAAATGAATCAAATCCAATTACATCTCTCCTAAGCAACCACTTGGTCGAGTTTTACATTTTGCCTTGTAAGACATTTAGGGGTTTCTTCTTAAAGAGCCGAGAATTTGGAAACCGAGCCTGAGTAGCAGGGGTAAGAGTGGGAGAAGAGAAGCAAACAACAATAGCAGTGAGATTATCAGCCGAGTGAAGGCGTGAGGCTTGAGCAATGAGCTCTTTAGCACAGCGTTGAGGGTCGTTATGCTGCCTTAATTGACACCGAACAAGACCCACTGCTTCTTGGTTTGACATGACATCCCATATCCCATCACATGCAATTATAATAAACTCATCACTATCTGTCAACACCATTTGTCTCACTTCTGGTTCAGCAATCACCAACTTCTCCTTCTTCATGTGCCAGTCTCCAAGCGCTCGGGTCACACTTAGTTGACCATTCAGGTACCCGTCTTCATCAAAGTGACCACCTAACTGCTCACATCTTTCCTTTTCTTGTAAACAAGTCGACCCCCTGTGGTCTTGAGTCATCTGTGTTGCCGACCCGTTCCTACATAGGACCGCACGAGAGTCACCAGCATTCGCTATTATAACATGTCTTCCCACGATCAAAACAGTTAAAGCTGTCGTCCCACAATAATCGCTCACACTGCATTCATTAGCTAAGGCTAAGTCAGCCTGTAAAAACGCTTTGTTATGAGACTCTTCCACTTGTTTTAAGAACAAAACATCTGCGTCTGAAGCGCCAGTTGGTGCTGCTTGTGGTAGATCGGAACCCTCAAAGAATAACCTCATGGCGTGTTCTTTAACATAAGATGCAGCCTCCGACCCGTTATGGCCATCAAATAAAGCATAGAATGAACTCGCGAGACCCCATTTGTAAGCATCACCCAGATGCTTTGACAGATCATCAATCATGATATGTTGGTCTTCGTTTAATCTGCGTGGTCCAATGTCAGTATGACTTCCTGACCTGATGCTTCTTGGACAGAAACTCCTTGCAGTAGACTCCACAACCGTATTACTCTTGATATTCACAGAGCAGCTTACAGCCTAAACAACAGATAACATTATGTCAGCACCATCAATAAACAACCATAAAAAAACAACGAAAAAAAAAACATTCCACTCTCGTATATCAGGTTGATCAAACTATCAAATCAAGCAGCACAGATATATAGCACCAAGCAAAATCAAAATCATCCAGCCCTCCAACATAAAGAAGCATATATAGTTTTTGCAAAGAATTCCTAAATATACAATCATAAATTCACATAAACACACAAATAAAAAAAATAAAAAAAAACCACCGTAAAAACCTAACAAACACACAAACAATGATAAATAACGAAACCTTAAATCAAAAGTAACGAAGAATATACCAAATTCTCAGAGATTGAGATCGAAACCGATGCGGATTCCGGCGAAACAGCGGCGAGTTTTAGAAGACCTAAATTGAATTGATCGCACATCATATCTGCTGCTCCAGCAATCATCATTGTGAAAATCGAACGTATTTAGGGTTATTTGTATGCGTAAAGTGAACAAAAGGTTGAAGAAATTGGGGGTAATTTTGAATTTGAAGAAATTAGGGTTTGCTGCTGTTTATATAGTACGCGGTGCGTGTAACTCAATCAACTGAAATATACGCGCTAATAATCCAAAATATTATTAGCTTTTTAAAAATAGTGATAAACATTAATTAAAATTTTAAAATCTTTGATATCTTAACTACTTTCATTAATGTTATAATTATTTTATTATCATTGGTTGATAGTTAATGGATAACACATTAAAAACGTTATTTCAGTTTTTAAAAACAGGTATACTTTTTTTTTCCTCTAAAAACTCAAACCAATAACTAAACTACAAAATATACAAAAAAATATAAAAATAAGTAGATTACAATTAAAATTTAAATAATATAAATTAGCAACAAGTTGAAGCTTTGAGATGTTGTATTCCATGTTTTGGCGGTTTTTCAAAAAAAAATTTGAAATTTCATTTTAAATCCAAAACTACTTGATTTTGTAGTTTTAACCCAAAAGTTTTTAGTTTTTTACATATAACCTAAAACTTTTTTATTTTCAACTTTGACCCCTTATATTTTTCATATTTTACAAAATTTTTCGTTTTACGTTTAGTTCTAAATTTTGCGAGTTAACACGGCACAATGCGTGTGTGGTTCAACGATTTTGCGTTTTGTTATACGCTTCGTTCTAAATTTTGCGAGGTAACATGGCGCAACGTACGTGTGTGGTTCAGTCAGTGGCGAAGCTTGAATTTTTCTGCCGGGGGGGGGGGGGGGGCGAAAACGTATATAACCACAAATTTCTATACGAAAACTACATATATAACACTACTGAGCGAAAAATTCGGGGGGCGGGCGCCCCTCCCCGCCCCTCTTATCCTTCGCCCCTGGGTTCAGTGTATTTACGTCGTCTGTTTTTCATGTTTAACAAGTTCGTCACAACGCGTGAGTCCTAAATCGAGTTAGTCATCATTTTCTATGTGTTATATGTCGCTCTAATTTCTCCACATTAAGACGCCGCAACTTCAATGTTGGTGGTCGTTGGCTGTTTGGTGCTATTTGTCGCGGTTTTACGCCCCCGCCGCAACATAGGGGGCTTGTTACTAGTTTACATGAATTTGAGTTAATTTAATAGTTTTATTTTATTTCTGTTGAATTATTAATTATTATTATACTAATTTTAGATTTGACCTGTATATGTTCATAAGGGCCACCGAGGTGGTTGCGGCAAAGGTGAACGGCAAACCTCTTGCCGATCGGCAACTCCACCACCATCAAAATCATCCGCACGGGAAAGGTGAATTCGGGAGATTGCAAGGGTGATTCCGGCGACTTGTTGCCGATGAAGGAAAGAAGAGAGAGAGGGAGAATGGTGGGGCCCATACCCAAATCAACCAATCACAAGTTTTTGCTTTTTTTTAATGGTTTGCCTAATCTCAAATTAGGCATGCACCCCTTAACTTTTTTGTACATGGAACAATTCAATTGGGTAAGGAGAAACTTTGCCTAAATGGATTAGGCGTGCACCACCCTCACCCTAAGATTAGAGATTAGATATCAAAAATATATTCCTAAAAAGTAGGTTCTTTTTTAGATACTATAGGGGGGGGGGGGGGGGGGGGGTATATTATATTGATATTATTATTATTTTGTTTAAAAGCAAAGCTAATATTAGGTAAACACAATGACATGTATGATCCCTTTTTTTCTTCTAATAAAGTGGGTTATAAAAGCCACCATTAACTCTTGATAAGAGTGTAATCTAAATGAAAATATGAGATATTTTATAACTAATATCAAATGTCGTGTTCTCTGTTCGATAAAAATACCTTTTTTATGCCTTTAGATGAATTTATTTTAATCAAAGGAGGCTCGTCAAATAGATCTTATATTTGAGGTTTGTAAAGTTTTGTTGGTTAAAGATTATATTTCTAGAAAAAAAAAAAACGTTAATGAGGCTAATGTATATTATAAATAAGGGATGTTCTTTGGGTTTTGGATCGGATTTTTGGCTCACAAAAGTGACTCAATAATTGACCCATTTAAAATTTTGGTTGGTTGGTTGGGTTGAGGTCGGGGCGGTTTGTTCGATTTTCAGGTTTAGATGTAATATGTAAAAAAAAGCTTTTTTTCTTTCAAAATATCATTATGACTCACATTGCTACTAATAAAATATCACCAAAATTCAAACATCATACGACATTTTAATATGATAATTTTCAAAAATCCCAAAACTTAATGTTTTAGATACCAGAGATTTCAAACCAAAACAAATCTATGAAAAACAAAAATCAATGTTCGGGTTTTTCTCGAGTTTCGTGTTTCGGTATTTTGGGGGTTGTTCAGGTTTTGGCTGGGAAAATATAAGCCGATAACTAACTTATATAAGGTTCGGGAAGGTCGGGTTTGGGTTTTCCAATTATACTCTAATTCGGTGTTACGAATCAAGTCATTAACCAATTGATCCAAAAAAATAGTAAAAAGCTAGAAGAACGTTTAGAGAGATTTTACATTCATAATTTTTCATTCCTACTCGAACTCACAAGACCATATATAAGTTTACTAACATGAAGGAAATAATAATAAAAGGAAGACCACTACCAGGGGCAGAACCAGAGAGGGGTCAAGAGGGTCAGTTGACCCTCCGATCATCATAATTTATTGAATTTTTATATAGAAAATCAAAGTTTTAAAGAAACAAACATAAAATGGACCCCAAATTTTTTACATGTAAAGAAAATAAGCTTATGATGATCCCCCGACTAAAATGTTCTGGTTCCGCCACTAGCCACTAGTATATAAATAACTAACAAAGAAAGTAAATAACTCCAAGGTTGTAAGTTGTAACCCACATGGTGTTCATGCATGCTCTTCATGGGAACGTGGATGTGGACGTGTATCATTCGGGTTTAGATGACTTTAAATTCGGGTCGAGTTGCGGGTTTCGGAAAAAAAATTGAACAACTGTAATTACAAAAGATACGAATTTATATCCCAAAGTCAACATGACAATTTTTGTAAACTTTCTTCATTCAATATTAAATATTTGTTTTGACATTAAAGTGAATTAATTAGGTGACATTACAAGTTATATTGATTAAGATATGGTTTTGAAAAGGGATGGATGATGACACGAAACCCATTACCCCTACAAAGTTTTTTTCGATGGACATGAATAAGTCTTAACTTCACAGTACCCTGATAAGATATTTTTCAGATTAATTAAATAACTAATACAATAATTAAAGTTTATAATGTCTTTGCATTTAAACAACTTCATACAGTATTTAGTATAACCTAGTTCTTATAATAATAATCGACCCACTCATTATTTTAGTTATAAATATAGGATTGTTGCAAAGACACGTGAGTGAAATTTAACCGATCAAAGGTTGTGTTGTTGGTTCAGTTCTGTTTATACATGAGGGAAAACAATAAATCATACCTGTCACAGCAGAAAGTCCAGTGGAGAATCCAGTAATGGAGTTCGACATGCTTGTCATCTTGATCTGGTTCCTCCTTAGGGTGCTGACTGATGATGGGGCTTAGAGAACCGAAAAGGGTATCGGTTAGGAGATGGAGGACGAATTTGATGTTATGCTTATGGGGTGTGAAACTGAGTAACCCTTTAACCTCCACATAATTCTCCTTATATAAGCACCCAGGAGGAAACCTAATTAGTTACTAAGGGTAATATGGTCCATCAACAATTACCAACTAATTTAAATAATAGGTTATTATATATTTTGATCTTTATTATGTAAATGATTATAATGGCTATAGATTAAATATTGTTACATAATATATTTAATCTTACATTCTCCCACTTAGCCGAGTAATCATTTACTATGAGTATTAGATAAGCCTGATCAGGAGTTAACACTCATTTTAGCCTTAAACAAGTACTATAGCAGAGAAATACAGCCGTTGAATCATTATGCGACTCAGGACCCCCATTAATCATACTATAGCCTTAATTTAAAACCTAATCGTCATGATCAAAATACGCGTAAGCCCTTTGTTTGATTTGTAACTTTATTTGTCAATATGCCATTATACCGGTTGAACATATTCTAAGAGACATACAAAATCAAACTGAGGAAATTTCATTAACATAAAACATAAGCTAGTACAATATGCTTAAATAAGGTCTTTACAAAATCCCATATTACTAACATGTTCTTCATAAACCTTAGGAGGGAGACCTTTAGTCATCGGATCCGCAAGCATATCCTTAGTACTAATATACTCGATACAAAGATTATTTTCCTCAACTCGTTCACGTACGAACAGATATTTTGTATCGAGATATAAACCAGCTCCAGTCGAACTATTACTGTTCGAGAAACTAACGGCAGCTGAATTATCACAGTAAAGCTTCAATGGTCTAGAAATGGAATTAACGATTTTGAGTCCAGTGATCAGATTTCTAAGCAACATTCCATGACAGGTTGCGTTATAAACAGCAATGTACTCTGCCATCATTGTGGAAGTTGTGGTCAACTGTTGTTTATGACTCTTCCATGAGATTGGGCCGCCTGCTAACATAAAGATATAGCCCGAAGTGGATTTCTTGTCATCTTTGCACTTTGCAAAGTCAGAATCAGAATAGCCCACCACTTCTAAATGATCACTTCTTCTATAAGTCAGCTTATAGTCTTTCGTCCCTTGCAGATATCGAAGTACCTTCTTAGCTGCTTTCCAGTGATCTAGGCCAGGATTAGTCTGATAACGGCCTAGCATTCCAGCAATATAAGCGATATCTGGACGAGTACAGACTTGAGCATACATCAAGCTCCCGACTACTGACGCGTAAGGTATCTGGCTCATTTGCTCCTTCTCAACCTCTGTTGTCGGACACTGGAATGAACCGAAAACATCTCCCTTAACTACTGGAGCGACGGAGGGTTTGCACTGTTGCATGTTGTAACGCGTAAGGACACGATCTATGTAGGCCCTTTGGGACAATCCTAAGATCCCTTTGTGTCTATCTCGGTGAATTTTGATGCCAATGACGTAAGAAGCCTCTCCGAGATCCTTCATGTCGAAGTTATGCGAAAGTAACCGCTTCGACTCATGCAACATGTCTAAACTATTACTTGCCAATAGAATATCATCTACGTAAAGGACAAGTATAGTAAAGTTGCTCCCACTCATCTTGAGGTAGGTGCATTGATCCACTTGATTCTTCATAAAACCTTGTTTCTTCATGACTTCATCAAACTTGAGGTACCATTGACGTGATGCTTGTTTTAACCCGTAAATGGATTTCTTCAACTTACAGACTAGATGCTCCTGACCTTCAGGTTTAAAACCTTCAGGCTGCTTCATGTAAACATCTTCATCCAAATCTCCATTAAGGAAAGCGGTTTTAACGTCCATCTGATGTAACTCCAAATCGAAATGAGCTACTAGGGCCATGACGATCCTTAATGAATCTTTGCGAGAGACAGGTGAAAAAGTCTCTTGATAATCAATTCCCTCTTTCTGAGTGTAGCCCTTTGCAACCAATCTCGCTTTGTAGCGTTCAACGTTACCATTCGGATCCAGTTTTGTTTTGAATACCCATTTACATCCTACGGGTTTGGCTCCGTTGGGTAATTCTACCAAATCCCAAACGTCATTTTTCTTCATGGATTCAAGCTCATCAATCATTGCTTTATTCCATTCAGAAGACTGATCACTGCTAATGGCTTCATTGTAAGAGATAGGATCATTGAGCTTTCCAGCATCCATTTCAGTCAGGTAGGTAACATAATCATCCCAATTAGTTGGCCTTCTTTGCCTAGATGACCTCCTGAGTGGATTATCGGGTTCAGCGTTGTCGTGGTTTTGAGCGTTTGATGTGCCTTCGTCATGAGGTATAATGGGTTCTGATTGTAGAGGTGAATTTTGAGTTGGTGCAGTAGCTTCAGGTACGGTAGTTGCATTGGGTACAAGAGGAGTAATCGGAGTAATGGTAAGCGACGAGTCTCTCCCCCCCGCGTCTTGTACTTCTTGCAATTCTTCGTAAGGGTTGGTACTGCTCCCACTGACCTTGAAATCCTCCAGGAACGCGGCACGCTTGGTTTCAACAATACGGGTGACATGAGAAGGACAATAGAAACGATAACCCTTAGAGTTCTCAGGATACCCGATAAAGAAACAGGTAACTGTTTTAGGGTCAAGTTTCCTTAGGAAAGGATTGTAAAGTTTTGCTTCAGCAATGCAGCCCCATACTTTCATATATTTAAGACTCGGTTTCCTTCCTGTCCAAAGTTCATAAGGAGTTTTAGGGACAGACTTAGAAGGAACTCTATTGAGTATATGAACAGTTGCTTTTAACGCTTCAGTCCAGAGGAATAATGGTAAATTAGTGTTGGCTAACATACTGCGCACCATGTTCATAAGGGTACGGTTTCTTCTTTCAGCGACACCATTCTGCTGAGGTGTACCAGGCATGGTGTATTGGTTCACAATCCCCTGGCCCTTACAAAACTCATAAAATGGACCAGGAGCTTGACCCACATCAGTATGTCTTCCATAATATTCACCGCCTCTATCTGATCTCACAACTTTAATCTGACGATCTAATTGTTTTTCAACTTCAGCCTTATAAGCTTTAAAAGTTGTAAGAGATTCAGATTTCTCCTTAATTAGATACAAGTACATGTAACGAGAATAATCATCAATAAAAGTGATAAATGAAGTATGTCCTGTTATGCCAGCGATTTGGTAGGGACCACTAATGTCAGTATGAATGAGTTCTAATAAATTAGAGCTCCTAGTGGCACCTTTCTTATTCGCTAATGTCATTTTACCCTTAAGACATTTGACACATGTTCCAAAATCAGAGAAATCGAGAGGAGGTAAGACTTCATCCTTCACAAGACGATTTAATCGTTCTTTTGAAATGTGGCCTAAACGCTGATGCCACAACATGGATGAAGTTTCTAAGTCTCGTTTCTCTTCCATCTTTGTGAGTGATTCATTAATATTATATGACAACAAAGATTTGGAAAAGTTATCTTCTAGTTCTAATCTATAGAGACCACCATCCAGAATACCAGTACCATAAAGAACAGAATCATAATGGATAGAGAGTTTGCGATGACCATGGGAAACAATAAAACCGTCCATGTCTAACTTTGGTCCTGATACAAGGTTCCGAGTTACCTCAGGAACATATAAGGTATCATAAAGTTTAATACATAAACCAGTTTTCATAACTAATTGTAATGTTCCAATGGCCTTCACTTCTAATTCTCGATCATCCCCAACCTTAAGCGTTCTTTGGTTTCTTTCCAGCTTCCGGATTGAAAGGAATCCCTGAGTAGAATTGGTAACATGAACCATAGAACCAGAATCAAACCACCAAGAATTAGCAGGAACACTTAAATTATAGGACTCAAGTATCATAAAATAATCGTTACCTTTCTTAGCCAGCCACTCCTTAAAATCAGGGCATTCCTTCTGCATGTGTCCTGTCTTTTTGCAGAACTTGCAGCGGATACTGCCTAAGGAGTTCTTAGAGCTGGAAGGTGCACTTGTATTGGGATTAGGATTAGGCCTTTGGACTTTAGAAGCATCCTTCCTCTGATAATTGTTCTTCCTCTTCTTAGAGTTGGAGGTAGTGAAGTTGGCAACAGCAGTATGGCGATCCATCCTCATACGCTCTTCCTCCTGTACAGACATAGCGACCAGCTCACTCATCGTCCATTTGTCCTTCTGAGTGTTGTAATTGATCTTGAATGCTTCAAAGGACGAAGGAAGTGAAGTAATGATGAAATGAACAAGGAAACCATCACTGATTTCCATTTCCAGCCCCTTCAGCTTATTGGCCATGTCATTCATCATCATGATGTGCTCGCGAATGCCACTCCTCCCATCATACTTAGTTGTCACCAGCTTGAGAATAAGAGTACTAGCGTGTGCTTTAGACGTCCCCTTGAACTGAGCCTCCACAGAAGCCAAGTAGGTTTTAGCATCGTCAGAATCAGGAATAGCTCCTCTGATAGAGTGACTAATGGACTGCTTCATGAACATGAGAGACATGCGGTTACTTCTAGTCCACTTATCATGAAGTAACTGCTGAGGGGCAGTACTCTGTGGAGTAAGGTCCGCTGGCTTATCCTCTCTTAGAGCATAATCAAAGTCCAGCACTCCAAGTGTAAGCATGAGGGCATCCTTCCATGCAGCAAAGTTATCACCAGTTAAAGGTGGAATCCCGCAATTTGGTGCTGATAGTGGAAATAAGATGAGCAAGTTATGATACAAATGAAGAAGTCCTAATGTGATCTAAGGGCACGTTAAACTAAGGCAGGCATAAATAATGACCATTTTACATTATGAAGCTGTGATATTGTCTATTACTAACATCAAAATAATAGACTTAGCTAAAAAATTCTACTTAAACGAAAACAAAACAGCTTTGGCCAGAAGTGTAATCATTTAAGCATATGTGCAAAGTGGTTGTAACAAATCAGCTTTGGCCAGAAATTGAAACAATCACTTTAGTTATGCACTTGTTGAGTATGCCATCTATGAATGAATTAAATCAGCTTTGGTCAGAAATTAAGACATTCATGCTTATGATGCATACACAACATAGCTTTCGTAATACTTGAACGATAAGTAGATGTATCAAGTCAGCTCTGGCCAGAAATGATATATCAAAAGCTCATTCAAGTTAAGCTATTCTGGTTTTGCAAAACATTATCTGATTCTGATTAAATTAACTAAGTAAATTACAAAACCATTTAAACAAAACCATTTATTTAGACTTGTGCGATCCATAAGGCCCAAGGCTTGTGCGATCCATAAGGCCCAAGTGAACTTGTGCGATCCATTATGCCCAAGTGAACTTGTGCGATCCATAAGGCCCAAGGCTTGTGCGATCCATAAGGCCCAAGTGAACTTGTGCGATCCATTATGCCCAAGTGAACTTGTGCGATCCATAAGGCCCAAGGCTTGTGCGATCCATAAGGCCTTGTGCGATCCGTTATGCCTTGTGCGATCATCTTATGCGATCAGATCATCTTATCATGTGATCTGATTTGTGCGATTCAGTTGTTTATGGTTATAACAACTGACAATTCGAAATTTATGAATTGTGATATACTTTCCCATTATAACTTGATCTAATTTTATCATAAAAATTCGAAAATCATAATTGTTTATCTTATTAACATATTTCGAAAATCCTTATTAGGAAAATTAGATCAAAATCAGGAAAAACATACAACAATTCAAATCATACTCCTAAACATAAAGGATATTTCGAATTTTAACTAAGAACTTGATGAACCCTAAAAATTAAACATGAATTCTGGAACCCGAAACCTGAATTTTAAGGTTTTTCTAAAACAGATTTCGGTCATAAAACATAACCCTTTAGATTTCGAGTAAACATATGATTAATATATTCCGAAAACAGGGATTTCGAACATATATACCTACTCGAATACGGCTGTTGATTCATAAGATTTCAAAAAATTTTCGTTTTCCAAGTTTCAATCCCAGAATTATGGATACGAAAACAGAACTGACTAATCAACACATGCTCTGATACCACATGTTGGTTCAGTTCTGTTTATACATGAGGGAAAACAATAAATCATACCTGTCACAGCAGAAAGTCCAGTGGAGAATCCAGTAATGGAGTTCGACATGCTTGTCATCTTGATCTGGTTCCTCCTTAGGGTGCTGACTGATGATGGGGCTTAGAGAACCGAAAAGGGTATCGGTTAGGAGATGGAGGACGAATTTGATGTTATGCTTATGGGGTGTGAAACTGAGTAACCCTTTAACCTCCACATAATTCTCCTTATATAAGCACCCAGGAGGAAACCTAATTAGTTACTAAGGGTAATATGGTCCATCAACAATTACCAACTAATTTAAATAATAGGTTATTATATATTTTGATCTTTATTATGTAAATGATTATAATGGCTATAGATTAAATATTGTTACATAATATATTTAATCTTACATGTGTAACATGTGTGCTCACATTTACTCTCACATAGTATTTTTAAGAAATTGTTTATTCAGTCAAACTTTAATGATATGATTTTTTTTTTGAGTAAACAACGAGAAACTTAAAAACGTAACTTTGACAACAACACAAGTTACAATAAGTCATTAAATACAAGCGTCAGGGGTTTTTATAAGGTAGTTTTTAACGGCCTTGTAAAGGCTGTCTACTCTTAGTTATTCTTCCTTGATCTCAAAATCACCATGTGTATGAATAGTTGTGATCATCTTGGAGATGGTCCCTCCATCGGGAAAGCCCTCAAACTTGATATCGTAACACACCTTCTCAATTTTGTTTGATATTCCGTTTCCTTCAATCAAAGTATACTTGTATGTGAATGTGTTCTCATCAAATTCGTCTATTTGGTGCTTAACAAACCCTGCATAAAAGAATTAAAATAAACAAGTGAGGAAACACATTTTGAAAATTAAGTTTTAGAATTAGTGTTCTGTTCAATGAAAACATCAATAGTATGATTCAAATCTAATAACTATTACTATTTAAAAACTATGGTTTAAAAATATGCTCTACTTTTAGGTTATCATTTGTATTATATATAGCTTTAGGCTTAACTATATTCAAGCTAAACAAGCGAAACACGAGTCGGGCTTGGCTCAGTTAAAACAACTATAATTCAGGCAATTGAGATTTGGATATAATCAAAGTTCAAATAAACATAAACAAATAAGTTGTTAAACCTTAAAAAGAAAGGGCAAATGCTAAAAGATCACATAGACTTTCATCGAATATATATAATAAAAGTTCCTAGACTTGGTTTTACAAGATCAAGTTCTTGAATAGTTGAATTTATATAAAAAAAAAACCAACATGAAATTTTTTCTAGAGTAAACTGCAATTTTACACCCTGAGGTTAGGGGTGATTGGCAGGTCTACCCCCCCTAAGGAAATAATTGCAATTTTACCCCCTACTGTTCACCCTTATGTCGCAAGATTACCCCCTGTTAACAGATTCTGTCAAGTCAACGTACTTTGACCCTAATAGGTGAGGGTATTTTGGTAATCTTACCCATATTATTATTATTATTATTATTATTATTATTATTAAACATCTTAATCTTCTTATCTTGGTTGCAGATTCAGCAGATTCACCACACACACACACACACACCTATAACTCCTTCAAGAACAAATCATCTTATCTTCATCTCTCACACCTGCAACTCCTCACCGAAACCCTTGAACACCCCCTTGCCGGAACAGATATGTGGATCAGTTTGTTCAAAACCATTAAATCGATTCCTCATAAACCATCATCATCAGCAGCAGAGGTGTGAACGGTGGTCAGAAGAGGAGAAGGCGGTGGTGGTGGAGTTGATGGTGGCGGTGGTCAAGGCCGCAGAGGTGTGAATGGCGTCGGCGGAGGTGAGCAAGGGCGGAGGTGAGTGAGAGAGAGAGAGTGGTGGGATGAGATTCGTTGATGATAATGAACCAGATGATGATGATGAACCTGATGATTTTGGTGTCTTTGTTTCAGGTATGGTTGGATTTGTCTCTGATCTTGCAAAGTGAGCTCGTATTTTGGTCATTATTGTTATTGGGTCTGATTTGGTTCATGTCTTCCACGTGTTTGTAGAAAGTCCTCAAAGAAATTTGGTTATAAACACACAAGACTTCAAAAGGGTTTCAAGATTTTCGTGTTTTTGTTTGAGGTATGGTTGGATTTATCTCTGATCTTGCAGTTTTTACTCGTATTTTGTGTTGTGGATCTGGATTTGTTGTTGTTAGGGCACTTAGGGTTTGATGATTTGTGTAAATTTGATGTTGAATGAATTATGAGAGTAATTGTTTGTAGGTGATTTGTGGATCTTGCTTCCAACACCCAGAATGAACTGATGATGATGATGAATGAACTGATCTGGGTTTGGAATGAACTGCTGATGATGATGATGAAGAATGAACTGATCTGGGTTTGGACAGCTGCTGATGATGATGATGATCTGGGTTTGGAATGATGATGATGATGATGATGAAGAATGAACTGATCTGGCAAAAACGTTTGAATATGATGATGAAGAAGCACACAACGATTGAACTGCTGATGATGAAGAATGAACTGATTTGGGTTTGGAATGAACTGATGATGATGATGATGATGAATTTTTATTTTGTGTTGATTCTTGATTTTTTATATAATTTTAATAAGACAGGGGCAAAAACGACTTTTCACACATTATAACAGTCAAAACAAACGTTGACTAACAGAATCTGTTAACAGGGGGTAATCTTGCGACATAAGAGTGAACAGTAGGGGGTAAAATTGCAATTATTTCCTTAGGGGGGGTAGACCTGCCAATCACCCCTAACCTCAGGGTGTAAAATTGCAGTTTACTCTTTTTTCTAATATACAAAGAAATTCTGCTAGTTGACTATGTCTCGTTCGACGAATCCGATTCTCATAAGTTCTCCCAAACCTTAGAATAGCGATTTTCGTACAGTGGATTTCGGATTTTGCTTCAATAGCAAAAAAAATTAAAAAAATAGTAAGAAGAAAAATTTCAACTTCCTTTATAATTCATATAATGTCTTACAAAAATTCTGTTGCATAAAAAATACTCTCATTTTTTCAATAAATGAATCGAATCCTGTTACATCTCTTCTAAGTGATCACTTCATCAAGTTTTACAGTAAGACATTTAACGGTTTCTTCTTAAAGAGTCTAGAATTTGGAAACCGAGCATGAGTAGCAGGAGTAAGAGCGGGAGAAGAGAAGCAAACGACAATAGCAGTGAGATTATCAGCTGAGTGAAGGCGTGACGCTTGCACAATGAGCTCTTTAGCACAGCGTTGAGGGTCGTTATGCTGCCTTAACTGACACCGAACAAGAGTCACTGCTTCTTGGTTTGACATGACATCCCAGATCCCATCACATGCAATGATCATAAACTCATCATTATCGGTCAATACCGTTTGTCTCACATCTGGTTCAGCAATCACCAACTTCTCCTTCTTCATGTGCCAGTCTCCAAGTGCACGCGTCACACTAAGTTGACCGTTGAGGTACCCGTCTTCATCAAAGTAACCACCTAACCGCTCACATCTTTCCTTTTCTTGTAAACAAGTCGACCCCCTGTGGTCTTGCGTCATCTGTGTTGCAGACCCGTTCCTACATAGAACCGCACGGGAGTCACCGGCATTCGCTATCGTTATATGTCTTCCCATTATCAAAACAGTTAAAGCCGTCGTTCCACAATAATCGCTCACACTGCATTCATCAGCTAAGGCTAAGTCAGCCTTTAAAAACGCTTTATTATGAGACTCTTCCACTTGTTTTAAGAACAAATCATCTGCATCTGAAGCACCAGTTGGTGCTGCTTGTGGTAGATCAGAATCCTTAAAGTATAACCTCATGGCGTGTTCTTTAACATAAGATGCTGCCTCCGACCCATTATGACCATCAAATAAAGCATAGAAGGAACTCGTAAGACCCCACTTGTAAGCATCGCCCAGATGCTTTGACAGATCATCGATCATGATATGTTGGTCTTCGTTTGATCTGCGTGGTCCAATGTCCGTATGACCTCCTGACCTGATGCTTGTTGGACTCAAACTCCTTGCAGTAGACTCCACAACCGTATTACTCTTGATATTCACAGAGCAGCTTACAGCCTAAAAACAGATAACAATATGTCAGCATCATCCATAAATAAGTTGATCTAACTATCTAATCAAGCAGCACATAACTACTAATTAAAAAGATCTAACTACCAAACAATCATATACATAGATTGAATGTGGAGTTCAAAGCCGATTAGGCTCTAGGAGAGAACAAGCAAATTAAGCTTTTGCAATAATCTCAAACAGTATCGATGTACCTGCTATTCTTATGTAATTTGCCCTGATGATTGGAATGAAAACAGTATCGATTTAAAAAAAAAAAAAATATATCTCAAACTGTTTTGCAACATATTAATGAATCTTCAAATAAATCCTTCTAAAACTATACATATTAATTCAAACAAAAATCAAATACACATATAAACCCTAAGCAATCAACAATTTACATAGACACGCAAATCAAAACTAAAAAGCCGTAACAAACACAAAACAATGATCAAATCATGAAGCTGTAAAGCAAAAGTAACAAAGAAATTACCAAATTCTCAGAGATGGAGATGGAAACCGATGCGGAATCCGGTGAAACAGCGGCGAGGTTCAAGAGACCTAAATTGAATTGATCGCGCATCATCTCTGCTGCTCCAGCAATCATCTTCTGATCTAGTATTACGAAAGTCGAAGGTATTTATTTAGGGTTTATTGTGTGCGTAAAGTGAGAAAAGGTTGAAGAAATTGGGGGTAAAATTTTGAAGCAATTTGAATTTGAAGAAATGTTGTTTATATAGTGAGCGGTACATGTACTGAAATATACGCGGTATTTTGATTATTAATAATCCAAAATATCAGCATATATTTCAAAAAAGAATATTAAAATACCGATAAACATGTAAATATTGATTTTAAAATTTAAGTTTTCCATTATTATTATTGTTGTTGTTATTAGTTTGACAGTTGATTTGATCGATAACACATTGAAGACGTTATCTAAAATACTGAAAAAAATTGTTTAAAGTTATACTTTAATATATTTAGTAAGGTTTTAAGCCGGAGTGAAAAAAAAATGTTTTTATCGAAAAGATCAAACCAATAAATAGATTAAAAAAAAAATAATAATAATAATAATAAGTAGATTAAAATTTAAATTTACATGAATTTAAGTTTAGTTTTAATAAAGAGTAAATTATGGTTTTGGCCCCTGTGGTCATATCATTTTTATTCTTTTATCCTAAAAAATAATTTTTTAACATTTGAGCCCTCAACGTTTTTTTTCTAACCTTTTTGATCCTTAACATCTTTTTTTCTAACCCTTTTAGCCCCTAACATTTAATGGATGAGGTTGGTGTTAGGGGCCAAAAATATTAGAAAAAAGACGTTGAGGGCTCAGATGTTAAAAAAAATTGGGCTAAAAGGGTAAAAGTGATATAACCACAGGGGGCAAAATCGTAATTTACTCTTTAATAAATTTATTTTATGGCTGTTGAACTATTCATATATTATATTTTTTAGATATGACCTAAAATTACAGAGTATGTCTAAAATTACGTTAATAAATAAGATAACAGAAAATATCTTATTTAAAAGTAGGATCGTTTTCTAGACGTTATAGCCATAACAAAAGAAAAAGTAAGAAGTGGAGTGGATTTACGTTTTAAGGATGCGTTCAATATGTAACCACTTTTATTAAGATAATTGTAAAAAATTGTATTATACATGTTTACATAATGAGAGTTAGAAAGAAAGAGGTAGACTGTTACATAATCATCTTATCTATCTAATTTCTAATTTAAAATAAAAAGTATTAGTATGTGTGTGGTATATTTGATTATTTACAATTATATTGATATTATATTATATTATATATTTTTTTTGAACTGCAAATTTGGATCACTGACGGACCACTGGATTATCATCGAGCCACCAGCGGACCCACCCGATCATATCCATATATTATAGTATATTATATTATATTATATTATATTATATTATATTATATTATATTAGGTAGAGGATCCTGTAAAAAGTACTCAAAGTGTAAGAAGTGTGAGAAGTGTATTATAACACTATATATAATACTATATAACACCATATAAACACCGTATAACAATATGTAAGACCATATAATACCATATCACACTATGTAACACTATATATCATTATATAACAAATATAACACTATACATCTATCATAGACATGCTATCAGACAACCTATAGTGTTATATTTGTTATATAATGATATATAGTGTTACATAGTGTTATATGGTATTATATGGTCTTACATATTGTTATACGGTGTTTATATGGTGTTATATAGTATTATATATAGTGTTATAATACACTTCTTACACTTCTCACACTTTAGGCCCTTTTTACACTATCCTTACCCTATTATATTATATTATATTATATTATATTATATTATATTATATTATATTATATTATATTATATTATTATATTAAAATACATCATACTAGCTACAGGTCTTTTTTTGGTTTTTCGAACTTTCACTACCAAAGCTTTGAGATAAGAAGCTGATTATGTAACTATTTAAGTGCAGATATAGCTCTTTTTGATTTTTTGGTCATTAGCTCTTTCCAAATCAGATTTTTTTTTTTTTTTTTTGAAAGGCCAACAAAGTTTATTCCTCCAGCAAGCACTGGGAATTTGTACATACACCAATACATACAAAAGAACCAAATCAGATCTAAAATTTTAGTTAATATTGATTATTCAATTTGAAATTTTAGAGCTATAATTTTTGAATTTGTAAGTTTTCTTCGTTTTTTTTTCTGTTTACTGTAACCTTGTATTTTTATTTTCAACTCACCATATTTATTAATTTTGCGTTTACCAATCTCCCTTGATTATATAATAATTATAACTATTTTATTTTCTATGTAGAAATTTTCTAAGTGTTTATTTTTATAAACAATTTAGAAAAAACCGTTTAGACATTAACATGTGCCGCTATACGTATTATGTATAGCAAGTGTAGTATCGTAACGTAACGAATTTTTGTTTATCTTTGAAATAAAGATATTTTTTATATATATTTTGAGAATGCCATTTCGACGTATTTATTTTTATATAAGTCTCGATATAAACTTTATTCAAAACCATTTCGACATTAACTGTTACCGGTATTCGTTTTATGTATAGCGAGTGCAGTAACGTAACAAACTAGACTGATATCAGGCGAATTCCTGCACGCGTAGCACGGATAATCCCACTAGTTAAGTATAAAAGCAAAGCTAATATTAGGTAAACACAATGAACATGTATGATAACTTTTTTCTGTATAAAGTGGTTATAAAAGCTATTGTTAACTCTAGATGAGTAACAAGTGTAATTTAAGTGAAATTAAGAGATATTTTATAACTAACATATCATGAGATATTTTATAACTAATATCAAGTGCTGTGTTTTACGCTTGAGAAAAATACCTTTTTATGCTTTTTATGAGATATTTTATTACTAATGAAATTATGAGATGTTATGTAACTAATATCAAGTGTTGTGTTTCCGTTCGAGAAACACCTTTTTTATATTTTTACTATAAATATCATAAAATTCAAACATCATTTGAGAATATGAGATATAAGGGAGGTCGGGGTGGTGCCGTGATGGCATTTATAACGCGTGGAAAACCGATAGTTCCCACCCCGCATGCATGTTATAACGCGTTATAGTATAACGCAATCCCGATTTCGTGATATTTTCAACGCGTGAAGGTTATTTTTTGTGAGGGTATTTGTTGGTTGGGGGGAAATTGTTGGGTGTGGTGGTGAGTGATGACCACCCCGCCTAAAAAAGGTTGTGAGTGATGGAAAAATGGTTGATGACATGGCGGAACTTGATTGGTGCTTGTGAGTGATAGATTTTATCACTAGTGAACCACCCCGAGTGGCCTAATAATGTTCAAAAGTCTCAAAACTTAATTTTCCAAACCAAAAAACCTATAAAAAAGACGATAAATGTTCAGGTTTTTTCAGGATTCAGGATTTTTTAGGTTGGGTTGTTCGGGTTTTGGCTAGGAAAAGATGACTCGATAACCCACCCATATGAGGTTTAAGTTAGTCAAGTTTAGGGTTTTCGGTTATTCTCTAATTCAAATTCCTTTGGCTTTCGGGTAAAAATGGATAGCCCTAATTACAAGACATATGAATTTATATCCCAAAGTCAACATATCAATTTTTGTAAACATTCTTCATTCAAAATTAGATATTTATTTGACGAGTAAATTACGTTTTTGGCCCCTGTGGTTATATCATTTTTACTATATTAGCCCAAAATAAGAATTTTTAACATATCTGCCCCTATGGTCTCTATAACTAACCATTTTGGCCCTTAAGTCTAGAGATCATTGGGGCCAAAATGGTTAGTTATAGAGACCATGGGCGCCAAAATAGTTAGAATTAGGGGTCAAAATGGTTAGTTATAGAGACCATGGGGGCAGATATGTTAAAAATTCTTATTTTGGGCTAATATAGTAAAAGTGATATAACCACAGGGGCCAAAAACGTAATAAAGTAAATTAATTAGGTGAAATCAAAAGTCATGTTGATTTAGATATGGTTTTAAAAAGGGTTGGGTGATGACATGAAACCTATCACCCTTACAAAGTTTTTTTCGGTGGATAAGAATAAGCCCTAACTTCATTCTAATAAGATTTTTTTTCAGAACCGGGGGTGCAAAACCCCCCGCCCCCTCGCAACGTTTCGGTTAGAAGTGTAAAATTTCTAATTTTTCGTCTGAAAATTTTAAAATTATATACGATCGCCCCTGATTATTTTGCCTATGACTCCCCCCCCCCCCCCCCCCCCGAAACTTTTGGTCAAGCTCCACCACTGGTCACCACCATTTTCGATATCGTCTCGTCTGGTCACCATTTATGAAAGTCGTTGTCAGTGGCAATCTCAGAATCTGTGTTCGATATCCTGCTTGGAGATGGTGAGTTGCTTCCAAAAGCCATTGCTTGGGTACTGCTACATAGACTTTATATTTAAGAGTGACAAAGATGTCACCGGTTAGTGGCGGAAGCCGGAAACAATGGTGGTCTTTAAAGGTGGTTGGTTTCTGATGGTGGTTTAACTTCGGTAATGGTGATTTCGGGTGGTTACTATTGTAGGATCGTTGTACGACCTGAATGAGTCGATCAGAAGAGTTGTTTATCCGAATCAAAGGCGGAATCAATGAAACGGACGCTCGATGTAATTATAAAGTCTCTTGTATTAATCTGATAGAATTACAGCACCTTGAGACAATCCGGCAGCACTTCGTTACCAGATCACACACACTAATTCTGTTCCAAATGAACAACCAAGCTCCCCTATATATACTAGTTCTAATTTCGTTTGAACTTGCCATGGTTGGTTTCAAACGAAATTAACTTGATAAATTTCGTTTGAAACTGACCTTGACATCTTCAAACGAAATTACTCACAAACATACTAATTTCAGTTTCTACCAACTCGAGCACTGTTCATTCTATCCTATTACATGACTCGATACAAGATGAAGTCAATAGACATAGTGCACTAACAGACTCCCCCTTGGATATTGACGAAGTCTTCAGTGTCTAATCTTTATCATGACACATCTTCAGTCTTGATCAGTCTTCAAACTTTGTCTCTTGCTCTAACACTGTAAACATCTATCAATCTTTCTTCAAGTCCTCAGGCTCCCCCTTTCGTCAAGCTTCCGTGCTTTAGGGATCGACACCTTGCTTTCAGGTTACAAGCTCCCCCTTGCTTTGAGCTCGTCTTCAGACTCCCCCTTAGACTCAGCTTCTGGGATCGTAGTCTGGTACAGTATCTGCAATCACTCAAACATTTATAAGTAACAGCATTTCAAATTTCAGCTATCCAGGAATTGTAACCTGGCTCACTCACTCAAACTTTCTAAACTAACACTTTTTAACAAATCTCATTGATTTAGCAGTTTCAGCGAACATGATCGGAAACTGGCTCTTTAACAATATAAGCATCCAAATCCCTCACAGTTAATCATCCAAGTCCAAACTAATGACCTTGGAGATATCACAAACTGTTTTTGATTTTTTATAAAAATTTCAAGTTTCAAATTAATGAACTTGTTTTATTTTCAGAAACACAATCAGCAAACATAGATTTTGAAACTCAGCTCTCAAACATCGGTTGTCGAAAATAAAACAGAATCAAAATCTTTATGTATTTTCTGAAATATAAAGCACTAAATAAATATTTACAAACATATTTACAGACAATATTTTTGTTTGAGTTTGCGTCAGAGGATCATATCAGTTTTTTTACAAGTCACAAGTGTTAGGGGAGGATTTTCTAACAATTAGTGATCCTTATTCGTTATCCTAACTAGTGATCCTTACTTCTGTGACATATGGTGATCCTCAGAAGAGCTTCAGGATCAGGATCATGGATCACTTTAAGGATCCTCGTACTGACGATTGTTTGTTTATATTACCTCGCAGGTATAATAAGCTTGACCAAGTCTTGGCGACATTCCTGGAGAATATTCCCAAGCTATTCTGCACGTGTTTGGCCAAAAATGGACGTTGTGGAGAACGTGGGGGCTTGGCACAAAAGTCGGATAGTTAGTTTGGTAGTTGAATTTCTATTTTAAAAAGGAGTAACGAGCTAGTAGAAAACACTTAGTCATTTCTGAGCTACACACACTCATATACTCGCACACTTGAAGCTCTCGGCGAACATACATTCGTTTTCACTCACATTTACACATTTCACGATAGTGATCCTTGTACCTAGCTCGTTACTATCCGAAGTTGTAAACATTTATTCATTTATTTGAGCTTGGTGATCGGTAGTTTCCATCACCCGGGGTTTTTTGTGCCGGAGATCAACTCTTGATCAAGGGCTTTTTCCCCGTATAAACCCTTGTGTTGTTTGTGCAATTTACATAGAAGTGATCCTCATTGCTGTTACACATTTTAAGCATCATTCCCCGTAACAAAGAGTTTGGTTGCATTATCCTCGTCTGATTTTTGACCAAAACAGTTTGGCGCCCACCGTGGGGCCATTGGTGCTTCGTCCTTAGAAAAATACGCATTTCTACGCTCATTTCGGTTCACTACAACCAAGCAAATGGCTTCCTCAGCGAAGAATGCTTCAAACTTGATGCCCTCATTCACTTCTTCACAAGGCGTTCCTCCTTTGCCTCCACCACCTTCTGGATCCCAAAAGAATACTGAGAATGCCGCGAAGAAACCAACCCCCGTTTTCACAAAACCAACTGTTGTTTCTTCCTCTACACTTACTAACAGTGATTTTTATGCTTTGATTGTGCAGATGAAGGATCACATGCAGCAGCAGGTCAAAACCAATGGTAGGATCCTTCGCGAAATTGATAAAATCAGCAGAGGATCACTACCCTTTGATGTCGAGGTCGCTGAATTTCGACACTCCGGTCATAACTTCCCAGCACTTTGCAGCTCCAGATGTCCAATACCAGGGTGCATCAATAGGAATGCGTTCTGGATCATCGGTAATGTCTCAGGCTCGAGGATCCTCTTTCCAGCCTTCAGGATCTTCATTTCAGCATCAGGGATTCTTCACCAGTTTAGGAGGATGCATGGGGACGCAGCCAATTCAGGGATCCTCCTCTCAGGTTCAAGGATCCTCTCAGGTTCAAGGATCCTCCCAGGTTCAAGGATCCTCTCAGTTTCAAGGATCCTCTCAGGTTCAAGGATCCTCCTAGGTTCAAGGATCCTCTCAGGTTCAAGGATCCTCTCAGGTTCAAGGATCCTCTCAAGTTCAAGGATTCTCCCAGGTTCAAGGATCCTCCCAGGTTCAAGGATCCTCCTAGGTTCAAGGATCCTCTCATGTTCAAGGATCCTCTCAGGTTCAAGGATCCTCTCAGGTTCAAGGATCCTCTCAGGTTTAAGGATCCTCCTTCCAGGTTCAAGGATCCTCATCTCAGGTTTCCGGATCCATGGATTATCCTCCAAGACCTTCATTTACAGCACATCAAGGATCCTCCCAGGTCCAAGGATGCTCCCAGGTCCAAGGATCCTCCCAGGTCCGAGGATCCTCCATGGTTCCAGGATCCTTTCTGGTTCAAGGATCATCTCAGCTTCAAGGATCCAACATCTTCCAGGATCAGGGATTCTTAAGAAGTTTGCAACCCCCGAGCACCGATGTTCATCAAGGAGACTTCATACCAATGCAGACCATTGCTTCATCTGGTCCTTCGATCATACCAGAATCCCGTCAACATGGATTCACATCTGGAATTCCAAACTTGAATCCTTCAGGAGGTAACACTTTGAATAATTTTTGCAATGCTAACCATGGCTTTGTGCAGGATACAGGTATCAACCAAGCTATGGCTAAGGAATTGCAGAAACTTAAGGATATGATATCCAACGTTCCAGGAGTGGTTAAGCCCATTCCTGAAATTCCAGATGAAAGCCACAAGATATCTCGTTTTGCACCACCTATTTGTGATGCAGAGATACCGAAGAGGTTTCAGACACCAAACATGAAGCTTTATGATGGCTCAACGGATCCAGAAGAACATGTAGCTCAATACAGAGAAAGGATGGAGATCAATCCCATCCCGGAGAGGTTAAAAGAAGCATGTCTATGCAAGGGTTTCGGATCCACACTGACAGGATCATCTCTTAAATGGCTGCTAAGTCTTCCTCATTACTCTATTACTTTATTTGCTAATCTAGTTAACTTGTTTAATAGCCAATTCTCATGCAGTAGGAGATTTGAACGATTAACTAGTGATCTATATAGGGTAACCCAAGGTCATAATGAATCACTTAGAGATTACATCACTAAGTTTAGTAAAGAATCCTTAGATATCCCTAATCTGGATATAGCTACGGCTGTGGAAGCCTTTAAAATGGGATTGCTTAGGGATTCGTCTTTCTATGATGATCTTGTTATGACACCGTGCAGGAACTTAGATGAGGTAAGAACCCGAGCACTTAGGTTCATTCGACTAGAAGATGACAAGAGGATCCAGGAGAGGTTAGCAGGATCCTCAAAGCAGGATAAGCAAGGATCCTCATTCAGGAACAACAAGTTCAGATCCTACAACAGATCTGATAACCAGAACGTGCATTCTATTGATCAAGAAGAGGATGATGAAGATTATCCTCCAATTTCTGAATATTGTTTTAGTGTTGATAACAATGAACTAATCCTTGCGATGCAGAGTCTAGGTGATAAAGCTAGATGGCCCAGAAAAAATGATAGGCCAGCTGCAACTAAGGATAAATCAAAGTGGTGTGCATACCATGAAGATTTTGGGCACCTCACAGAAGAATGCATTGCACTAAGAAAGGAAATTGGATACTTGTTGAGCAAGGGGCATCTAAAAGAATTGTTGGGAAGAAAGAAGTCAAGGACTCAGGATCCTGAAAGGATCCCTGAGAAGGCTCCAGCCCCTCCAGCGGATGCACAAGTGATAAACTTCATTTCCGGAGGATCAGACATTTGCGGCACATCCTTCTCAGCAGCTAAAAGGCATGCAAAGGAAACTAAAATGGATAACGGAGAAAGACCTGTTCGAACATCAAGTGTCTCGGAAGGGAAAGTCATAACCTTTGATGAAGAGGATCGTGTTGATATCCAGGATCCTCATCACGATGGTTTAGTTATTACTCTTTTCATATCTAACCATTTTGTCCGCGGGATCCTTATAGACGGAGGAAGTTCAGTGAACATTATCCAGCTTGATGTCCTAAAGAAGATGGGTATTCCTGAATCAGAGATCATACCAAGATCCTCTGTGCTCGTGGGATTTAGTGGTGAAACTAAGAATACCCTGGGGGACATTAAACTCCCAATATACATTGAAGGCCTACACTCTTATCAAAAATTTTGTGTTATTGACTGTTTATCTTGTTGTAATGTTATCCTTGGCAGGCCCTAGATACACGATATGAAAGCAGTCCCATCCACTTACCATCAATGTGTGAAGCTCCCTAGTCCTTGGGGAATAGTGAAGATTGATAGTGATCAGCAGGAGGCTAAGAATTGCTATACTTCATCGATGAAACCAGCTTCGAAACCCAGGGAGCAATAGCAATCAAAGTATCCTCCAAGGGATGTCTTGGAGGCGAGTGAACAGGATGTGGTAGAAATCCTCATGGATCCTGATGATCCTGAATCCAAAATCTATATCGGATCAGGGATCCTTGGCGAAATGAAAGAAGACCTCGTATCCTTCCTCAAAAGGAGAAAGACTACCTTTGCATGGAAACACGAAGATATGACTGGTATATCCAAAGATGTTATCACTAACAAACTCGGCATCGACAGATCCTTCAAACCAATCCATCAAAGGAGAAGGAAGTTTGCACCGGAAAGGAATGCCATTATCCAGGAAGAGGTAGAAAAATTGCTCCGGGCAGGTATGATTAGAGAGGTCAAGTATCCAAGATGGTTGGCCAATGTGGTTGTTGTTCAAAAGAAAAACGGAAAGTGGAGGGTATGTGTCGATTTTGCCGATTTAAATAAGGCATGTCCCAAGGATCCTTTCCCTTTACCCCACATTGACTCCATGGTGGATGCAACCGCGGGTCATGAACTGTTAACTTTTATGGATGCTTCATCTGGATTTCAACAAATCCAAATGGAACCATCTGACCAAGAGGATACAGCCTTCATGACTCCAACTGGTATATACTGCTATATTGCTATGCCGTTCGGATTAAGAAATGCAGGTGCAACATACCAAAGGCTGGTGAATATGATGTTCAAGGATCAGATTGGACAAACTATGGAGGTTTATATAGATGATATGGTGGTCAAATCCTTAAAAGCTGAGGATCACCTAAGAGACTTGAAGGAAGCATTCGATATCCTTGATAAATATAACATGAAACTTAATCCTTCAAAATGTCACTTTGGTGTTAAAGCAGGTAAATTCTTAGGGTATATGGTGACAAAGAGAGGCATTGAAGCTAGCCCGGAACAAATCAAAGCAATAGTGAACATCAAATCTCCGGTCAATGCTAAGGATGTTCAAAGGCTAACAGGCAGGATAGCAGCCTTGAACAGATTTATATCCAAATCCTCCGAGAAGTGTAAAGAATTCTATGATATCCTAAGGAAGAACAAGAAATTTGAGTGGACTGAGAAGCATGAAAATGCTTTAAGAGCCCTCAAAGATTACCTATCCTCAGCCCCAGCTTTGATGAAACCAGAAAAAGGCGATGTGCTATCCTTGTATCTTGCAGTATCCTCAAAAGCAGTAAGTGCGGTCCTTGTTAAGGATCATCAAGATACACAACATCCTGTCTATTATGTAAGTAAAAGTTTACTTGATGCCGAATCCAGGTATTCACACCTTGAAAAGCTTATTCTTGCATTAATTATGGCATCTACTAAGTTAAGACATTATTTTGAAACTCATGTTATCATTGTTAAAACTAATTTCCCAATCAAGAATGTCCTCAGGAAACCAGAGATGTCAGGAAGGATGGCTAAGTGGGCAGTGAAGCTGAGTGCATATGATATAAGATATGAGCCTAGGACAGCCATCAAATCCCAAGCACTAGCTGACTTTGTGGCTGATTTCAGTAGTGATTTACAAGAAGAAGCTGAGTTAGAAGTCCAGCAGCTAGAAGAGACCAAGGATCCTTGGATACTCTACACTGATGGATCCTCAAATGTCAAAGGCACAGGGCTCGGAATACTACTAAAATCGCCACAGGGGGACATAATACCCCACTCTATAGCTTGTGAGTTCCAAACCACTAACAATGAGGCTGAATATGAAGCCTTAATTGCTGGTTTGCAAATTGCAAAACATATGGGGATCAGGTATCTTGAGGTACACGTAGATTCTTTGTTAATTACAAAACCACTTTAATGGATCCTATGCTGTTAAAGGTGAAAAGCTAACCAAATATTTGGAGATAGTCAAAAATTTGGCACTCTCTTTTGTTTCCCTTAGTTTGTCACAGGTACCAAGGGAAGAAAATACAGAAGCTGGTGCATTGGCCAATTTAGGATCATCCTTGAAGATCCCGGAGGATATCAAGATTCCTATTATCCATATCCTGACCCCGGCTATTGAGGATCATGTGGCTATGGAGATAGGGAATGATTCTGCAATTATCCCTAGTGAGGATACTCAATCCCATTCAGGATCAGGATCATGGATCTCACCAATTATGAGATACTTACAACATAGAGAGATTCCTACAGGAGAAAACCCCAGGGCTTTCAAATCTAAGGTATCTCAATTTACAATTTTAAATAATATGTTGTATAGACGATCTCTTGCAGGACCATACTTGAGATGCATTGAGGATCCGGAAATCCAAGAAGTTTTAAAAGACTTCCATGAAGGAGATTGTGGAAACCACACTGGAGGCAGGGCATTATTCTCAAGGATCCTGAGAACAGGATACTATTGGCCAACCATGAAGAGAGATGCTGTGAAGTATGCTAGAAGATGTGATCCTTGTCAGAGACACAGCAATATCCTTCATCAACCAGCTGAATTATTGCATCCTATATCCTCCTCTTGGACATTTATGAGATGGGGTATGGATATAGTTGGAAAGCTCCCTAAGGCACCTGGTGGAAAAGTATTCATGCTAGCTATGACTGATTACTTCTCCAAGTGGATAGAAGCTGAAGCTTTTGCCCAAGTCAGAGAAAAGGAAGTTATATCCTTCATTAAAAGAAATATTATCACTAGATTTGGAATTCCTTCTGAAATTATATGTGATAATGGTTCCCAATTTATTGGGGGCAGAACCACTAACTTTTGTGACAGCTGGGGGATTAAGATGATAACATCAACACCAGTCCACCCACAAGCTAATGGTCAGGCAGAATCATCCAACAAGATCATCATCAACAATTTGAAGAAGAAGCTTGGATCCAAGAAAGGGAAATGGGTAGAAGAACTACCCTATGTGCTTTGGGCTGATAGGACAACCCCCAAGAATGCTACTGGTCAAACACCATTCTCTTTGGTGTTTGGGGCAGAATCAGTGATCCCAACAGAAATGGTGGTTACAACTGCAAGAACAAGTACCCGTGATCCTGAGAAGAATGATGAGAACTTGGCTCAAGACCTGGATACTATTAAAGAAATCAGGGATATGGCTAGGATAAGGATGGCCAGTTATCAACAAAAAATGGCTGGTGCTTACAACAAAAATGTCAGGATCAGGAGGTTTCAAGTTGGAGATATGGTATTAAGGAAAGCATTTCAGAATACCACCAATCCTGCTGATGGAAAATTGGCTCCAAAATGGGAAGGCCCTTATTTGATTGAAGCTGAAGCAGGAAAGGGGGCATATAGATTGCTAACCATGGAAGGTGATTTGCTACCAAGAGCTTGGAATGCTGTCCACTTAAAGAAATATTTCATGTGAGCAGGATCCTCTTGGCATAAATGATCCCCACGATAGGGATATCCTTAAAGGATCCTCAAAGTATCGGTGATTCTTACTTAGGTAATATCCTAAACTTGAACTATTTCATTTCATTATTTTCTCATATAGGGATAAGGATCATGTATCCTTTATCCATCTCTCACGTGAGTTCAAGTTTTGAAAGTTCAGGTATCTTTAGCATAACGTTGGTTATCCGTAGAAGCAATCCGTCCTTTGGGTTTAACCCCAGTTATTCGGGCTTGTCCCCAGTTCCGCCTGTAGCGCACGATGATCCTGGTATAGTTCAAGGCATTGGGACCAGTACTCGTTTTAGGGGCTGATAATTCCATTGTACTGGCTATGCTTAGGATCCTACGTATAATGGTAGACGTACCATACATCCGTTCCTAAGGTTTCTAACGTTTTCACGTTAGCTAAGGTTTCTAACGTTTTCACGTTAGCTAAGGTTTTGGCATTTTCATGCCACTAAGTTTGGATAGTCGCCAGTTAGGGCCATACTCCAGTTTACATACGATCCTTGGGCTTGTCCCCAGTTATCTTTGGGCTTGTCCCCAGTTATCCTTGGGCTTGTCCCCAGTTATCCTTGGGCTTGTCCCCAGTTGCTAATTCTTATCTTATATTGGCTTAGTCCCAAGTGATGCTCTATTTCAGGTTCTTGAAGATAGGCAACTAGGGATCCTTGATCCTTACTTTATTCTAAGGTTTATCTTATAGTTATCCTTATTAAGGTTAGGATCCTAACTTGGATTCTCAGGTATGATCCTTAACTATTTTTAATTCTATTCATTATTTATTTGAATAACCCTTATACTTGACAACTGAACTTATGATTCTTAAACCATGTCACTTTTTAGAACTTATCGATTATGGGATATGTGATCCTTGATCATATCCTAAACTTCTGGATATCTTTTCTAATTTTTCAAGGCTTGATAAGTATAAACAGAATGAACATTACAATAGTTGGAAAGTAAGATATTAAAAAGTATAACAACACAAGGTAAGCGACAAAAGGTTAAGTTTTTATTTATAAACAAAAGACTAACCCTTAAAAGGTTGTCAAAATTACCTACCCGAGCTTCTACCAGCAAAACGTGGCCCGTCCGCTGGGGTAGGTAAAGGGTGTCCATAATAATAAGTTCAAGAGTAGTGCAGGAATATAAAGGCGGCAGGATCACAATGGCTTCATCCCCCAAACAGAGGATCCCTCCACCATATGCAATCCTGCCTATTGTCTTAAGGATCATACAAGATCCTTAATCCTAAAACCTATTGTTCAAAGTACAAACCATTAAATTGTTCAACACCACAACCACAAAAAGCTAATACCAAATTTAAAAAAATTGGGCTCCGGCTACGTCTAGAAATGTCCATCATTGCCCAATCAAGCAGCCTAAACCTTTGCTGCATCACCACCTCCGGCTCCACTTGCTTCACCAGCTTCATCCTTGCTTCCAGCCTCAATTGTCAGGATCTCTTCAGCCTCCTCTTCATCACCTAATTCAGCCAGCCTCCCTTTCCATTCTTCAATTTCCCAGCCGCTTTTGTCGAAGGCAGGATCCTGAGCTTCCAAGGCCATTTGCAGCTTGGTTTTGTACATTGCTATGGCGGCAGAAACTTTAGCATCATCTGTGATCTCCTGCCTTTCATAGTCAAAATTGACCAGCACCTTAGCCATCTTCTGTTTGGTATCCTGGAGTTCCTTCTGAAGATCAGCAAGTGCAAGATCCTTGAGCACAGCAACCTGCTGGAGGTCGACAATCTTCTTATCCTGATCCTCAACGTGGCCGACATAATCCTCGATCTCAGAGAATTTCTGTAAAGAGGATAAAGGATAAGGTCAGAATTAAGTGATCCTCAAATCAGCAGGATATATCAGCAGGATATGTCAACAGAATATATGAGCAAAGACAGTGATCCTCACCTCATTAAAGTACTCAAGGAATTGATGACGGATTAGAGGCAGACCCTGCAAATCCTCAGCATCGGAGGCCTTTCTCCTCTTGATTCCCTTTCCTTTGAGGGGTGCCTTGGGGATTGAGGCTGTCGGGCTGGCAGGAACCTTTCTTTTGGAGGATTTGACAGTGGTGAGATCGGTGACACTGAATCTTGAAGCAGCTTTGGCAGATTTTCCAGCACCTACACAAACAAAACAAGATAAGTATCTTTTTTTAATTCATATTTCACTATTTATTTAAATTTTAAACAAGGATACTTACTTGACATGGTGACAGAGCCTGAGGATACCTCCTGAGAGTCTTGGGTTATTGTCTTAAAAGTTCTAGTTTCAGGATCAAGGTTCCAGAAAGCAGCAAGCCTTTCCCTGGTTGCGGATGTTGTGATGAGATGCGAAACAGAGATAGCTGCATGACACAAGATAAAAGGGGTTAGTAATCCTATCACATGAAGGAGACTACCTGGTGATCCTTCTCATGATCCTTCGGCCTACCATTGGTGGACCATGTTTTTGGTAGATCATCTCCGTTTAGAATGGAATTCCTTCTGACAAAGAAGAAGCGACGTTTCCAATCTTTGTCGTTCTTAGTGACTTTGAGAAGGGGATGTTCTGCACCGGGTTTTCGCTTGTGTTAGTGCAGTTGTCTGTCGACTTCATCTTCGTTCGAGTCTTAGATTAGTAATGAAAGATCAAGTCACGCAGTTCGAGATAAACAGGAAACAAAGGTGAACAAGCCAGTTCAAACGAAGTGGACAGTTCAAACGAACTGGACATTCAAACGAAGTGGCCAGTTCATACGAACTGAACCAGTTCGTATGAACTGGAGGTGCTTGTTCAAACGAAGTGGGAATAGTATAAATATGTGACTTGTATTTTTCATTTGTAACTTTTAGATTCCGGTAGCGAGGTGCTGCCGAAGTGTCTCCAGACTTGTAAACACGTTATAATCAATACAAGAGACAGTTGTTAGTGAATATCAAGCTGAAACAAACTCTGATTCATTGAATTCCGCCTTTGAATCAGTTTAGAGCTTTTCTGAAGACTCGTTCAGATCGATTCTCGATCCTACAAGTGGTATCAGAGCTCAGGAGGAAGAGCTCTTGATATTTCAGCTCGATTTCATCAAGATTTCTACTTCTACACCTTTCTGTAACACCTCGAAAATTCACGTCCTATAAGGTGTTGACACGTGTCATAAATTTTGAACGTGTGATAGAATGTTATGAAAGGACTAAAGTTGACAAACATGGAAAGTATGTGAATATACGTATTCTAAGTGTCAACTGTGAATAAATATACTTCATAATAACCCTACATGATGTTTATAACATCAAACGAATAAATCATGGATCATACGAAGCTAAAAGTGAGAGATTTCAAACTACAGGGGTTAAATGTGTCAACATGTTTAAAGATATACCTCTGAGTGACCTTTTGACAAACCCGAAGCTTTGTAAATGTTAATTATGCTCACTAGAATGCACGATTAAAATTTCATAAAGTTTCGTTATCGTATGAGAAAGTTATGATCAAATTCGTGTACGAGGGGTTAAAGCGTAAACGTTGAAAGTTAGGACTTTTCGGGTAACAACTAAGTTAACCGGGGACTTAACAAAGTGGGTATATATTTTTAAGCCCTTATAGATCAAGTGTGAGGGTTCATAATGCAATAAACAAGTGCCTAATCGAGTCTTGAAGGGGCAAGGATCAAATCGAAAAATCTAAAAATATGGATTCTGATCAGGAGGGGCCTAGCGCGACGCGAGGGGGGGCCTAGCGTCACGCTAGGGGTGCCCAGCTTCGATTTTTCTGTTTTCTTGGCTGCCCTTGCCTTTGTGCGCGATTCTAACTCGATTCTCCGCATCCCTTGACCCCTAAAACACCCCCTAAGCATCTAGGACACATGTGAGAAGATTGTGGTGTGTGCTAGACTTTGTTGTCAACACATTGTGGTGTTTGAATTCACTATAAAAGGCCACACTTGTTCAACTCATTCCTCACACCTTCATTCTGCAATTGAGGAGCCTTCTGGAGCTTCAAAGCAGACCCAAGTCCTTCCTAATCAAGCTTAGGACTTCAGTAAGTGTTCTAATCCTTGCTAAATTGAGTTTAGCTTAGTTATTTAGCTAAAAGTCAAACCGTCGTAATTACGGTTTGACTTAGAGATTAGTCATTAATGGCTTAGTCATATCTCGAATTAAAAGTAGTTATAAGTTGGTATTTATGTGGGTAATAAAACCCCAAAAGGGTTTCCCCTGATCACCACTCTAACTAGTTCAATTGTCGGGTCAAACATGTACTTAAAAAGTCAACAGGATTCTTAAAATGTCATTTATGCATAATTAGCTATCTAGAACATATACAACCTGTTTAATCATTGTTATAACTTAGTAATAAGTATAAGAACATGTCCGAACATGTTCAACCCGACTATTTCCTGTTTAGACCCGGTTCGGAACCGAAAGTCACATAGTTTGACTTTCACTCTGACTTTCAGTTCTGACCCGTTTAGGTATGTTTTTGAAATGCCTCAGAGCTTAAATTGGATTAGGATACATGTTAGAACAACCCTCTGTGATTATACACCTTGGTTCATTAGTTATCCAATTAATATGCATATTTCCGTTAATTGCTCATATGTTGACCGTTATGCCCTTATTACCTTAAAACGTGATTTATGAAAATGTAAAAGTGTAGAAACCTTAGTTACTGATATATAAACTTGTATGCAAAGTTTGATATCAGTTTGACTTGTAGATTAAGAGTTATGCTCATTATCGCTAAATGAATGCTTTATGTTAATAAAATGGCGCAATTAGCGTATAGCCTACTTAAACATACTTTTTGATATCAAATCTTTTACCCACTGATCTAATATATTATTTTGGGATTTTTAAAGATTTTTAATTAATTTTAGGCTGAGCATAACTCATAGTCGTAAGCTTAATTCGGTAAATGTCGGTTTTGCCCTTATGGGCCATAAAATAAGTTTTACACATCTAAACGACTCCAAACCTTTTGCTACTGATCACGTATGATAAATAAATTATTTTAAGCCTTCTGGAAATATAAAAATATCAGATTTAAGTATCGAACCCGGAAATGGCCTTTAATCGCCTTAAATAGCGTTTTTAACGCATAGTATGTTTTAAAATCATATTGGACATACCCGGGTTGATACCTACTGATATAAGAGGCAAATTATTATATTTTAACAGTAAGCAAAGGTTGATAAACTCAGACTTCAGTTTTGAGCTTTTCAGCTTATGTGAAATTACCAAAATACCCCTTCGGGGCCTAGTTTGGGTTTAAACACGTTTCGGGCATAACGAAAGACAACTTACTGATGTCACAACATATTTGAAGCATATTAACTTAGGAAACCTGTATATGGCTCTTACGGATAACTGTTACGCTTAATTCGCGTTCGGTTCGGCTTATGTAACAAGTTTACATAAATTAACCGAAACGGGTCAAACCTTATCGGTTTTATCTCCAAATCCAGAATGTGTTTAGTTTACCCATATTATACAAGTCTCCAAACTTGTCGGGTCTAAATCACATTCTGTTGCGGTCTTCGCTTAATCGTGCGTAAGACCCGTATTTCCTTAAGACTATCCGGTCTAAGCTTAGGCTTAATTAAAGACCCGTTAGCATTCTAATTAATTATTTATACCATCATTCCAGACTAGAGCATTTCGGTAAATGGTACCTACGCTTACTTAAGTGAATACGGCTGAGTTATTAGATTCTTGCTATTTAAGACAGGAGCTAGCTCAGGTAAATACTCTTAACTTATTTTCCCTATACGGGCTTGGAATACGGTATAATGATACCGCTTGGTCGGGTATTGTATGTTTAATCGGATTGTGATTAAATTATTGAGGTAACCCGGTTTAATCTGTATTGTTTGAAATAAAAGCCTTTAGGGGTTAATGACCATGCCCTGGATATCCTTGATATCATTGTATTATAAAATGGCCACGTCTTAGGTACGGGGTGTAGGCATACACCTGACAGTTACTAAGTAATAACGGTATCTCACTCTCTTGTGGGCCTATACTTATGGCGTGTCTGTTAATCTTGACTCGGTTTCTACATCGGGCCCTGAACGTATAACGAACATGTAAATCTGTATACAAGGTTATAAATATAATTCTTCCAAGTATAAAAGATTAATTTTGCCTCTGAGCATTTTAATCAAAGTGTCAATATATTTTGTGCCATGTGCATCCAAACCAATTTTAAATCATTTTTCAAAATGAGTCGGTTGAGTGTATTTACCAGTGAAAACTGACGTATTTTCCAAAAGGGTTAAGTGACAGGTACTGAACGTAATTGGCTGGAAGCTCAGGGCGGTTCTAAGGAATCTTGCAAGTCCTAGGCGCCTAAAGTCTGTTGAACAAATGATATGTTTTAAGATCTGCCTGTGGATCCTTTACTTTCCGTTGTAATACTGGATAGTACTTTATATTCGGAAATGTAATAATATTTATCCTTTGCTTCCGCTGTGCATTTATATATTGTGTTGTTTGACTATTATGTTGCCAACTACGTCACGATACTCCCCACCGGGCCCACCGGTGACACGTGGAAAGTCGGGGTGTGACAGGTTGGTATCAGAGCCAACACTGAGTGAATTAAACACTAGTCTTTTGTGTTTAATCTCAGTTACACAATTGCACATTCTTGAGTCTAGACAAGAACATAGGACAAATTCTAATTTGTTTTTGGAGTCCTTTGTTATTTTGCTGATTAAGCTCTTGCATGGGCAAATCAATTTTTATTAGAAGTCCCGTTTAGGGCAACCATATACTTGTTAAATTTTTAAAGGAACGATTATGTTTAAATTATCATTCCTATATTATAAGATCTACCATTATAATAAAATGGCAAAATCTAAAAGGACAAGACCTAGCTTCGGGTCATATTAAGACCGGCCAAGATGGCAATTCCATAATTAGATTCAGATCCATATTAAACACCTCAATTTAGGATTGCTCTGCGTTAAATATTAATAAGAATCTTAAGAGTGAAACCTAGCCTTCGGGTCATTTTAAGGCCGGGCTATGATGGTAAGACATGTTTAAAAGATTCGAATCCCTGTTAACATCTGTAAATATGTTAACACTCCTGGCATGAGTGATTCGTTAAAATCACACACGTCATTTATATATATGGATTCTTTAAAAAAGATCCCTAACCCAACTTAATGATCTCTGAATCATGGGTTTGGATCATCAATTAAGACGATCATACTTTGACCATATATTGGTAAAATAATGCCTACGGGCTATAATGTATAGTCCATTTGAGACATTGACATTTGATCTTTATGATTCCTTGTCTATGGTGGTGAGCTACGCTCAAGCCTATTAGTCTGTATGACCAATGCGATCCTGACTACTATCATCAAATGAAGATGATCATATAATAAACATCCCTTAGAAGGAAAATGCCTACGGGCTATAGTTAATGCCCTCTAAGACTAAAGACAGTGGTAGCAATGACCCCCTGTCAGATAAAGGTAATGAACTAGGTTCAAACCTTAATGCTTTGATTCTCTGGAATCATAGCGCATAATTTATAAATGTCCTTGAGACCAGGCCTATTGTGCCAGTATACCTTAATGTTTTGATTCTTTGAAATCATAGGTTAAATAAAAATGTCCACGAGACTAGGCCTTTTGTGCCACAAATAAAACTGTTATTGTTTTATAATTAGGATAAATTATTATAGAAATCCTAAATAAATATGATAAATAAATTAACCAAATGTGGTCTCCGTTTACCATGGTTAACGAATTACCCTAAGGGGCAATTCCATAATAAACTCCCAAATAAACGATTGCCCTTGTTTTCTGCAACAGTTAAATTGTAATGGCTAACTCAGACGAGGGTAATAGTCATCCTGCGGAGGTTAATAATGACGCCCAAATAAATCTAACGGGTGCGGAATTGAAAGCGATCATAGACGGCGCTGTTACACAGGCTTTGAAAAGGCAGTACGAAGAGTATAGTAGGACCCTATCTACACAGCCTTCAAAGCCTAAAACACACTCTGAAGCTCACAGCAAGCCACCTCCCAAGAAAGATGATCCCAAGAATGGAGATGACGATCGTCGCTCCTCGAACCATCACAGTGATCCGTCTCAACAAATCATACTGAATAAAGGACCCCGTGATAAGGGCTGCTCCTACAAGTACTTTGTGTCATGTAAACCCCGGAATTTTACAGGGGAGAAAGGAGCCATTGACTGTATGACATGGCTGGACGAGATGGATACTATTGTGGATATCAGCGGATGCGCTGAGAGGGATGTAGTGAAGTATGTATCCCAATCATTCAAGGGAGAGGCACTAGCGTGGTGGAAGGCTCTCATTCAAGCTACTGGGAAGATCCCACTTTACAACATGTCATGGGAACAGTTTGTTGCTCTCATTAGGGAGAACTACTGCCCTCAACACGAGGTCGAAAGAATTGAATCTGATTTCTTATCATTGGTGATGACAAACTTAGATTGTCAAGCTTACCTCACCAGTTTCAATACCCTGTCCAGACTGGTTCCTTACCTTGTAACACCAGAGCCCAAGCGAATTGCTCGCTTCATTGGGGGTTTAGCCCCAGAAATAAAAGCCAGTGTTAAGGCTTCAAGACCTACCACATTCAGGTCAGTGGCATATCTGTCGCTATCTCTCACACTCGATGTAGTTAGAAACAAGGCTGCCAAAGTCTCGGAAGACGGAAAGCGTAAAAGGGAGGATGAGAATTCCCATCACTCCGATAGGAAGAGGAACTCTGAAGATAAGAAGAGTTCCGGGTTTAAGAGAGACAACCAGCAATCGGGAGAGAAGACCAGGTGCGAAACCTGTAAGAAATACCATCTTGGGAAATGCAGATTTGAGTCTCAGCCTCTACCGTGTGGAATTTGCAAATCTAGGGAACATAAAACCCTGGATTGCAAGAAGTTGAAAGATGCAACCTGTTATGGTTGCAACGAGAAGGGGCATATCAAGACCAACTGCCCTAGGAATCAGAAGAAGCCCGAGTAGACCAAGAGAACAAATGCACGAGTTATCAGGATGAACGCCCAAGAGATGGTGCAGAATAATAATAGTATAATATGTACTTTTCCTTATCAAGCAGTTTATGCAGAAACTTATTTGATACTGGCACATATAAATATATTATGAATGATAAAGGTTGAGAACTGTTGTCTCCACCTGATTAAGACTCCGGTCATTTAATGCACGGTAGAAAGTGACCGATGTTACTTTAGAAAATGCTCCAACAAATCCTATATTGATATTTAATATCTATTAGAAATCACTCTCTTCTAATACCCTTATAGCAAACTTTTGGTTGCATACATAAGGACTCAATATAGTGATAAAAAATCGATTGGTTGCCTCGAAAAATTAAGCCCATATCGTGGGTGATAAGAAGCAATTAATTATCAAGACTCCTTATGAGACAACTCTCATAATTACAGGTATCTGTACGAGTAATTAATATTAAACAAAAAAAAATGGTGGAACTGGCCGTCCCCGGAATCGAACCTGGGTCTAGGCCGGCCGCACCCTTTCGCGCGCCTAGCCAACTGAGCTAGGTGCCTAGTTTGTGAAACTTCCATTATTAATTAAATATAAGCACTTGTACAATAAACTTCCTTATCATTTATCAATGATAATTCCTGCTAAGTGTCCTGTTTTTAATACGGGCAATAATAAATCTTCATGAACCATAAACTTAGCAAAATTTTTATTATATCCACAAGATATAACTACCAAGGAAACCATAGTAACCGATTCTTATAGATCGGCAAGGAATCCTTTCGAAAATCTAAGAGCACTCTTTCTTTGCATAGAGTACGACAACATATGTTATTTTAATTATTTTTCTTTTCTCATTGTTTTCTATCGCCTGCGAATGCCAAACTATGTTTGATGAAAGTGTCATATGAGGATTGGCGTATCCTAGTGTGTCCCATAGATTATTTCCATGTCTGATCAGCATGGAGGTTTAATACATGGAACCCCTAAGATATCCCAATGATCATATTGTACTAAAGTCGACTAGTAGTATTCAAGGAAGATATCCAAAAAATGGAATTTTTTTTTTCCAAGTAAATGTTCCCGATTAAGGAATTCGAGGACTTATAACATAAAGGTGTCACTCATTTGGCACGGACAATGATGGATGAACTGGAGCCTGAGATATGGAAAATCTCTGTAGCCTCCTTGTATCTTAATTATCTTCTTAAAGGTTGTCCCTGCTTACCTCCTGGAAGGCAGGTAGAATTAAGAATTGTAGCCCGCCGTGGGCTGGAGTATTGTGAAAACTCCATATTGATTATGGAATAAACGAAACCTTGATTAAGTAGGTTTTAAGACATAGATTCATATAGCCTAACTCGATATTCCGAGAGTTTGATATTGTTAGATAAGAAAGACGGTTCATTTTGCTTATGCATACATTACCGCAATCCGAATTAGGCAACGATTAAGAATTTGCCATCAGCTAACCAGGATCGTCAAATTGTTCGACTAACGACAAGGATTAGCTATCCCTTAATATTAGTTAAGTGATGGTTGGAATAACCATCTCACCTTAAGATAAGCTCCTCTATAATATTTGATATATAAGTATCAAGGCTACTCCCTTGAAGACCTTGTATAGATGGAATGTTAAACGTCCATTGATAAGACAATAGTTTGGTAAGTCCAAACATTAAGATCTGAAAGTTGCATTATAGACAATCAATAAGATCACGCAAATTCATAATCATCAGTGAGATGCCAGTATTCGGCAGAAAAATTAAGGATTATGAAAATAGCAAACCTCCTAAATTCTTGTTAAGAAATGAGGTTCAACAATAGGTATCACCCTGGAAAGGAGTGATGCGATTTGGTAAGAAAGGCAAGCTAAGCCCGAGATACATAGGACCCTTCGAGGTTATCGAACATGTAGGTTCAGTTGCCTATAAGTTAAACTTACCAGATAAGCTCAGTGGAATTCACAATGTGTTCCACATCTGCAATCTGAAAAAGTGTTTCGCTGACGAATCACTGGTTATACCGCATACAGATGTGCATATAGACGAGAACTTGAAAATTGTAGGAAAAACATTGTCGATTAAAGATCGACAGGTAAAGAAGCTTCTAAGGAAGCATGTACCTATTGTAAAGGTCAATTGGGATGCCCTTAGAGGCCCCGAATTCACGTGGGAGGTTGAATCCACAATGAAAGAAAAGTACCCTTACTTATTTCAGTAAATCTCGGGTCGAGATTTATTTTAAGGGGGTGAGGATGTAACACCTCGAAAATTCACGTCCTATAAGGTGTTGACACGTGTCATAAATTTTGAACGTGTGATAGAATGTTATGAAAGGACTAAAGTTGACAAACATGGAAAGTATGTGAATATACGTATTCTAAGTGTCAACTGTGAATAAATATACTTCATAATAACCCTACATGATGTTTATAACATCAAACGAATAAATCATGGATCATACGAAGCTAAAAGTGAGAGATTTCAAACTACAGGGGTTAAATGTGTCAACATGTTTAAAGATATACCTCTGAGTGACCTTTTGACAAACCCGAAGCTTTGTAAATGTTAATTATGCTCACTAGAATGCACGATTAAAATTTCATAAAGTTTCGTTATCGTATGAGAAAGTTATGATCAAATTCGTGTACGAGGGGTTAAAGCGTAAACGTTGAAAGTTAGGACTTTTCGGGTAACAACTAAGTTAACCGGGGACTTAACAAAGTGGGTATATATTTTTAAGCCCTTATAGATCAAGTGTGAGGGTTCATAATGCAATAAACAAGTGCCTAATCGAGTCTTGAAGGGGCAAGGATCAAATCGAAAAATCTAAAAATATGGATTCTGATCAGGAGGGGCCTAGCGCGACGCGAGGGGGGGCCTAGCGTCACGCTAGGGGTGCCCAGCTTCGATTTTTCTGTTTTCTTGGCTGCCCTTGCCTTTGTGCGCGATTCTAACTCGATTCTCCGCATCCCTTGACCCCTAAAACACCCCCTAAGCATCTAGGACACATGTGAGAAGATTGTGGTGTGTGCTAGACTTTGTTGTCAACACATTGTGGTGTTTGAATTCACTATAAAAGGCCACACTTGTTCAACTCATTCCTCACACCTTCATTCTGCAATTGAGGAGCCTTCTGGAGCTTCAAAGCAGACCCAAGTCCTTCCTAATCAAGCTTAGGACTTCAGTAAGTGTTCTAATCCTTGCTAAATTGAGTTTAGCTTAGTTATTTAGCTAAAAGTCAAACCGTCGTAATTACGGTTTGACTTAGAGATTAGTCATTAATGGCTTAGTCATATCTCGAATTAAAAGTAGTTATAAGTTGGTATTTATGTGGGTAATAAAACCCCAAAAGGGTTTCCCCTGATCACCACTCTAACTAGTTCAATTGTCGGGTCAAACATGTACTTAAAAAGTCAACAGGATTCTTAAAATGTCATTTATGCATAATTAGCTATCTAGAACATATACAACCTGTTTAATCATTGTTATAACTTAGTAATAAGTATAAGAACATGTCCGAACATGTTCAACCCGACTATTTCCTGTTTAGACCCGGTTCGGAACCGAAAGTCACATAGTTTGACTTTCACTCTGACTTTCAGTTCTGACCCGTTTAGGTATGTTTTTGAAATGCCTCAGAGCTTAAATTGGATTAGGATACATGTTAGAACAACCCTCTGTGATTATACACCTTGGTTCATTAGTTATCCAATTAATATGCATATTTCCGTTAATTGCTCATATGTTGACCGTTATGCCCTTATTACCTTAAAACGTGATTTATGAAAATGTAAAAGTGTAGAAACCTTAGTTACTGATATATAAACTTGTATGCAAAGTTTGATATCAGTTTGACTTGTAGATTAAGAGTTATGCTCATTATCGCTAAATGAATGCTTTATGTTAATAAAATGGCGCAATTAGCGTATAGCCTACTTAAACATACTTTTTGATATCAAATCTTTTACCCACTGATCTAATATATTATTTTGGGATTTTTAAAGATTTTTAATTAATTTTAGGCTGAGCATAACTCATAGTCGTAAGCTTAATTCGGTAAATGTCGGTTTTGCCCTTATGGGCCATAAAATAAGTTTTACACATCTAAACGACTCCAAACCTTTTGCTACTGATCACGTATGATAAATAAATTATTTTAAGCCTTCTGGAAATATAAAAATATCAGATTTAAGTATCGAACCCGGAAATGGCCTTTAATCGCCTTAAATAGCGTTTTTAACGCATAGTATGTTTTAAAATCATATTGGACATACCCGGGTTGATACCTACTGATATAAGAGGCAAATTATTATATTTTAACAGTAAGCAAAGGTTGATAAACTCAGACTTCAGTTTTGAGCTTTTCAGCTTATGTGAAATTACCAAAATACCCCTTCGGGGCCTAGTTTGGGTTTAAACACGTTTCGGGCATAACGAAAGACAACTTACTGATGTCACAACATATTTGAAGCATATTAACTTAGGAAACCTGTATATGGCTCTTACGGATAACCGTTACGCTTAATTCGCGTTCGGTTCGGCTTATGTAACAAGTTTACATAAATTAACCGAAACGGGTCAAACCTTATCGGTTTTATCTCCAAATCCAGAATGTGTTTAGTTTACCCATATTATACAAGTCTCCAAACTTGTCGGGTCTAAATCACATTCTGTTGCGGTCTTCGCTTAATCGTGCGTAAGACCCGTATTTCCTTAAGACTATCCGGTCTAAGCTTAGGCTTAATTAAAGACCCGTTAGCATTCTAATTAATTATTTATACCATCATTCCAGACTAGAGCATTTCGGTAAATGGTACCTACGCTTACTTAAGTGAATACGGCTGAGTTATTAGATTCTTGCTATTTAAGACAGGAGCTAGCTCAGGTAAATACTCTTAACTTATTTTCCCTATACGGGCTTGGAATACGGTATAATGATACCGCTTGGTCGGGTATTGTATGTTTAATCGGATTGTGATTAAATTATTGAGGTAACCCGGTTTAATCTGTATTGTTTGAAATAAAAGCCTTTAGGGGTTAATGACCATGCCCTGGATATCCTTGACATCATTGTATTATAAAATGGCCACGTCTTAGGTACGGGGTGTAGGAATACACCTGACAGTTACTAAGTAATAACGGTATCTCACTCTCTTGTGGGCCTATACTTGTGGCGTGTCTGTTAATCTTGACTCGGTTTCTACATCGGGCCCTGAACATATAACGAACATGTAAATCTGTATACAAGGTTATAAATATAATTCTTCCAAGTATAAAAGATTAATTTTGCCTCTGAGCATTTTAATCAAAGTGTCAATATATTTTGTGCCATGTGCATCCAAACCAATTTTAAATCATTTTTCAAAATGAGTCGGTTGAGTGTATTTACCAGTGAAAACTGACGTATTTTCCAAAAGGGTTAAGTGACAGGTACTGAACGTAATTGGCTGGAAGCTCAGGGCGGTTCTAAGGAATCTTGCAAGTCCTAGGCGCCTAAAGTCTGTTGAACAAATGATATGTTTTAAGATCTGCCTGTGGATCCTTTACTTTCCGTTGTAATACTGGATAGTACTTTATATTCGAAAATGTAATAATATTTATCCTTTGCTTCCGCTGTGCATTTATATATTGTGTTGTTTGACTATTATGTTGCCAACTACGTCACGATACTCCCCACCGGGCCCACCGGTGACACGTGGAAAGTCGGGGTGTGACACTTTCTGTCATTTTTTTTTTAAATTTAACAAGATTTTCTTGATAAAATGGATTGATTTTGAAGTATATTGTGCGAAATGGTGTTTTGAATAATCTGTGAAAGTATCAGATCTTAAAACAGATTAAAACGTAATCAATTTGTTCTAAAATCAATCAGTTCGTTTGAGACTTGTTCAAATCACACGAACCAGAATTTCGAACTCAGATCTACGACGATTTACTGGACGAAATTGAACGGAAATCACATCATTGTGTTCGGAATCCAGAGTAGAACAATCCTTGAACATATCAGAGTCTAATCCAACCGAAAACGTGATTAATTTTGACAAAATTACATCAGATCGTTTGAACAATGTATCAGTTCGTATGAGATCTTGTTCAGTTCGTATGAAGTGGTTCAGTTCGCATGAAATTGACATACAGTTTGTATGAAGTGCACCAGTTCGTTTGAATATTGATCCAGTTCGTATGAAGTGATTCATCAGTTCGTTTGAAAAGTCATACGAAGTGAGACCAGTTCGTTTGAAGTAGACAGTTCGTTTGAATGTGTTCAAAGAGTTCAGTTCGTTTAGAGGATCAGTTCGTTTGAAAAGTCAGTTCGTTTGGATAGTTCAGTTCGTTTGAATCCTAGTTCGTGTGAACATCAGGTCGTTTGAATCCCAACTCGTGTGAACTAGTTCGTTTGAACCATTAGTTCGTGTGAGAGATTAGTTCAGTTCGTTTGGAATTACCCACAGTTCACACGAAGTGAACTTCCAGTTCGTTCGAACCTCAGTTCGTGTGAAGATCTCAGTTCGTTTGAGGGGTTCTAGTTTGGTTGACAAGAGGTCGTTTAGGTTTTGAACTCAGTTCGTTTGAAAGTTTGACAATTTGTTGGAAACTTGACTCCAGTTTGTTTGAAAGTGGAGTTTGTGAAATTGTTTACCGAAAACATGGATTTTGAAGAAGTGTTGGCATATGTGTATCATGAATCTCAACAGTATTTTCCGATAAAGCAAAAAGAAGAAACTGTCTCAGCAAAAGAAGTAGTTGAAAAGGTTCCTGTTTTTTATCATTCGTCTGATGAAGAGAATGACAATTATGAAGAGGAAATCCGGAAACTTGAATATCTTAAACAACAACTTCCATCTGATCAACGTAGTGGAAAGTTATTTTATGCCGATAAAATTGAAAGATTGAAAGAAAAACAAAATGCAAAAAGAAAAAATCAAAAAGCGGTTGTTGTTAAAGAGGAGATCAGAGCTGAGAAAGAACTAAAAGCAGCAACAGCTGAAGAGCAAATCAAACCTAGTGATAAAAGGCAGGTTAAACAAGTTCCAGCTGTCAAGATTGAGAAAGAAGAATTTGAAAAACCTGTATCTGTGAAACCTGAACCAGTGTTAAAGAAAGAGGTTGCAGAAGATGTACCTATTTTTGATCATTCATCAGAAGAAGAAAGTAAGGATGAAAGTGTTCATGAGGAGAAGAAACAGGTTGAAAATATCTCAGCTTTAAAGGTTGAAACAAAAGCTGATGATAAACATATTCTTGTTTTGCTGAAAAATTGTGAGATGTTAACATTTGTAAATGACAAACTCTTGAAGGAAGTTGAGAGTTTGTCATTAGAAAACACAAATCTTAAAAAGTCAGAAAATGTTTTGAAAAATCAAATACAAAATTTAGAAAATGAAAAAGTAAAAATTGAGAAAGATTTTCAAAGTCAAATAAAAATTTTAGAAGATGAGAGAGATTTGTTTGGTAAAAACAATCTTGAAAAACAAATTGCAATCAATTCTCATCTTGAAAAGATTATTCGACTTGAAAAGGAAGCAGAGTGTGCTCAAAAGAAAATCAATGAATGGGAAGAAAAGTTGAAGGTTTTTGTGAATACTTCAACTATTCCTTGCCCAAAACCAGTTAATTCTGTTCCAATAAGTGACAATGTCACAAACTTTGACAATGTCAAAGTTGAAGATTGTGATGAGAAATCTGATGATGAAAATGAAAAAATGAAGAAAAAGAATTTATTTTTGAAGTTAAAAGAAAAGTTTCAAGAAACTGTTCCACAATTGTTAGGCCCTAAAGTGTGAGACTGACGCATCAAATTAACACAACGGGTTATGGTTACGAACTGGGCCTTACCGAGTTAGTTTATATTAGGTTGTGGACCTTTATAGGTCACTTGGGCCAAGCTTTAGGCCATGTGGGCCAAGCAGGCCCAAGGGGAGCCCATGTAGGGAAGTGGGCTTTAGTAAGTATATAAACAAGTTTTCAACTTGTTTTAGGGTTTGAACTTCTTAGAACCTCCTAGTTACAGAAATTCTAGAGAAACAGAGAGTGGGAGGCGATTTGGTTGTGAGCACTTGTACTAGACGATTTTGCTTTGATAGTAATAGAATCGTGTGCAAGTGTTGAAAGTGATTCGGTGTGTTCTTCGTATTCGGTTCGTACTTTCATATTTCTTCGGTTTATTCTTGAATCACATCAAGTTTGGATTCCGCACAAACTTGGTGTTGTTTGATATCATTGAAAGATCCGGTTTCGGGTCTTTATATTGTTTATTTCCAGGATTTGATATTCTATTTCTTTAATTAATTAAAAAAATTAATTATATTAAAAAAAAAAAAAAAAAAAAAAAAGGTTTGCTTGTGATATCGGTTTGACAGGTTTCGAGGTGCAGTTCAGAAAGCGGGTTCACGGGTTGGAGTTAGCAAGTACACAGGTTCTCGCTTTAAGCTTGTGTTGAGGAAATTGTTAAAAACGCACATTTTTGGGATCACTTCTTAAAAATGTCTTCTAAGAGAGAGGTGCTTGAGCAGGAATTCCAAGGATTTAGATACTTTTCTGGTGAATCTATAGAAGCATTGATTGGCCGGTTTGCTGAACTGCTCTCTAAAATGGAGAAGGCAGAGATGGTGGTGTCTACTCGCATGGGCAACAGAAAGCTTCTGGATGCTATAAAAGAGATTCCAGATCAGGCAAACTGTAGTTGGTTTACCAATGTTAATCAGATAATAGTGACAACCGATTGTTACAGAATGAAGCCAGATGAGCTGATCTCAATCATCAAATCATATGACAGTGCTGACAAACAGTCTACTCAAGGCAACACATCTGCTGCAGTTTGCTCATCCACACAAAATTCAGCATTTATGTTTAACAAACCCTTTGCTCAAGAAGTTACTCGTGATCGTGAAGAGATATTTTCTATCTTTTGCACTCCTGAGTGTAGAGAAAGAAATGAGGCATATCGGTTACACAACGCTGAGTTGATTCAAGACTACAACGACATAAAAAATAAAAATTTTACTTTATCAAAGAATGAAAAGCTTTATAAAGATAAAATTGAAGCTCAGCGAAAAGACATCATCAAACTTAAGGATGATGTAAGTGTAAAAACAGCCCATTTCTTAGAGGCACAGGAGAAGGTATGCATTTTGATCAAAGAACTGGAAGATATCAGAGAAAGATATCAAATTAACGAACTTAACATTAAAAAGTATGATTCTTCCAGCAAATTGGTCAAAAACTTGTGTGATCAACAGCTTGCATACAAGGAAAATAAAGGGCGTGGTTTGGGTTTCAATCAAGTTCCTCCTCCATATAATGACAACTACACATATTTACCCATGACTGAGGAGGAATTGATGAATGAGGACAAGATGGCTTACGGTCCTAAAACTGATAAGTCATCAATCAACAGCAGACCTTTTGATAAACGAGCGAGTCCTTCGGAAAATTTTGTTTCAAAGGGTACTTTTGATCCTAATGCTTCGTCTTCCCCTGCAGATGAAGTAGTTGAAGTAAAAGTTGAAAATGTAGTTGGGGATGAACAAGCATCAGAGTCTGGTTCTTATGAAAATTTAATAAATGAACTTAATCAAGACTCCATTTCGTCGTGTGATATTTTTAACTCGGTTTTTCGCTCTGTGATTAATTTCAGGCCTGACGGTTTGGGCGAAAACGTTGATGCTTGTGAAATAAAGACTGAAACGACAAATGAAACGAATGAGCCAGTTGAACCATCTGATTCCAAATGTGAATCATCTGAAGCAACTGATTCTGAGAAATTGGAATCAGTTGATTCTAGTGGATTCAGCTCAAAGGCGTCATGTGCAGAACCGTCTTGTGCTGAAAATTTGTCAAATGTTTCAGATGAAGTTCCTGCTAAAGTTTCTGGTATTTCATCTAACAAACCAGAACTCTCCGATTCTGTCAAAGCTGATGACATGAAGGATGAAGAGAAGATTGACGTGAACAAGGCTCCAAGTGCGCAAGCTAAACAATCTGAACCTTCTGTTAGTGATGAAAAGGTTCAGATCAAGCAACAAGAGCCGAAGCGAGCAGGTAAAGGACGCGGAAATAAGAAGCCTAAACATCGACAAGCAGGCTCTTCACAGTCCTCAACGGGCAGCAATAGTCCTCAAAAGGCCCGTGTTGTGAAAAATACCTTTGTTAAGCCAGTCAGTAATGGGAAATGAAATGATTTTACACATTATGGTTGAGGGCTGACTCATGTAAGACCAGTATCGAAATAGTTTGACTCTAGTATGATGTGTTGGTAGGCTCTATCCTTAAGACTGGAAACATTGGCTGTTTCTGTTTAGAACTAAAAATTGTACATGACCTCAGGAAAGAAAGTCACTTGGAATTAGCTCATTTCTATTTGAATGTCTGTATGTTGTCCCGATACACACAATTTTGGTCTGACTCTGAAATCTTCTCTGAAAAAGTCGTGTATCTCCTCTGCTGCATCCAGATATATGCTGACCTGGAGGTGCTAGGCAACGACAGCTTCTGTTGCATCCAGATACATGCTGACCTAGCTGTACGTTGTCGCTTTGTAGATCAATTAAACACCCGAAAGAGGCCCTCTAGTGCCCAAAAGAAACCCTATAAACCTATGTCAAATTGAGAAAAACTCATTTGATCCTGTATATTATACCATCTCTACTTAAGATCTATTCTGTTCTCTTCTCAACCTAGTCCCAGTTAAGATTTCAGAGATCTGGATTGGACTTGTGAAACATGTGGTAGGGAAGCTACTTGCATGATAGAGTGTGCTGTTATAATTTCGGGATTTGATTAGTATTTGTTTTGAGTGTTCATTGTTAAGATATCAAAACATGATAAATTGAGTTACAGACAGTTATATGGAAAAGGTCTAGGGAGATGAGTTTAAGGGGACAAATATACTGGCAATTGTCTAGATCATTCAGTAGTAGATCAGTGTTGATAAGTGAAGTCAAGCCCAAAACCTTGTGATTTGATCCCTGGGTATCTATGCAAATTTCCTTATTTTATTTTGTAAATATTTTTATTATTTAATTTTGTTTATTTTTAGGTTTTTTATTTTGCAAACATTGCTCAAAAGGTTTAATGGATAATTTTCATTAAAATTAAATCAGTTTTTGAAATGGGTTAAAAATTTGATTGATAAATCTGTTAAGTCAAGAGCCCAAATTTGTCAAGCCCAATTTGTTAAAGTTGTGACCCAAGAGTTAAAAGCCCATGTTGGCCCATAATCAGATTTGTGGTATAAAAGGGCGGTTGCGAGTCGAGACCTCATTTCTCACTCGCAACCAAGTCTGATTCTCTCTCAAAAGCTCCGGTGATCTGTTGAAGATTCCGATTCATCTCCGGTTACGACTCGCAATCTCCGGTTGCGACTCATTGATCATCAAGGTATAATGACGTCATTATTCAAGTTTTTGCAGGAATTATGAATGGTTGTTGAATATTCCGATGAAGATTTGAAGATTCCGATGAGGATTTGAAGATTCCGATGATGTTTCCGATGAAGTTTTGAAGATGTTTGACTCGCAATCAAGAACACTGAGGACTCGAAATCAGTGGTTACAAGTCGTAACATCAAGATTGCGACTCATGGTTGCGACTCAATGTTTGTCGGTTGCGACTCATGATTGCGACTCGAAATCTGTTGGTTGCGACTCATGGTTGCGACTCGCAAACAACTGGTTTCGACTCGAGACCTTTTGGTTGCGACTCATGGTCTCGAGTGAACAGTAACAGTGTTTGTTTTGGTTTTTATTTTTATCACTGTTATATTCAAAAGTTGGAAACTTATTTGATTTGTGTTGTGTGCAGAAAATGGATTTAAAGTTTATTTCTTCTCATAATCAAGTTGGATATTTAGCACCTCCACCAGAGAAACACAAGCAGATGTACACGTCATTGATGAAAGGCTTAAATAACTGTCGGATTGTTCATGCTCTTCGTGAGAATCCGGTTGTTTATGAAGATCTTATTCAAGCTTTTTGTAAGAGTGCTAAAGTAGAAGTCGTTGATGGAAAGGGAGCTATAGTTGCTGAAATTCAAGAAAAGAAAGTTATAGTGACTGAGCAGATGATTAGAGAAGTGCTAAGATTTAATGATCAGGAAACAGATCCTATAGAACTTCCAGCTGGAGCAGTAGAAGCGATTTTGCCTCGTTTGAGCTACGAAGGAAAGTTTCCACCCTTGGTAAAGAAGTTTGTGCATCCATACTGGCGTCTGTTGCTGCATATGTTTCTTTTGTGCATGACAGAAAATAGAGGGGGAATTGATCAGTTGAATACTACTCAGTCTGCTGCTGTGATTTGTGTAATTACAAATGAGTCGTTCAATTATTCAAGATATATTTTGGAAGCTATGAAGAGAAATGCAATTGGGCTTCGAAAGGATAAGTTTCTTATGTATCCAAGATTTGTGCAGATGATTTTGAATGAGCGTTATCCGGAATTGAAGAGATCTGGTGATACGTTGGAATTAAAGCCTATGGGTCCTTCATGTTTTGGTGCTCTTACTGCAAAGAAGGGTACTGAGAAGAAGTTTGAAGGTTTGATTAAATTGGAGAAGTTTGGTCAGTTTGCAGAGACGGAAGATGTTAGTGAAAATCCAGTAATAGCACAATCTGTTTCAGTGCATAGTGTCCCTGCAAGTGCTATTGTTGCTGAAGAACATGATATTCGTATGGATGCTGAAGATCAGCCTGAGACAGAGATTTTAACGATAGACTCTGACGATGAAGGCGTTGAGATTATGTGTGATTCTGATGAAGATGAAGAGCTTCCTCCTGAAGCTGAAGTTGATACTGCTGTTTCTGTTGTTCCACCCGTGATTACTGCTGAAAGTTTGGCGATGCTGTTAAAGTCAGTGACTGACAAGATGGGAAATCCTCCTTCCAATCTGTCAGTATCAACTGAAGAGCCTGATGAAAGCCCTACGGATTCTGATTCCATGCCATTAAAAAGGAAAAGGAGGGATCCTAGACCCGGAATGTTTGTTGAACAAGGAAAAGATCAATCCGTAAACGTTGCTGATGATGACGAAGGTTTGTATGACTTTGATTTTGAAAGGAATGTTAGCGATACTACCACCACTGCAGAGAATTTCTTTGAGTTTGATGTTGGTATTCAAGGAGATGATATAGCTACGATGAATGTTGAAGTTCAAAATGAAGCTGGGCCCAATGTTGAAGTTCACGATGAAGCTGGGCCCTCTGGAATTGTTGATGTTGGACCTTCTGGAATTGTTCATGATGAACCTGGCAGTTCTAGTGGTAAAAGGCCTGAAGAACCACTAAGAATGCCATTTGATAGTGATTCAAGTGATGAAGATGAATTTATCAGCATGAGAGATGGTGGATAAAAAGGAAAGTTGGACCTGTCAAGTGGTATCAGAGCCTTTAGAACCTTGGGAACCTCTAGGAACTTTTGAAACTATGTTGTTACAATTTCTCTAGAGAGGGAGGCGATCTTGGTGTGTCATCTTGTACCAGACGTTTTGCTAATTCATAGTAATAGAACGTGTGCAAGTTTGATAGTGATTCCGGTTTGTTCTTCGTTGTTCATATTTCTTGTTGGTTTTCGTTTTATTTCTTGAATCACATCAAGTTTGGATTCCGCACAAGCTTGGTGTTGTTTGATATCATTGAAAGATCCGGTTTCACGGGACTTACAAGTGGTATCAGAGCACTTGTATTATTTCCAGGAACATATAGATAGATATAGAGTTTAGGGGGAGAAAAATCAGAAAATACAAAATGAGTTTGCTGTAAATATGTATTGTTTTAGGGGGAGAAAATGAGAAAAATACAAAAACATTTGAAAAATGAAAAAGCAAATGTGAAAAATATGCATTTGACTGTGCTAACAAAGCTTTCGGAAAGACTGGTGAGATTTCTAAACAAGACTTGGAGTCTAAGCAAGGCAAAAAGAATCAAAAGAAATCTCCACCACAGAAGGCCCTTGCAAACGAAAAGTACAGACATCCCAATTTATCTTTGTCTGCGGGAAATGTGCAACACAAACAAGCACAGAAAGGATCGGTTCGTCCTTCAGGGCCTGCAAGAGCAAATCCAGCTGATCAGAATGCTTTCTACATGAAGAGACAAACATGCTTCAATTGCGGCATTGCTGGTCGCATAGCTCGGAACTGCACACATCGTCCCTATGTACCATATTATATGCAAAATCAGAGGGTTACACCAAAGGGTAACTACCATTCCAAGCCAATGAAGGTATTCACACCTAAGGCAATGAAGAATGTGAATCCCAAGGTTAAACCTTCTGATGGGGATTGGAACGTTGCCAAAAACAAACGCAAAGCTTTTCTGGAACAAAAACGTGTTTCTAAAATTAACAAACCTGAAACAGTTAAAGTTGCTCAACCGAAGGCAACAAACGCGTTTGCTAGACCGAAACAGATTTGGAAACCCAAATCCAAAGCAGCAACGTCTCCAATCCTTGAAATGAAAGGGGACTTATGTTTGAAAGAAGTGTCTTACTTTGATGCTTCAGGAAATCCCAGGACCACGATGGCCTGGGTACCCATGTCTTACTAATCTCCTTACCTTTCAGGAACAACCAAGGAGGAGCTGTTGACAATCTCTGGAATGTTGATAGCGGTTGTTCCAGAGATAAAAACGGGTAACATTTCACTGTTGCAAAAAGTTCAAATTTTTTTTTACAGATGATATGTTTCCTTTGGAGGAGATTAAAGAAGTAAGAAATGATCAGCAAAAGGTACCGTTTAAATTCAGTACTTTGATTTGAATTTGATTAGTCTTTAATCTAATGACGGAACGGTTGAGCAAAAATATTTTTCTCTTTTTCTTAGTTTATAACTTTGTACATACTGTGTCCTTTCTCTAGTAAATGGTAAATTTGCGCAAAAATACAAGATTTATGCACAAATTTAGGGGGGAGAGGAACATATAGATAGATATAGAGTTTAGGGGGAGAAAAATCAGAAAATACAAAATGAGTTTGCTGTAAATATGTATTGTTTTAGGGGGAGAAAATGAGAAAAATACAAAAACATTTGAAAAATGAAAAAGCCAAAAAGAAAAATTGCATGATATGGGAAGTGAAATAAATGTTCGTGTTAAAGGGTTTTGACTAACACATGTAAGGTGCCATAGCTGAAAAGACTAGGATCTACTGCGATATGTCGATAGGCTTGACGCTCAACATGATAAAAGATACTAAGTGATATAAACATAACGAACTATGTACCATGTGGGTAACATACCAATGGCGTATGATTTTATGGTCTTAAATCTTGCGTTGATAGATAGCTAATATCTGAGGTTTCGGGTCTTTATATTGTTGAATCATCCGGGGATATCTTGGTTGTCCTTCTGTTTAGAACTAAAATTGTACATGACCCCAGGAAAGAAAGTCACTTGGAATTAGCTCATTTCTATTTGAATGTCTGTATGTTGTCCCGATACACACAATTTTGATCTGATTCTGAAATCTTCTCTGAAAAAGTCGTGTACCTCCTCTGCTGCATCCAGATATATGCTGACCTGGAGGTGCTAGGCAACGACAGCTTCTGCTGCATCCAGATACATGCTGACCTAGCTGTACGTTGTCGCTCTGTAGATCATTAATACACCCGAAAGAGGCCCTCAAGTGCCCAAAAGAAACCCTTGAAACCTATATCAAACTGAGAAAAACTCATTTGATCTGTATATTATACCATCTCTGCAAAAAGATCTATTCTGTTCTCTTCTCAACCTATTCCCAGTTAAGATTTCAGAAATCTGGATTGGACTTGTGAAATATGTGGTAGGGAAGATACTTGCATGATAGAGTGTGCTGTTTATATTTCCAGGATTTGATTAATATTTATTTGGGTGTTCATTGTTAAGAAATCAAAACATCATAAAACAGATTATATGCAGACCTAGACTCAGTCAGGATATCTTAAAGGATGACATCAGTATATTCACCTGCTACGATGAATCGTTGTGCTTACCTTGATCGCGGGGGTATGCCTTGGAATGGGACACACGGGTATAATAGTATAATATTACCTTAAGCATATCACGAAGTTGAAAAATTGAAAGTTGAGCGTTAAAGTTTAAGTGGGCAAACATATTGGCAATCGCATAGACCAGTTTGATTAGGCTCGTACTGAAAAGTGTTCCTTAGTCTGCCTGAGAACGAATTTTGATCCCATAGCAATTGTAATTGTATATTATGGTAGTTGTTTATATTTTGAGTTTTTATTTGTTTTTTTTGTTCTCAATATTAAAAAAAAAATTGGAAAAATTCAAAAATACAAAAATAGTGTCTTGCTTTTCTATAAAATAAAAAAAATCCAAAAATAGAGTGCTTATTTGTTTTTCTTAAAATTAAAAATGTAACCGTTCTTGAAGATTTGACTGATCATCAAAAGTTAAAAGAATTTAAATTGTGAAATTTCATGTACCTAGTGTTCATGTGGTACTCTCCCTGTTGCATAAGAAATGTTTGCTTATGAGTTTGTGAGCATGTGCAGAACTTGATTTTAATCAAGAACAGGGGTTGATGAAGACTGAGATGCTGTTAGTTGCTGAAGAAGCCTGAAGCAGCTCAACAACAAGGTGTACCTGAGTCAGAAGAACTGGATACGAAACACCATCTGATAGTGAAAGTACATTTGAAGAAGTACCATGAACCTGCTTGAAAGAAAAGGACTGAAGAAGAAAAGAGCTGTTGAGAATCCTCCTCTCACATTCTTTCTGACAAAGATGTTTCAAGCAAAGCTGATCAAGATCCTGATATAAAGCTAACCACAAGAGCTGAAGAAAAAGAGACCCAGTGCTGAGAGTTCAGAAGTCAAGAACTTCCACAACATCTGCAGCATAGTGACAACCATAGACTTCGTTGAAGACGTTGCTGAATTCATGGTATGAAGACAATTTGATGGCATCAGTCTAGGGGGAGATTGTTAGGCCCTAAAGTGTGAGACTGACGCATCAAATTAATACAACGAGCTATGGTTACGAGCTGGGCCTTACCGGGTTAGTTTATATTAGGTTGTGGACCTTTATAGGTCACTTGGGCCAAGCTTTAGGCCATGTGGGCCAAGCAGGCCCAAGGGGAGCCCATGTGGGGAATTGGGCTTGAGTTAGTATATAAACAAGTTTTTAACTTGTTTTTAGGTTTGAACCTCATTGTTACAATTCTAGAGAGCTAGAGAGGAAGGCGATCGTTTGATTGTGGTGTACTCATACCAGACGTTTTTGCTTGTTAAAGTAATCGAAACGTGTGTGAGTTAAAAGTTATTTCGGAGTTCGTGTTTTTCATATTTTTCAGTTTATCTTGAATCATCTTGTGATTGGTTTCCGCACTCTCACAAGATTAGGTTTGATATCATTGAAAGATCCGGTTAATCGGGACTTACAACAATCAACTGAAAAGGGAGAATGCTCTAAGCAAAAACCTTTGAAGAAGAAAGTGGAACAAAAACAAAAAGAGAAAATTTTGAAAAATGTACAAAAAGATAATAAAAGCTCATCAGATCGATCATCCAATCGCAATCAAAAACCACAAAAAGTAAAAAATGAAAACTCAAAAACTGTTGGCAATAAGTGGTGCAGGTTGGACCACAGTGCTCAAAAGTCAAATCAAGCAAACAAAAGGAGCAAGGATTATCACCAAGCCAAACAGTGCTTTGATCTGAATGTTTGGACTGAAAATGGTGATTGGTACGATAACAGAGTGTGTTACCGATGTGGTTATCAAGGACACATTGCTGTTAACTGCCAAGGTTGGAGTTATGAGACGAGGAGATGCTTTAATTGCAACATCATTGGCCATATTGCTAGAGATTGCTCAATGAGATCAATGAGAAGATCGAGGGCTGAATCTCAGAAGCAAGTGAAAAAACCAGTCTCTGTCAAGCCCAAAGAACAGAAGGTTCAAGAACCTAAAGTTAAAGAAACGAAAGTGAAGCTTTCACAGGGGAAAAAAGACAGACTGAGGAAGAAGGCCAGAGAGTATCTGGAAAAGATTTTGTCCTCGGGTTCATCTGTTGGTAAAAATAAGAGTTCTGATGAATTGCTTTCCTCGATTGCAAAGTCAAGTAAAACGAATTCTTCAGATACAAATCTGAGGACGAAAGGGATTTTGAAGAAAGAGAAAGTGGTTAATCAAGAGATTAACAAAACAAAGAAAGTAAAATTTTCACTTTCTGGCGATGAATTTGTTTCTTCGGAAACAAAGGAGCCACATGTCGGCGATGAATCTGGCTCATCAAAGTCAGACAAGCCACATTCAGGCAATGAATCTGGTATGGTAAAACCAGAAGAGCCATTTGTTGAGGAAAAAATGAGAATTCTGGTCTAACAATGGATGATGCAAATTTTCCACCTTTGTTGAACAAGAATTCAAAATCACCCAAGGACCGTCAGGCTTGGGTGAATATGTTTAAATGAAAAACCTGACTTGCCGGAGTTCCCAGGTTGGTAAGCGTGGAACATGAATCGGCACATTTTTTGAGAAATTCACGAAAGTGATTTCGACTTACAAGTGGTAAATCAGGGACATTAAGTTGTACTTGATTTTCTACAAGTGATGTTTGAGGATTGATCTTAAAAATGTTAGTTTTTACAAGTGGTTGAAGAAAACAATGTGATGATTTGATCCCCAATTTTACAAGTGGTAAAATCAACAAAACTTATTTTCTGGAAAAACCATTTTGATTAAAACAAACTTAAGTGTTTTGAGATCACAATGGGAAAATGTTTTGTTGTGAGGGTGAGTTCTGATTGTTTATGCCAGGTGGATAGAGAATTGAAGTGATTCTCATCATGTTGTCACGTTTCTTGTACAGCTTGTTTTTCAAATTTTCTCAGAAAATCAAAATTGAGACATATTTTGATTTTAGGGGGAGTAAAATTTTTAAAAAAATTAGAAAATTTGAAAAAGCCAAAAACATGATAAAATGAAAAATGAGTTTTGTTGTATAAAAGAGGAAATGATAGTAGATCAGTTAGACTGTCACAGCATGCTAAAGAAATGGAGAGATAAAATGTGATAAACGATCTCACTAAAGATGTGACGGTAGGCTCAGCTAGACTAGTAGATTTGCGATAACGATACAAATCTAAATGAAAAAGCCTAGTTCTAGTGGGAAACATGGTCGAAAGCATAGTACTTAGTTTTGTCCTTCTTGACTGTGTACCTACTCAGTAATCGCTGATTGTCGAAAGACATAAAACTGGTTAAGTTTGTGAACTTTCACAACTTTGCTAAAAAGTCACTGTGATTGTGCATTTCATTTTGCAAAGACTTAAACTTGTTTTATTTCTTTATTTTGTTTAAGCATCGGACATCCTCTGCGTATACGTGAGTATCGACCTGGATGTTGTTGCCTAAACGTTCTGCTTTATTTTCTTTGGTGTTTCGTTTAAGCTTTGGATCACCTCTGCGTATACGGGAGTATCGACCTGGTGGTTAAAGCCTAAACAACTTCAACTTGTTTTATTTTTCTTATTTTTTTTAAACATTGGACTTTCTCTGCGTATACGGAAGTATCGACCTGATTGTTAATGTTTAAACATTCTGCTTTGTTTTTCGCACAAATCACAGTCGATAAAAGTTTAAAGGCATTACTTGAGTCAGTGTATTGCATGATGAGGGGATATGCTGAGATTGTGGGGTCTATAAGAATTTAGTGCTATCTTAATATACCTTAAACGTATCGGTAAGCATTTCGAAAGTTTTTAGATTGAGCTTAAGAGGACAAACATATCGTCAATCAACGTGAATTGTTTAGAACTTAAAATGTTTAAAGCTTAACGGTGCTTGTGATGTGTCTCAAAAACTGATATGATCCTCTTTCGCAAACTCACAAAAATTTGTTTGTACATATTTCATTTCTGCATTTTATTTCTGTTATTGCATTTAGTTAAAAAAAATCCAAAAAGATTTTCGACAACTGATGTTGATGAGCTGATATTCAAAATCTCAACGGCTAATCATGATGAACAGTTGGGTTGGTTAATTGTTTTAAAATGTTTAAAATGATTCATTAATTTGAATCAGAATTTTGAATGTTTTAAATTCTTGATCAATTTTAAATGAAAGTGATTCTCAAATGTTTAGTTGATTCATTAAGTTGAATCACAACATTATTGGTTTGTAAATTGTGTGTTTGAGATATGTAGGTTTCTGATCCTGTTGCTACGGAAAGCCAGGAGATGCATCAGAACCTGAAGAGAGATTAAATTGAAAAAGCCAGGATTTGATTTCAATGGTGATAACAAATTCCAGACGGCGATCCCAGCTTGATGATAGGGGGAGTCTGACGAGAGTTAGAGCCAAAGAAAGATCCGGGTTCATGATTCCAGGAAGAGTTCCTGAAGAAGACCGATCAAGATTGAAGAGTCGTCATGATGAAGACTCTCACTGAAGATTCCGTCAACATTCAAGGGGGAGTCTGTTAGTGCAGTTGTCTGTCGACTTCATCTTCGTTCGAGTCTTAGATTAGTAATGAAAGATCAAGTCACGCAGTTCGAGATAAACAGGAAACAAAGGTGAACAAGCCAGTTCAAACGAAGTGGACAGTTCAAACGAACTGGACATTCAAACGAAGTGGCCAGTTCATACGAACTGAACCAGTTCGTATGAACTGGAGGTGCTTGTTCAAACGAAGTGGGAATAGTATAAATATGTGACTTGTATTTTTCATTTGTAACTTTTAGATTCCGGTAGCGAGGTGCTGCCGAAGTGTCTCCAGACTTGTAAACACGTTATAATCAATACAAGAGACAGTTGTTAGTGAATATCAAGCTGAAACAAACTCTGATTCATTGAATTCCGCCTTTGAATCAGTTTAGAGCTTCGTTCAGATCGATTCTCGATCCTACAGCTTGAACAAATAACGGTGGGAACCAAAGGTAGTAAGATCATACAGTTCTGCCAATTCCGACATTCCTCAATCAACGCCTTCCTGCTCGATGATCCTCTCTAGGGTATATAAAACCCTCCAAATCATCGGCATGGCTTGGATGTAAGATATGCCGGTCAGGGAAAAGAAGGATTGTGTGAATTCTGGGAAAGGATAGGTGTACCCTATAGTAAATGGAGTAGCTGGAAAGGCAACCCATGTTTCAGAAACATAGTCGCTAAGAACAGTGGGATCAAAGGGTTTGAAGAAGGCACTCGCCGGAAAACAGTGACGGATTTTATCTACTTGTGCATCGTTAAAACAACACCTTTCATTCGCTGAGTCCTTGATGATTTTTTGACTCTTCAAAGGGCTATCCTTCTTGTGATCCTTGCCCGGTGAGCTTCGGAGCATCATTCTTAGAGCAATGGTGATAAAGAAAGAAAAACAGAGTAAGAAAGGTAAAAAGAGAAGAAAGAGATACCTGATTGATCGACGACTGAGAATATAAAGGGAGTTTCTTTCGAATTTGAATGCATATTGATCCTATCTATATCTCTATTTATAATTATGATTCTGCAGGATTGTCACTTCTGTGACGTCATGATCGCAACGGCTAGTTCTATATTAACGGCTATATATCCGTTAGTTAGTTGCGGATAAGATCAAGAAAACATAACTCGCTAATTTTACAAATTACTCCTTATATTTTGGGGGCAATTGTTAGGGGAGGATTTTCTAACAATTAGTGATCCTTATTCGTTATCCTAACTAGTGATCCTTACTTCTGTGACAGATGGTGATCCTCAGAAGAGCTTCAGGATCAGGATCATGGATCACTTTAAGGATCCTCGTACTGACGATTGTTTGTTTATATTACCTCGCAGGTATAATAAGCTTGACCAAGTCTTGGCGACATTCCTGGAGAATATTCCCAAGCTATTCTGCACGTGCTTGGCCAAAAATGGACGTTGTGGAGAACGTGGGGGCTTGGCACAAAAGTCGGATAGTTAGTTTGGTAGTTGAATTTTTATTTTAAAAAGGAGTAACGAGCTAGTAGAAAACACTTAGTCATTTCTGAGCTACACACACTCATATACTCGCACACTTGAAGCTCTCGGCGAACATACATTCGTTTTCACTCACATTTACACATTTCACGATAGTGATCCTTGTACCTAGCTCGTTACTATCCGAAGTTGTAAACATTTATTCATTTATTTGAGCTTGGTGATCGGTAGTTTCCATCACCCGGGGTTTTTTGTGCCGGAGATCAACTCTTAATCAAGGGCTTTTTCCCCGTATAAACCCTTGTGTTGTTTGTGCAATTTACATAGAAGTGATCCTCATCGCTGTTACACATTTTAAGCATCATTCCCCGTAACAAAGAGTTTGGTTGCATTATCCTCGTCTGATTTTTGACCAAAACAACAAGTACCGTTGAGCTTATTTACACATTAAGAATTAAACAATTCACTTAGATTGTTGATATACTGATCCACTTAAATTTTCACACAAATTTCAACTGATTCAGGATACGAATTAGGTGTATTAAGAACTTAAACTCATTCATGTGTCCCACCTCTTGAATATACTCCCGTCTCTAGATCCCAATATTCAGTCTTACAGGTGAATATACCTAGATGATATCTGTAAGGGGTTAAATTGCGAAAAACCGTGAGAGCTCAGGTCAGAACTTCCGTTAGCAGAGAGATGACGGCTTCGACTTTTGGTGTGTCCCCTTTAGAGGATCTTTTCTTCAACAACACATGATTAGCATTTTTCAATGTTTCATCATTTTTGTACTGAGGGCGTTTGCTATATTTCAAGCATGCAGAAAGTATTATACGGGGACTAGGCCATTGCTTCCGCAAAATCAGAAGTCCCGGGATAATACCCTAGATATCACTAAGCATAAAGACCTAGTATTTCAGAAAGAGGGGTCCTTCAAACAAGATTTCAGGGGTTACCTATATATCCAAGTAGTGTTCCCCACAAAATAAGTAAGTTTGAATTTATTTTTATATCCCGAAAAAGTTTACTAAATGTATAAAAACCTATCGGCATATCATCAGTGAGACTGTTTAACGCTATATAATCATTACATTTCTTTAGCATACTGTAACTGTCTACTGATGTACTATCATTTCCTCTTTTTACGCAAAAACTCAATTTTTGAATTTTATCATGTTTTTGGCTTTTTCAAATTTTCAAATGTTTTTGTATTTTCAAACAATAATACTCCCCTTAAAATGCAAAATCATTTAAAGAAAATTTGACAACCAATACTGATAGCTTTGTCTCGCCATCCATTTTCTGGTTCAAGTGTACTGATTTGCAGAAAATCTAACATACAAAACATAATGTACCCCCATGATTTACAACACATTGATATTTACAGTTTGAAAACCATTTTTCAATCTTGTGAAATTAATCATGTTTGTTCAGCCGTGAGGGTTTCGGCATATTCAATCAGAACCCCCCCTTACAACAAACTATTTTCCCATAATGATTTCAAAACACTTAAGTTTGTTTTAATCAGAATGGATTTTCCGGAAAAATTAGTTTGTTTACCCATCACTTGTAGGTTCGGGGTCATCATATCACCTTGTTCTCTTTTAATCATTTTGAAAAATTTAACATTATTAGATCAAATACCACTATCACTTGTAGAAAATCAAGTACAACTTAATGTCCTTGATTAACCACTTGTAAGACGAAATATCACAGTTACCATCCTGTGAATTTCTCAAAAATGATGCCGATACCTGCTTCACACTTACCAACCTGGAAGCTCCGGCAAGTCAGGAATTCAACCAACAGATTTATGCACCCAAGCCTGACCAGTCTTGGATGTAACCTTTTCAATTTTACTCGGGGTTTGATCATTCTTGTTTGCTTCATAAAATTCTTTTACCCCTTTTACCTTTCCATCAGCCATCTTACTAAAAAAATGTTTAACATTGCTATTAAACATTTTTCGAGCATCAACATCTTTTGATTTTAGGTTTGCAGCCCGTAATGGTGGAAAGTTCTCATCATTCATTAACGGAACTGTCTCTTCCTTTTTTACCTCAACTTGTGGCTCCTCTGATTTTGTGGAATCAGATTCATCGCCAACACGTAGCTCCTTTGTTTCCAAAGAAACAAATTCATTGCCATGATTTAATGAAACCAATTTTTCTTTCTTTTCCTTCTTTTCTGTTCTCAGATTTGTATCTGATGAATTTGTTTTACTTGACTCCTTTGTTGAATGAAGCGATTCATCAGAACTTTTATTTGAACCAACAGATTTACCCGAGGACAAAATCTTTTCAAGGTATTCTCTCGCCTTCTTCCTCTTTTTCCTCAGTCTATCTCTCTGCCCCTGTGAAAGTTTTACTTTCTTATCTTCCACTTTCTGTTCTTTGGGCTTGGCATTGACTGGTTTCTTTACCGTTCTCTGAGATTCAACCCTCGATCTTCCCATTGATCTCCTTGGGCAATCTCTAGCAATGTGACCTTTAATATTGCATTCAAAACATCTTCTCGTTTCAAATCTCCAATTCTGGCAGTTGACAGCAATGTGTCCTTTCACACCACAAGTGTAACACACTCTGTTATCATACCAATCACCACCTTTAGTCCAAACATTCAGATCATAGCACTGTTTGGCTTTGTGGTAATCTTCTCTCCTCTTGTATGCTGGATTTGGCTTTTGAGCACTGTGGTCAAACCTGCACCACTTATTACCAACAATTTGTGAGTTTTTATTTTTAAATTTTTGTGGTTTTTTATTATGATTGGATGATTGAACTGATGAGCTTTTATTTTCTTTTTGAAGATTTTTCGGCTTTTTATCTTTTTGTTTTTGTTCCACACTCTTCTTTACAGGTTTTTGCCTTGAGCATTCACCTTTCTCAGTAGAATGTAAAACAGTTTCTTGAAACATTTCATTTAATTTCAAAAATATTTTTCTTTTTTCAACTTCATCATCAGTTTTCTCATCACAATCTCATTAATTTTATTCCGAGCAATTTCAGCTTCATTTTCAAGCCGAATGATTTTCTGAAGATGAGAATTTATTTCAATCTGTTTTTCAAGATTATTTTTAAAAATAACAGATTTTTCATCTTCTAAAACCTTCATTTGACTTTCAAAATCTTTTTCAATTTTTAATTTTTCATTTTCAAACTCTTTTTCTTTTTCTTTCAAAACTTTGTTTTCCAATGTCAAACTCTCCACATCCTTCAAGAGTTTGACATTGTCTGATTCAGATTTATCACATTTTGAGCACACTGATTCAGATCCTGAAGTTTTATCTTTCTCAAATGCTTCAGTCTTTGAAATTACTTCTTCAAGAACCTGCTGTTTTTCAGCAACAGCTTCTTTCACAACTTCTTCATTCATCACAACTTTCACCTCTTCAACTTTCACTTCCTCAATAGCTTTCTTCTTCAAATCTTCAACCATCTTATCAATATTCTTCTCCATTCTTTCTTCATCTCTCTTTCTCAAACTCGATATCATGACTTCTCTTATGAGTTTTTTCCAGCTTTTCTTCATAATTTTTGTCTTTTACAGCATTTGAATAAAATTCGCCGACTCGAGGAATTATTAAAAGAACATCATCATAAACCATGTCCTTTTTGGAAACAACAGGTTCACCATATCTGTTAACATAGCACTCTCGTATTTTATTCCATCTTTTGGATCGGACAGCCTCTTCATATTCTCTTTGCATATCATTCATTCTGTTTGCAGCCATTCTTCTTTCTCTGTCTGTTTTCTCACTCAGAATTTCTTCTCTGGTTTTCTCTTTGACCTCAGCAACAATATTTTCTTCTTTGTTTTCCTCTTTAATTTTAGTCATGATATAAAATTCTTGAATCAATGTACCTGGAGACAAAAACAATCAAACAAACACAATCAGTTTAATCAATATCAAACAATTTGAAATAAACTGACACTCGGTTGACGCGAAATGATCTTGATGCGAAAAATCCACTTTCAAACGAGATTGCACTTTCAAACGGAACCCCTTGTTCAATCGAAATTACTTTGGTTGATACTTCAAACGAAATCACTTGATTAGCAACTTCAAACGAAATCAAACTTGACTTTCAAATGCAATCACTTTGAATGATACTTCAAACGAAATCACTTGACATGCAACTTCAAACGAAATCACTTGACTAACAATCTCAAACGAAATCAGTTGACTTTCAAACGAGATTACCCAACTTCTCAAACGAAATACCAGACTTCAAGCGAAATTAACCAGATATTTCAAACGAGATTACTGATTCGAACGAGATCAGGTGCTAGTTTCAAACGAAATTACGAAGCTCATTCAAACGGAATTACGTTTTTGTCCCATTTTTGTCACTTTTACTTCGAATTTTGATCTGAAACTCTCAAGGGTTTGTTAAAACACTGTTTCACATAAGATGTGTGAAATTCAATCCATTTTGTCCGTAAAATCTTGTCCAATTTGAAAAAGAAGGTGTAGAAGCCAGAAAAACAATGAAATCAAGCTGAACTCTTCTTCCTGAGCTCTGATACCACTTGTAGGATCGTTGTACGACCTGAATGAGTCGATCAGAAGAGTTGTTTATCCGAATCAAAGGCGGAATCAATGAAACGGACTCTCGATGTAATTATAAAGTCTCTTGTATTAATCTGATAGAATTACAGCACCTTGAGACAATCCGGCAGCACTTCGTTACCAGATCACACACACTAATTCCGTTCCAATGAACAACCAAGCTCCCCTATATATACTAGTTCTAATTTCGTTTGAACTTGCCATGGTTGGTTTCAAACGAAATTAACTTGATTAATTTCGTTTGAAACTGACCTTGACATCTTCAAACGAAATTACTCACAAACATACTAATTTCAGTTTCTAGCAACTCGAGCACTGTTCATTCTATCCTATTACATGACTCGATACAAGACGAAGTCAATAGACATAGTGCACTAACAACTATGAACGTCAACAATGGTGGTTGTCACACCCTCATTGTGTGCGGAATCCACGGTGTCTGATGAATTGTTACAAAGATCAAAGCATAAAGAAATTTATTATTGAATTGAAATACTTGAATTACATTGTTTTAAGATCAAATTACAACGAATAGGAAAATAAACACAAGTCTTGAATTATGATATCTAGGCCAAGTCCTATGCGAGCAAATCAAGATCCTAGCTAAATCTTTGTACCTGAAAACATGTAGAAAAATGGGACGTCAACTACGAGAGTTGGTAAGATATATAAGTTTTTAAACATGATAAGATAAAAACAAGTTTAAGAGCTCACGTATACGCTTCATAACAACATAGCTATATAATACATAATGTAAACGTCACACCTGATCGATATAATAATGATGTGGCTCAACCCCCATGGTTTTCCAAAGATATGATGTTCAGTTTCTGATCTATAAAACATAGTAACCATATTAGTTAAAAACCACACTAAAGAAATCAATAAAAACAGTAAAAAAAACTAAACTAAAAAACCACACTAAAGAAATCAATAAACAGTAAAAAAATTAATTAAAAAATGGGTAAATATGAAATTTAGAAGTTTTTAGTATAACAAGGGTGAAATTGTTAAATTATAAAGTGTTTTAATTAAATAAATTAAAATGGATAAATACGATATTTTAATGACTAAATAAGGATACATATAATATTTCGAATTTGGTTTGGGTATATATGATAAGTGGAAGTTTTTAGGTGTATATATGAACTTCTCCGGTTCTCCTAGGATATATAGTTTGAGAACTAAGTGCAGGATCTAGTTGTCAAGTTTTTATATATTCAAAGGCTTAGTAATTGCAAAAAAGTTTCATGACTTTTTATTTATCGAAATCTTCTAATATATAAGGTTTTTTCTAGCATTTGTTTAAACAAAATGAATGTTTTTAAGAACATTTTTTTTATAATAGCAGAAAATTTATTAGTTAAAATAACCTGCTACTATAAATATTAAAAACTTTTGAGTGTAGGTAGGTGTAAAGTGAAATTTCTGGAGATTTGAACAAAATCCTTAACCAGTGAATGTTTATGTTTGTACAACGAATCCAGTGAGTCGGGTACCAGTTTAAACCTTTTTGCGCTTGAGGGCGAGAAAAGCTAACATGCATAATCAGCGACTGTGTTGATTCTTCTCAGCAGAACATGGTCTGGAAATGGCGGCAGAAGGATGAATGACAGGCGTGTAGTGCAATGCTGGAGACAGGTTCATTCTCGGCTGCTAAAGATATGTGGAGTGGTTAGGGAGGACTCCGGAAGATTTTCAGTATGCTCGGTGAAATCAATGATAGTTAGTAGTGAGGATTATAGCCTTAACTAAGTTTTAGAGTGGTGCAAGTGGATTCCCTCGAAGTGCAACATATTTGCTTGGCGAGCCCTTTTAAATCGGCTTCCTACGTGTTCGGCCTTGATTAGGAGGAATACTGATGTGGACTAGGCAATCTGTGCTTTGTGGCGTTGATTCAGAAATGATAGACCACATTGTTAGAAATGTAGGCTTCTGAAACAACAGTGCACAGAATGCAGTGAACATAATAGAGCATCAGCAGTTGCAGCCCAACGTAGGTCACATTAACCGAACCACGTAAATCTTTGTGTCTCGTTTTACTTTGTTTTCTGTTTATCGTGTGTTTGTGTGTGCTGTTGACCTAACACACATCTTTACGGCTTGCTTGATGGCAACCTAATGTGGCAATTCGTTAGTGAATGGTGTAAGTTGCCGCCTATTTATGCCTTTTCATTTAAAGATTTAATGGAATTTTACAAGGTCCACCCTATGGGAAAGGAAAAGTCTAAAGTTGTGCACAGGATTATCGTGATCGTGTGTGTGTTGGGGTATATGGAAAGCGAGGAACAACATGGTTTTCTTCAACACAAGAGGGTAAAGTGGAAGATATAATAGGAACGATCAAGGCAATAGGTACTATTTTGTGGCTTAAGTAGAGGTCCAAGTGTAAAGATCTAGGCTGGAAAGAGTGGTGTTTGTACCCGTTGTATATGTGTGATTTGTAAATAATTGTGGGTGTTTTTTGGTGGGGGGATTTTTTTTTTGAATAAAAGTTATTGTTTTGACTTTTTAATTATAGATTAAGTTATGGTTGGTTGAAATGTCTTACATATTTAATGCTTTTATTTAATCTACTATATATATTTTTATCCTTTCTGGATTGTTTTGACTTTTAAATTATAGTTAAGTTGAAGTTATTAGAAAAAGTATTAAATATTTAATGCTTTAGTTTAATCTAGTCAATAACAAGATTGAATTATCGGATTTAATTCTTTATTTAATGTTATAACCTTTTGTTACTTTACTTAGCATTTTGGTATTTAATTACATTTTAATTCTTCCAGGTTTCTATTTTTTAACTTTAATATGGTGACTTGATAGCGGTGGTTGGCTTAGTAGCTTACTAACCATATGAATATGTAAATCGTACACATTTCTATTTGGTGATGAATAAAGTCATTTGCCGTTCAAAAAAATTACATTTTAATCCTGACCATTTTAGAACTTTTTTTTTAAAGTTACCTTTATTCACAGAAAACCAAACAGCAGAAGTGCTGCAACCCAATACACAGAACATAAACAGCAGCAGCCAAATACATGATACTGAATTTAGGCCGTTCAAAAAAAAAAAAAAAAACATGATACTAAATTTGGCACTAATTAAATGACATTTAATGTTATATTATAGCTTTTGTTTACTTTCTTCGAAGAATAGGATTATCTTTCATTCTTTCAATGCATAACATATCTATTAACATATAATTTGTCTTACAAATCCGATGCTGAAAACAATCCGAGGGTCATCAGTTTACTCGAGTTGGTAAAGGAGACATGTTGGGTAACAGATTGAAACAAGCAAAATTAATTCCTTCCTTTATAATCATATAATGTGTCTTACAAAAATTCCGTTGCATAAAATACTCTCATTTTTTTCAATAAATGAATCAAATCTATTACATCTCTTCTAAGTGACCACTTGATCAAGTTTTACACCAAGATATTTAAGGGTTTCTTCTTAAAGAGTCTAGAATTTGGAAACCGAGCCTGAGTAGCAGGAGTAACAGTGGGAGAAGAGAAGCAAACGACAATAGCAGTGAGATTATCAGCGGAATGAAGGCGCGCAGCTTGAGCAATGAGCTCTTTAGCACATCGTTCAGGATCATTATGCTGCCTTAACTGACACCGAACAAGAGCCACTGCTTCTTGGTTTGACATGACATCCCAGATCCCATCACATGCAATGATCATAAACTCATCATTATCGGTCAACACCATTTGTCTCACATCTGGTTCAGCAATCACCAACTTCTCCTTCTTCATGTGCCAGTCCCCAAGCGCACGCGTCACACTCAGTTGACCATTCAGGTACCCGTCTTCATCAAAGTACCCACCTGACCGCTCACATCTTTCCTTTTCTTGTAAGCAAGTCGACCCCCTGTGGTCTTCAGTCATCTGTGTTGCAGACCCGTTCCTACATAGGACCGCACGAGAGTCGCCAGCATTGGCTATTATTATATGTCTTCCCATGATCAAAACAGTTAAAGCTGTCGTTCCACAATAATCGCTCACACTGCATTCATCAGCTAAGGCTAAATCAGCCTGTAAAAACGCTTTGTTATGAGACTCTTCCACTTGTTTTAAGAACAAAACATCTGCATCTGAAGCACCAGTTGGTGCTGCTTGTGGTAGATCCGAATCCTCAAAGAATAACCTCATGGCATGTTCTTTAACATACGATGCTGCCTCCGACCCATTATGACCATCAAATAAAGCATAGAAGGAACTCGCGAGACCCCACTTGTAAGCATCGCCCAAATGCTTTGACAGATCATCGATCATGATATGTTGGTCTTCGTTTGATCTGCGTGGTCCAATGTCCGTATGACTTCCTGACCTGATGTTCGTTGGACTCAAACTCCTTGCGGTAGACTCCACAATAGTACTACTCTTGATATTCACAGAGCAGCTTACAGCCTGAAAAACAGAGAACAATATGTCAGTAAATAAATAAAACCTTAAAAAACAATTACAAAATATACCACTCTCATATTTTATGTTGATCCAACTATTAAATCAAGCAGCACAGATCGTATAAAAACATATATAGTTTTTCAAAAAAAAATCACTAAATCAACAGACCTAACCATCATAAACAGACATCAGATTTTAAAAAAGAAACGTCACATGCAGGGTTTAAAATTTTCCAAGATTAAGGTCGGAGAAAGCTGATACGTGAAAACGACCAAAAGGATGAAAATATTATAAGTGGTTTAGTTAGTTAATGAAGAAGGTCATGCAACTTTTGGTTGTATATACTTAATACTAAATAACGCCTATTTATCCATACATAGATCAACACCTGCAAAGGTTAACGACTCTAGGGAGGAACAGAGCGAACATACAAACTAAGCTTCTATTTCTTTTTTTCATTGTAAACTGAATCTTTTTAATTCTAGTGGTTATCTGGTCTAATACAGATGATAAATATTGACAACTAATCACAGAATCACAGAAAATTTCAAGATCTCAATTTGTTTTGCAACACATGCATCATCTATCAATCAATCAACCAATCAATCTTCAATTACAGAAAAAACAAGCATATAAACCCTAAACAACCAGCAATTCACACAAACACACAAATCAAAACTAATAAAAACCATAAAACCCTAACAAGCACAGAACCATAACAAATTACGAAACAGTAAACTAAAATTAACGAAAAATTTACCAAATTCTCAGAGATCGAGATCGAAACCGATGCGGATTCCGGTGAAACGGCGGCGAGTTTTAAAAGACCTAAATTGAATTGATCGCACATCATATCTGCTGCTCCAGCAATCATCTTGAGATCTTGAATTATGAAAATCGAACGAATTTAGGGTTTTGTGTATGCGTAAAGTAGCAAAAAGGTTGAAGAAATTGGGGGTAATTTTGAAGCGAAATTTGATTTTGAAGAAAATTAGGGTTTGCTGTGTGGGTGTGCTGTATATATAGTGGGCGGTGCGTGGGTGTAAGTCAATCAACTGAAATACACGCGGATTTTTTCATTGTGTGGCCCATAATAATCCAAAATATTATATTTTAAAAATATTGATAAAGATATTCATTTTATTTTTAAAAATATTGATAAGGGGGTAGCGGCGCAGCTTGTTGCCCGCTTACCGGCTATCTTGGTGTAATTTGTTTCACCTTATGTATAAAAAGTATGTGTTAAATTTAAACATATTTTCAGTGTTTTCAATTTGGTAACTACTTCCATTGTGTTGTTATTATTTTATTATTAATAAATAAAATAATATTATTAGTTGATAGATGACAAACACATTGAAAACGATATTTAAAATATTGAAAAACTTTTAATTTTTTCAAGAATAAGGTCAGGGACAAAATTATTTAAATGATCAAACCAATAAGTCGAATAAAATTTTATTTTACTTGAATTTGAGTTATTTTAATATTTTTTTTTCTGTTGAGTTATTAGTATATTATCTTTTAGATTAGATTTGGCCAAAAGTGTCTAAAAATATGTTCATAAGATGAGATATTTAGATAACAAAAATATCTATGTAAAAAAAGTAGGATGTTTTTTAGACGCTATAACCATAACAAAAGAAAAAGAAAAAAGTGGGACGGATTAACGATTTAAATCACGCTTTAAGGACACGTTTAATATATAGCTAATTTTGTTAAATAGTCGTAAGAATTGTGTAATATACTTGTATATAACGAGAGCTCAGAGCTAGAAAGAGAGGTGTAGATCATTATATAATTGTGGTATTTTATTTTAAAAAAATGTATAAGTATGTGAGTGGTATATTTAATTATTTATAATTGTAAGTTGATATTAGATATAAAAGCAAACAAAACTAATATTAGGTAAACACAATGACAATATGACATGTATGATCACTTTTTTTAAAGTGGATTATAAAAGCTACCATTAACTCTTGATAAGTAAGAAGTGTAATCTAAGTGAAATTATGAGATATTTCATAACTAATGAAACTATGAGATATTTTACAACTAATATCAAGTTTTGTGTTTTCTTTTAGAATATACCTTTTATGCTTTTTGTTGAATTTCTTTGAGGAAGCTAAAAAGGCTCTTCAAATGCGATTTTATATTCAATGTCTGTAAGGTTTACCTGCTTAAATAATTTTATTTTTTAAAAAACCCTAAAGAAGCTAATATATATATAGAAACCATATGAATTTATATCCCAAAGTCAACATTATCAATTTTTATAAACTTTCTTCATTCAAAATTAAATGTTTATTAGAGATTAAAGTAATTTAATTAGGTGAAATTAAAAGTTACGTTTAAGATATGGTTTTGAAAAGGGATGGATGATGACATGAAGCCCATTACACCTACAAAGTTTTTTCGGTGGATATGAATAAGTCCTAACTTCTTGATTATAAAAATATACTTTTACTCCTATACAGTACACTAATAAGATTTTTTTTTCAGATTAAACATATAATATAATTACTAAAGTTTATTATATCTTTACATGTATACAACATATACAATATCTATTATTAAGTTTCCGAAATGAATCTTGAAAAACCGGCCTAAGAAAATAAGACGAGGTGAAGTAAAGCAGAATGATTTGAGTGTTCCGGGGAGATCAAATATTAACTAGTTAACTCGATGAAACGTCGAAGCAAGCCAACTTTGAAGTAATAGGAATTAGGTAAGAAGCAAGGACCGATTGGACAGTAAAAGCTAAGCGACAAAGAGCAGGAAGAGGTTGAGGAATAAGTAAGAAAACAACAAATCCTTACTCGAGGAGGGGGAGAGATAGTTTATGATCGAAGACCACGAACTTTAGGAATGAGGTCAGTGCAAAGCAGAAGATGAATTCATTGGTGGAATGACAAGATCAAATCGTGAAAGCATCTCGTTCTAGGGAAAATCTGTCGCCCAAAGGTGTACTGCGGTAAAACTCGGTTGAGATCGAATTCAAACTAGAGCCCTATGGTCTCAAACCCAAATTTTCCCCTCTAATGTCAATTGAGTTATACTTAAAATGTTTGTAAATATTTAATTCATACGCTAATAAGTTTTTTGTTTTATTTTCCTAACCCAATCTCCTTCATAACGAAAGTTGTTAAATGCTTCAATTTATATGTTGTATACAAATCACATGTTAGAAAATTAAATTTTATACAAGATGTTGAACTTCAAACGAATTATTACAAAAACTTATTTAGAATAATAACTTTTCTTTTATTAGGAGAATTACTTTTTGGAAAAGCATAATAATATTTATTTTTATAGGTGAAAATAAAATTTTGGAAAAGCATAATAACATTAATAATATTTATTTTTATAGGTGAAAATAAATTATAAGATTGTTATATTGCCACGTAGTTACAACAAACTAAATTGATTACACATGTGCATCATGTAACAACTAAAGCTACATCCTATAACACATAACTTAAAAGTTGAAACTCTAAAATAACCGTACGTGTAATAATGTAATCCACATATTATATTGAGACAATAATATCAGTAGTATATGCTATTGTGTAATCTTACCTGTTTTATTTTTATAGAATGATTTTTGTAAAGCTATATGCTTTTGAAAACTTCTTCCCATGTCTTATCATTCAGTGGATTCATATTTTCCCTTTTAAGATTCTAAAGAGTCCTTAATGTTTGAGTTTATATATTTCTAATATGGCTTAGGCTATGTAATATGTTTGCTTACACATTATATATCAAGAAACAATTTAGTGAGAAAGTTACTAATGATGGTAGATTAATTTGGAAAACATTGGGAATTTTTAAAAATTTTCAAGTATAACTACAACACAATTCACAACCTTAACCTTGTAAAGAGTATATTAGTTCAATTAATGGGTTGTGTTTCTAATCATTCTCCCAAACGATCAATTAACAAACTCAAGTATATTAAGCGCTATGCAATGCGTAACCAAAAATCAAACTGATGACTGATGTTTTGCAAACGCTCAAAAGTAATTTTAAGAATACATAATCATTCTATCACAAGAGTTTTAGACATTGCATTTGAAAGCCAAAGAAATCAAGAGCTTTTGTGCTTATCATTTCTCTTTTTAAAAAACACATAGAGTTTGAGAAATAGAATGTCTCAATATGAAGTATGGTTTTTATAGTATTTTCGTAACCAGACCGTTTATCAAACCGATCGCCGAACCAATTCACTAGTCAAGTCGGATGCAAGAATCAGATACCGTCATAGTTAATTTAAAAGTATTTATATATTATATAAAATTTAAACACTACATGAAGTTGAGCAACTATGTTGTTACATTAGTTATATTTAAAAAATAAAAGAACTGAATTGTTTTCCTAAAAGAAAAATACAAAAGATAAACTAATATAGACATTACAAAAAGTGATTAAAGAGCCACTAAACCATTTTCTAAGATATATTAGACATTTTTAGCTTGAATCTTATAACTTGCAAAAAAAAAAAAAAAAAGATTAAACCCGGTTTGGCCTATGTTCAGCTTGTTTCAAAGCAGTCGAAACGAGTTGGACCATGCCGGTTCACAGGCCGGCCATTCTAACACTGTTATGTAAAACTGGATTATTATTATATATATTGTTAACGAGTGATGATAAATAGTAACTTTATTTTTATAATAATATATAGTTTTTTATTATTTTATTATTTAATATATTATAATAGTTTATTATTATATTTACTTTTAATAACATATTTTTCTTTTCTATTAAACATATATTTCCCTTTACCTTTTCTTAATAATTGTTTTTTTTTTCTTTTTTTAACATATATTAATTTATCGATTAATTTGACACTTCTTTAATAATTTACGTTTATAACTTTTTTTCTACAAATACTTCTTTAATAATTTACATTTATAACTTTTTTTCTAAAAACTTAAGTACGTAGTTGTGCTTGATTTCTTCTTTTACCTTATTTTAATAATTGTTTTTTTAACATATATTAATTTATCGATTAATTTGATACTTCTTTAATAATTTACGTCTATAACTTTTCTCTAAAAACTTAAGTACGTAGTTGTGCTTGATTTCTTTCCCTGACATTCGGTTATAAGTTTTGTTAAAAACGAAGTTGCACTCAAAATAAAGTATTTATTTGGTATCATAAAACGGTACAATGATAAACTAAATCATTCTAATGGTTTGATTTTCTAAACAACATGCTTTATTTTCAAATCACGTTTGTTTTACATTATCATTTGCTCGACTTCGCCGCAACGCGCGATATAAAAAACTAGTTTTTTTTTAAATATGAAATGTGTGGACACAATTGATCACAAAATTTATTTTCTATATAATACAATTTTGCAAAACTTTCTTACCTTGAGAGGAATGTGTGGACAATATTGGTGTCACACAGATTCTATTATTCGAACTTCGTTTTCTTGTATCTCATCACATCTTTGTTCTTTGACACGTGTTTCCCATTTACACAACTACGAAATTCTTTTTTTTTTTGAACGGCAAACACTACGAAATTCTTTCTAATAATTACAATCACACTCATTTTTTTTTAAATTTAAAGACCCACATGGAAAATGTACCCGATCAATAGCCCAAAAGGTTGTGCAACATGTTTGCTTACTTCGGGAGGCCAGGGTGTTTCGGGTACCCTTACTGGATCGTGGCATCGTATACACCTCCGCCGGCGGTTCAGATAGGTTAAATCGGGTAGTGTTCTCGGGTGGAAGTTACCGATTGATGATGATGATTTGTTACCGTTGGTAACACCTCTCTAGCCGTTGGGGATTTTTAGAAAAATATAATTTTTTTTTAAATTTTCTATTTACATATGCCACTCATCACCAACCATTTTATACCACACACCTCACAAACATTTAAACACTACTTCACCATAAATCAACACTATTCTACACACAAAAATACGTGGATTCACAATAATCAAAGGTTGGTGCAAACAAGAAATACGCTAAATCGCGAGGAGCCGTTTCAAGCATGAGAGGAGCCGGTTCAAGTGCGAGTCATCAAGGGTATAAGCCGCAACTAAATTTTACACAACAACCATAACCATAATTGTTTCTGTTAGATGACACTCTTTATAATTATTGTATACATTTTTATATTCTTCATTCTTTAATGTTCTTATTGTAAATTATGTATGTATAAATTGTACTCCTCTATTCTGTAATGATCATTCGATTTCCTCGGTTTAATATGGTATCAGCCATCCTTGTGATTGGTTGAGTTTCTCCCACACCTCTCATCTTCCTTTCCCTCCACCTTCTGCCTTATCACGTTCTTTCTTCTCTATCATGGCTGCTTCGTCTTCATCAATCAATATTCCCATGAACAACCTTGCACCCATGATTACACTAAAACTGTCATCCTCCAACTACCTATATTGGCGACTTCAGACGTTGCCTCTCCTATCCATTCAGGACCTTCTGTCTCATGTCGACGGAACCAAAACCGCACCCCCTACAACCATCACTTCGAGTGAAAAAAAAACGGTTGACAACCCCGAATTTTTGACGTGGCTTCAAGAAGAACAGAAAACTATCATTCTCCTCAATGCCTCTCTTACGGAAGAAGCCCTCTCGGTAATTGTTGGATTAATCTTGGCTCGTGAAATATGGCTTGCTCTTGAAGCCGCGTTTTGCAACGCATCCGTTGAGCGTGAGCAAAATTTGCGAGACAACCTTCGCCTAACTCAAAAGGAGACAAAACGGTCTCCAAGTTCGGGCACGCTTTCAAGGCAATCTGTGACCAGCTTAGTGCAATTGGACATCCGGTCGACCCAATGGATCAACTCCATTGGTTCCTATGCGGCCTTGGCCCCGCTTTTGAAACCTTTTCGACATCGGTTTGGTCTATTCGCCCCTACCAGCCTTTCCCGACTTACTTGCTCGTGCCGAAAGTCACGAGTTGTTTGTAAAAGCTCTCCATGGAACACACACCCCTTCTGTTGCTTTTACGACACATACTCAGCAACATCGCCCAAACCGCCCACATACCCCTCGTGGCCCAACAAACTCTTCAGCCAAATCCAGGCCCAATCGCTACCAACAAACCCACAACAGTTTCCGTGGACCGTCTCGCTCCTTTATTTCTTCACAAAATCGCAATCGCCGCCCTCCCACATGTCAACTTTGTCGCACTCCAGGGCATTATGCAAATCAGTGCTCAAAACTTGCAAGCTTTGCCACTTCTGCTACACAATCTGAGGAAGAACTTGCACAAGCTTTCCTTGCACAAGCTTTCCATGCACAATGTCACGTTAATACCAACATACCCGACTGGACTTGTGATACAGGTGCGTCCGATCATATGCTTCCTAATAATAATGGTATGACAAATTCTTGTCCCACCCAAGGTAACAGAAGAGTTTATTTTGGTAATGGCCAGTCGCTTCCCATATCTCATATTGGTAATGCTAAATAACTTGGTTCCCTTGATTTAAAAAATGTTTTAGTGGTGCCTCATCTTACCATGAATCTCCTCTCGGTAAGCAAATTAACTGAGGACAATTTTGTTGATGTCTTGTTCTCACATCCAACTTTTATATTCATGGTCGCCTAACTAAGCAAGTCCTAGCCCGGGGTTGCTGTAAAGACGATCTCTATGTCCTCCATAACACACATGAAGCGTTGGTCACATCCTCGTCGTGCCCGAAAGCATCTTATGAAATATGGCATTCCCGTCTTGGGCATGTCAATTTTGATACTATTAATATGTTAAAAAAACATGGTCATTTGTCTTTTACTTCCATTTTACCTAAACCGGGACTTTGCTCCCCATGTGAAGTAGCTAAATCTAAACGGCTATCTTTTGTTACTAATAATAAACGTGCATCCGCACCACTTGAATTAATCCATTGTGATTTGTGGGGCCCTTCCCGGGTAAAATCGGTTGGTAACTTTTTATATTATGTGGCGTTTATTGATGACTTCTCCCGGTTTACTTGGTTATATCCCCTACACGCCAAGTCCGAATTTTTTGATGCTTTATCTATCTTCGTTCCCTTTGTTCAAACCCACTTTTCTACTAAAATAAAAACCTTTCAAAGTGATGGAGGAACTGAATTTACTAACCATAAGGTTCGATTATTATTTGAGAAAAATGGCACGTTCCATCGTATGTCATGTCCATATACGCCACAACAAAATGGAAGAGTCGAGAGGAAACATCGACACATTGTCGAAACCGGGCTAGCTATGTTGTTTAATGCTAAATTATCCTCAACTTTTTGTGTTGAGGCTTTCTCATCGGCAGTTTATTTAATTAATCGCTTACCGACCCCTATCCTTGGAGAAAAATCTCCGTTTGAAATTCTATATAACCAAGCACCTACATATGCTTCCCTTCGTGCTTTTGGGTGTCGTGTATACCCTTTCTTACGAGACTATGCCCCAAATAAACTTGCACCAAGAAGTATACCATGTATCTTTCTTGGATATTGTTTCAAATTTAAGGGGTATCGATGCCTAGATCCCTCCACATCTCGTACTTATGTCACACGGCATGCCCTTTTTTATGAGACCTACTTTCCATATAATCAATCCACCACAGCCAACCCAATCACCACGCTTGAGCTATCCACCTTTTTGGACACATCCCACATTACATCGCACACTCAACATAATACTTCCTCCTCAAAGCCTACTTATATACCTACTACCCTTACCCAACATGTAACACCTCGAAAATTCACGTCCTATATTGTGTTGACACGTGTCATATGTTTGAACGTGTGAAATAATGTTCTAGAAGGACTAAAGTTGACAATCATGGAAAGTATGTGAATATACGTATTCTAAATGTCAACAGTGAATAAATATATTGTATATTAACCCTACATGATGCTCATACCTTCAAACGAATAAATCATGGATCATACGAAGCTAAATATAAAGGAAAGTGAGAGATTACAAACTACAGGGGTTAAATGTGTCAACATGTTTAAGTTATACCTCTGAGTGACCTTTTGACAAACCCGAAGCTTTGTAACGGTTAATTATGCTCACTAGAATGCACGTTATAAATTTCATAAAGTTTCGTTATCGTATGAGCAAGTTGTGATCAAATTCGTATGTGAGGGGTTAAAGCGTCAACGTTGAAAGTTAGGACTTTTCGGGTAACAATAATGTTAACCGGGGACTTAACAAAATGGGTATATGTCTTAAGGCCCCTAAACATCAGTTTGGAGGGCTCAAAGTGCAAGAAAATGATGTCTAAACAAAGCTTGAAGAGCCAAGGATCAAAACACAAAAATCAAAAGTTGAAGATCTTGTCAGAATAGGCCTGGCGCGACGCGAGGCCCATGGGGGGGGGGGGGCTTAGCGTCACGCGAGGGGCTGTCTGATGCGAGTTCTTTGAGTTTTTGCCTGCCATTTGCATTCTAATCGACTCTTGAACGATTTTCCTCATCTTGCTTGACCCCTAAGTGCCTCCTAAACACTTAGGGACATGTGTTGATGATTCATGGTCCATGCTAGACTTGTGTGTCAACAATTTGTGGTGATTAAACCACTATATAAAGGCCTCTAAGTTGCAAACATGCTTCACACATTCATTCTTACAAATCTGATCATTTGTGGAGCACAAGAGCACCTTCCAAGCCTCCCTAGTCGACCATTAGTCAGTTGTAAGTATGCTTAACCTCCTTTAATTTAGTTTAGCTTAGTTATTTAGCTAAAAGTCAAACCGTCGTAATTAACGGTTGACTTTACGATTAATCACTAATGGTCCAGTGATTAGTCGAATAAAAAGTAGTTATAAGCTGGTAATTATGTGGGTAATAAACCCTTAAAAGGGTTCCCCTGATTACCACTCTAACCAGGTCAAAAGTCGGGTCAAACTTGCTAAGAAAAAGTCAACAGGATACTTAACTTTCAATTTATGCATAATTAGCAATGTAGAACATATACAACCTGTTTGATCATTAATATAACTTGGTAATTAGTGTAAGAACATGTCTAAACATGTTCAACCCGACAATTTCCTGTTTAGACCCGGTTCGGAACCGAAAGGCGCATAGTTTGACTTATACTTTGACTTTCAGTTCTGACCCGTTTAGGCATGATTTAGAAATGCCTTAGAGCTTAATTTGGACCAGGTAACATGCTAGTATAACCCTCTGTGATTATACACCATGGTTCGATAGTTAACCAATTAATTCGCATGATTCCGTTAATTGCTCATATGTTGACCATTATGCCCTTATTACCTTAAAACGTGATTTTTGGGAATGTAAAAGAGTAGAAACTTTAATTACTGATATATAAACTTGTATGCAAAGTTTGACATCAGTTTGAGGTATAGATTGAGAGTTATGCTCATTAGCGCAAAATAAAAGCTTTATGTTAATTAAATGGCGTAATTAGCGTATAGCCTAGTTAAGCCTACTTTTTAATATCAAACTCCTTACCCACTGATGTAATATATTATTTTGGGATTTTTAATTAATTTTAGGCTGAGCATAACTAATAGTCGTAGGCTTAATCCGGTAATTGTCGGTTTTGCCCTCACGGGCCATAAAATGAGTTTTACACATCTAATCAACTCCAAACCTTTTTGCTACTGATCACATATGATAAATAAATTATTTTAAGCCTCCTGGAATAATAAAAATATCAGCTTTATGTATCAAACCCGGAAATGGCTTCTAATCGCCTTTTAAGCGTTTTTAACGCATAGTATGTGCTATAATCATATTAAACATACAAGGGTTGATACCTACTGATATTTGAGGCAAATTATAATATTCTAACAGTAAGCAAAGGTTGTTAAACTCAGACTTCAGTTTTGAGCTTTTCGGCTTATGTGAAATTACCAAAATGCCCCTACGGTGCAAAGTTTAGTTAAAATTGATAAATTTCACATATATACTTTAACCTACTGATATAACTTAGCAAATTAATTATCCTTGCTGATTACATCAGACCTATAACTCAGGATATTACTTAAACTCTTTTACAACCCATAAAATGACCAAACTACCCCTACGGGGCATAGTTTGTGTTTAAATTCATTTCGGGCATAATAAATGATATCTTACTAATGTCACAACATATATGGAGCATATTAACTTAGGAAACCTGTAAATGGCTCTCATTATTACCTGTTACGCTTATTACGCGTTCGGTTCGGTTTATGTAACAAGTTTACATAAATTAGCCGACACGGGTCAAACCTTATCGGTTTTATCTCAAAATCCAGAGTGTGTATGAAATACCCATATTAAGCAAGTCTCCGAGCTTGCCGGGTCTAAATCACATTCTATCCGGTCTTCGCTTAATAGTGCGTACGAACCGTATCATTGAAACTAACCGGTCTAAGCTAAGGCTTAATTAAGGACCCGTTAGAAATCTAATAGGTTATTATAAACCTTCGTTCCAGATTAGGAGCCCAGTAAAAGCTACTTGCAATTTGCTTATTGTGATTTATACATTGCTCAGGTAAATACTTTTAACTTATTTTCTCTATATGGGCTTGGGTTACGGTATATAGAATACCGCTTGATCGGGCATCAAATCTTCCATCGTTGGGTGGTTAATTGAATAATTTGATCGGCTCGTTTAAACAGTCTTGTTTACTTAAAGCCTTTGGGGGGTTAATGACCATGTCCCGGATATCCTTGGCATCATTGTATTATAAAATGGCCACGACTTAAGCGCGGGGTGTAGGCGTACACCCGTCAGTGCACAAAAGAATAACGTGGTGTGTCTATTGATCTTTAACCCGGACAGGATCCGGGCTACTGAACGCACAAGTAACATGTAATTCGTTCACAAGATTATATATTTAAATAATTCTCCCAAGTTATAAAAGATTAATTTTGCCTCTGTGCATTTTAATCAAATTATCTAAGATATTTTATGCCATGTGCATCCAAACCAATTTTTAATCATTTTTAAAATGAGTCAGTTGAATGTATTTACCAGTGTAAACTGACGTATTTTCCAAAAAAGCTAAATGCAGGTACTATACGTAATAGGCATGCTACTCCAGGCATCAATAATCAAGTCTCGCAAGCTTTAGATGTTAAAGTCTGTTGAACTATTAATTCCATTTTATTTTCGATCCGTCTGTGGATACACTTCCGAATAATGTGACATTTGATATTACAATATTAAATTCGGTTGAAACTTATCTTTTATATTGCTTCCGCTGTGCATATTAAATATTGTGTTGTTTGACTATTATGTTGCCAACCACGTCACGATACTCCCCCACCGGGCCCACCGGTGACACGTGGAAATCGGGGTGTGACAGGTTGGTATCAGAGCCAACACTGAGTGAATTAAACACTAGTCTTTTGTTGTAAGACCGTTGTTATACTACTAGATTTAATAACATAAGACCTTGCATTTCATGCCAAAATTTGGAGTTTACAAAAACTTACAAGACTAGAGAATTTTAATTAGACACAACATTCACATATTGATCCTACGAAACCATATTCAAGACAGAAACTACAATTGTTTACATAGTTTTAAAACAAAAGATCAAGTGCGGAAGCGTTGGTTGGAGTGTTCGGTTCGGATACTTATGCTTGATCATCATCCTTCTACTTGAATACCTGAAAAACTGAACATTTTAGACAAACATTAGTATTATGATTCTTGGAATTTACGTGTTCAAACCATGTCCGAAAACGTATACAAGAAAATCAAATTTTAAAATTTATTAAAATCACATCAAACTGGGCTCCACCGTAACTTACGGTGACACCGTAAGTTACGGTGGCTTATGGACAATTGAGACCTACCGTAACACAGTAGAATCCCATCGTAACAAATTACTGGCCACCGTAAATTACGGTATCACCGTAATTTACGGTGCACGCTGAATCAGTTTTTCTTGTTCTGATTTTAGGTTGGCTGATTCTTTTCTTATGTCGAAACAGCTTAATTTCATACAAAATTATTAAATGACTAAGTTAGTTACCCATATCCAACATTTTTTACTTATGATAATACTTGACCATTCTCTCAAGAGAATAACTACGGAATAGTCTACAAGCTTGTTTTGACCCGTTTGAGTGCTAAATTAAGCACCATTCAGGGTATGCAAGAAACCATGTTTATCACTTGTTCAAGATACTAGTCATATTCGTGACATATTAGTAATCTTGATTATCATGATCAAAATGTCTACATAAAACTAACATTTATGCATAATATAACGAAATGATAAATTCCGTACTTCTAGAGCACGCCTTTCCCCCGTGAATTCCCTCTGGCTTGTCCGCTTGATGATCCGGACTCTTTGCCTAGAAAATTCAGTTTTACAACTTGTTTAGAACTCTTTTCATGACCATAATCACATCATTATGAGCCTTGACTAAATCTGCGTTTTCCTCTTATTCTAACATTTAAATCCTCACTTAAGCATTTCAACGAACACCTAACGAGTCAGATTTTTCTACAATCATTACTACGTTCATGACTTGCAATTTAACATCTAATTTCACTTTAATTAAGCAAATTGTACCCATTTAAACATTCAAATTACTGAATTTCCTCATACAATTCAGCTTTTCACTAGATTAAAAATTCATAATCCTAGTGCTTGTCTAGTCTTTACAATATCATAAATTTACTTACAATGGTTATTGTAGTTTCTTCAAGTATCATGCAATGATTTTCACAAATAATCATCTAGGGTTTAACTCTAAACAACATATTACTTCAAGATTCATTCATGCATGACATATCTAGGTTCAATTTCAGTTATTCACCATTAACCTAGAATTCGTGGTGAATCAAAATATCAAAATTATACATACCTTTTGATCCCTATGACGAGGTGATCACTAATTTGTGTTTAGAATTTGATTTGAAACGGATTTGAGGCTTCAATTTAGTAGATTTTGGTGTGAAGCTAGGGTTTGGAAAAATCCCCTGTTCCCCCCTCTTCTCTTGATCGACCAGACACACCAATTTTGGTGTGTTTGGTTTGGTTTTTGTTACAATTAGTAACTATCTTTCACTTTTGACAAGTTTAAACCCTTAACTATTATTTTCCCTTAAGTTTAAGTGTTTTAACCATATTATGAATTATTTCAAGACTTGAATTTAACTAGGTTAAGTTCCTAGTTGGTAAATTCTTGTTTGTTATTTCCTTAAAATTTTAATATAAGGATTTATATTCTCGGGGTGTTACAAGTCCACCCCCCTTAAAAAGGGTTTCGTCCCCGAAACCGAATTACGTACCAAATAAAGCAGGGTGAAGACGTCGCATCTCTTCTTCAGACTCCCACGTAGTGTCCGAACCTTTCCTATGCTCCCATTTGACTTTGACTTGGTCAATTTGTTTATTTCGTAAATGTTTGACCTTTCGATCTAAAATCTCCACCGGTCTCACCGCATAATTCAGACTATTATCCACTTCGATATCATCGTAATGGATATAGGTCGTTTCGTCTGCTAGGCACTTTCTTAATTGTGACACGTGGAACGTGCCATGAATTCCACTTAGCTCCTCCGGTAATTCAAGATGGTAAGCTACCTTGCCAACTTTCCCGATAATTTTAAATGGTCCAATAAACCTCGGGCTTAACTTCCCCCTTTTTCTGAATCTAATAACGCCCTTCCAAGGGGAAACTTTTAGCATGACCATGTCGCCAACCTGGAATTCGATTGGCCTTTTTCTTTTATCAGCATACGCCTTTTGTCTGTCTTGAGCCGCTTTCAAATGTGCCCGAACTATATCTATCTTTTCATTCGTGGCTCGTACTATATCTTGACGAGCGAGTTCACGTGGACCCACTTCACCCCAACATACCGGGGTTCGACACTTCCTACCGTAAAGCATTTCGTATGGTGCCATCTTAATACTAGATTGGTAACTGTTATTATACGAAAACTCGACTAACGGTAGGTGAACATCCCAACTGCCTCCAAAGTCAATTATACACGCCCGTAGCATGTCCCCCAATGTTTGTATCGTTCTTTCACTTTGTCCATCCGTTTGAGGATGGTACGCAGTGCTAATGAACAATTTGGTTCCCATTTGCTCTTGGAAATCTCGCCAGAAATTTGAAGTGAACCGGGTATCCCTATCAGACACGATGGACACCGGCACCCCATGACGTGCTATTATTTCATTGGTGTAAACTTCTGACATCTTTTCTGACGTATAAGTCTCACGAATCGGAATGAAGTGAGCACTTTTCGTCAATCGATCCACCACTACCCATATGGCATCAAAACCACGATTCGTTTTAGGCAACTTGGTTAGTAGGTCCATTGTGATATGTTCCCATTTCCAAACCGGAATTTCTAACGGTTGGAGTTTGCCGTATGGTTTCTGATGCTCCGCCTTGACTTGTAAACATGTCAAGCATTTTTCCACATACTTCGCCACATCCCTCTTCATTCCGGGCCACCAATAATTTTGTTTCAAATCATTGTACATCTTGGTCGCACCCGGATGAATTGAGTAACGGGATTTATGAGCTTCATTAAGTAGAAGCGCCTTCACTCCACAGGTATGTGGGACCCATATCCTTCCGGATCGAGTCTTTAACCCGTGATTCCCATCCGACAAATCTTTCAACTGACCAATTATTCTTTCTTTCTTCCAATTCTCTTCTTTTACTGCTTCTAATTGCGCCTCTCGAATACGTTCAAGTATACCCGAGGTTACCACGAGTTGCATCGATCTTACTCGTATCGGGACATAATCCGTTTTTCTGCTCAAAGCATCCGCCACCGCATTAGCCTTTCCTGGGTGATATCGTATTTCGCAATCGTAGTCTTTCACCGTTTCCAGCCATCTCCTTTGTCGCATATTTAACTCCTTCTGATCGAAGAAGTATTTCAAACTCTTGTGGTCGGTGAATATGGTGCACCTTACCCCATACAAGTAGTGCCTCCATATTTTTAATGCAAACACTACCGCCGCCAACTCGAGATCGTGTGTGGGATATTTCTTCTCGTGTATCTTCAATTGCCTCGAGGCATAGGCTATTACCTTGCCCCGCTGCATCAACACGCAACCGAGTCCCGATAGTGAAGCATCCGAATAAACCTCCATGTCTTCGACTCCGTCCGGCAATGTCAATACCGGAGCTTGAGTTAACTTTTCTTTTAGCGTTTGAAACGCTTTCTCTTGATCAACACCCCAAATGAACCTTTCTTTCTTTCGTGTTAGCTTTGTTAGTGGTGACGCAATCTTGGAGAAATCTTGAATGAATCTCCTATAGTATCCCGCAAGTCCCAAAAAGCTTCTAATTTCAGAAGGGTTCTTTGGAGGATTCCATTTTGACACAGCCTCTATCTTTGACGGATCCACCAATACTCCGTCGGCACTTATGACATGGCCAAGAAATTGTACCTCTCGTAACCAAAAGGCACATTTAGAGAATTTTGCATATAACTTCTCTCGTCTAAGGGTCTCTAACACTTCTTGTAAGTGATGTGCGTGTTCAGCTTCACTTTTCGAATACACCAAGATATCATCGATAAACACGATGACCGACTTATCCAGCATTGGCTTGCAAACCCGGTTCATGAGGTCCATGAAAGCCGCGGGTGCGTTTGTTAGCCCAAATGACATCACGAGGAATTCGTAATGTCCGTATCTCGTGCGGAAAGCCGTCTTCGGCACATCTTCTTCTTTGACCTTCAGTTGGTGGTACCCCGATCTAAGGTCAATTTTGGAAAACCAGTTCGCACCTTGTAGTTGGTCGAATAAATCATCTATCCTCGGGAGCGGGTATCGGTTCTTTACCGTGAGTTTGTTTAACTCCCGGTAATCGATACACATGCGCATGCTCCTGTCTTTCTTTCTCACGAACAACACCGGTGCGCCCCAAGGAGACACACTCGGCCTTATGAATCCCTTGTCAAGCAGGTCTTGAATTTGGGACATCAGCTCTTGTAATTCCGACGGTGCGAGTCGGTACGGGGCTTTTGCTACGGGTTTCGCGCCCGGAATCAATTCGATCCCGAACTCTACTTCCCGTTCAGGCGGTATTCCCGGTAAATCCTCCGGAAACACATCTTCATAATCTCGTACTACCGGTACCTCTCCAATCTTTCGTGATTCTTTTTCGGACTCATTAGCGTATATTATGAATGCCTTGCATCCTCGCTTCATAAGCTTGTGAGCTTTCAACATTGAACATACTATAGGGTTGCCTCCTTTTTCGCCATAAATGGTGACGTGTTTCCCGCTCGGAGATGTTAGTTTTATCTCTTTACGAAAACACACGATCTTTGCATGGTGTTGAGATAGCCAATCCATCCCAACGATTACTTGAAATTCTCCCATTGAGATCGGGATTAGGTTTATCAAATATTCTTCGTCGTCAATGCTCAGTTTACAGTTTTTACATACATCACAAACAATAAAGCTCTTGTTATTACCTATCTCTACTTCTAAGGGCACAGGTAATTTTGTTAGAACAAACGAAGGATGTCGAATAAATCCATATGAAACAAAGGATTTATTCGCACCCGTATCAAATAACACGTGTGCAGGAATTGAATTTACAGCAAATATACCTGAGACCACGTCAGGTTCAACCTTTGCTTCTGCGGCGGTTAATTGAAAAGATCTTGCCTTTCCTTTAGGGGCTTCACCTTTCGGTTCCTGCCCATCCTTCTTTCCAACCAGCTCCGGGCATTCCGACTTCTTGTGACCCGTTCGATAACAATTGTAACAAACCGTCACTTTCTCCGGGCATGATATAGCCATATGTCCCGTTTTCTTGCATATGGGACAAGGCTTATCCTTGTAACGGCATTCGCCTTTATGACCCTTCCCGCAGATTCTGCAACTTGGCGACCCGCCTTTCGTATCAGATTTCTTTGCGCTTTCGTTTGTTCGTGCCTTCTTAGTAGGGCTTGGATTCACATCTTGTGCCCTTCGTTCACCCCGTTCTATGCTCTTTTTCAGTTCGATCTCCCTTTCCCGAGCAGCATTGACAATCTCGGTAAGGGTCTCGTATTTTGAAGGGGTTATGAACTCTCTATACTCCGCACTTAGCATGTTATGGTAGTAATAGACCTTTTATTCTTCATTTGTCACCAAATCATCACAGAACTTTATCTTGTCCATAAACATCCCCGTGATCTTGTCTATGGATTCACCCTTGTGTCTGAGTTGCATGAACTCTTCCTTGATTCTATTTATGACCGCTTTGGGACTATGGTGTTTAAGAAACGGCGTCTTAAACTCCTCCCATGTCATGGCCTTAACCGCTTCACTTCCAATCTCCTTCTTTTTGTTATCCCACCAGTCTTTCGCTTGACCTCTTAATTGACCCGTACCATAAGCTACGTAGTCATTTTCATCACAATGAGTTCTCTCGAATACTCCTTCGATATCACTTAGCCATCGTTGGCACACAATTGGATCAACCTCCCCATTATATATTGGTGGTTTACAGGCCATGAATTCCTTGTATGAACAAGGCTTTCGTCCACCATGCTTTTCCTTTGCTGAATTTGAATCATCTTCCAATTTCTTGATTCTCTCTTCTACTATTGATAAAACTGTGTTTTGAATTTTATCAATAAAGCCCGACAAACTGTTTTCGATCGCCTTTCCAACCTCTTCGGGAATCGCTTCCCTCATTTGTTCGGTGACTCTTGGCACCGCTTTATCATTACCTCCATCAGCCATCTCTATTTCTGAAATGTTTACATAGGTTGTTAAACATTCCATTTATGACACACGCTTTACTTGTTTTGATTTAATCAAGTTCATAACTTGATTTAATCATTCTTGTTTCAATTCAATCAAGTTCATAACTTGATTTAATTATTCTTGTTTCAATTCAATCAAGTTCATAACTTGATTTAATTATTCTTGTTTCAATTCAATCAAGTTCATAACTTGATTTAATTATTCTTGTTTCATGCATTTCTTGTATTTGAGTGAGCTTACACACTCTTTTCATGCATATTTGTTCATGATTTATTTCTATATTCTCTATTTTCTACTTAAACGATTAACTCTTACCGGATGCTTGATCAAGCTTGAACCGAACACTTTGTTGACAACCTTAAGCTCCGATTACCAACTTGTAAGACCCTTGTTATATTACTAGATTTAATAACATAAGACCTTGCATTTCATGCCAAAATTTGGAGTTTACAAAAACTTACAAGACTAGAGAATTTTAATTAGACACAACATTCACATATTGATCCTACGAAACCATATTCAAGACAGAAACTACAATTGTTTACATAGTTTTAAAACAAAAGATCAAGTGCGGAAGCGTTGGTTGGAGTGTTCGGTTCGGATACTTATGCTTGATCATCATCCTTCTACTTGAATACCTGAAAAACTGAACATTTTAGACAAACATTAGTATTATGATTCTTGGAATTTACGTGTTCAAACCATGTCCGAAAACGTATACAAGAAAATCAAATTTTAAAATTTATTAAAATCACATCAAACTGGGCTCCACCGTAACTTACGGTGACACCGTAAGTTACGGTGGCTTATGGACAATTGAGACCTACCGTAACACAGTAGAATCCCATCGTAACAAATTACTGGCCACCGTAAATTACGGTATCACCGTAATTTACGGTGCACGCTGAATCAGTTTTTCTTGTTCTGATTTTAGTTTGGCTGATTCTTTTCTTATGTCGAAACAGCTTAATTTCATACAAAATTATTAAATGACTAAGTTAGTTACCCATATCCAACATTTTTTACTTATGATAATACTTGACCATTCTCTCAAGAGAATAACTACGGAATAGTCTACAAGCTTGTTTTGGCCCGTTTGAGTGCTAAATTAAGCACCATTCAGGGTATGCAAGAAACCATGTTTATCACTTGTTCAAGATACTAGTCATATTCGTGACATATTAGTAATCTTGATTATCATGATCAAAATGTCTACATAAAACTAACATTTATGCATAATATAACGAAATGATAAATTCCGTACTTCTAGAGCACGCCTTTCCCCTGTGAATTCCCTCCGGCTTGTCCGCTTGATGATCCGGACTCTTTGCCTAGAAAATTCAGTTTTACAACTTGTTTAGAACTCTTTTCATGACCATAATCACATCATTATGAGCCTTGACTAAATCTGCGTTTTCCTCTTATTCTAACATTTAAATCCTCACTTAAGCATTTCAACGAACACCTAACGAGTCAGATTTTTCTACAATCATTACTAAGTTCATGACTTGCAATTTAACATCTAATTTCACTTTAATTAAGCAAATTGTACCCATTTAAACATTCAAATTACTGAATTTCCTCATACAATTCAGCTTTTCACTAGATTAAAAATTCATAATCCTAGTGTTTGTCTAGTCTTTACAATATCATAAATTTACTTACAATGGTGATTGTAGTTTCTTCAAGTATCATGCAATGATTTTCACAAATAATCATCTAGGGTTTAACTCTAAACAACATATTACTTCAAGATTCATTCATGCATGACATATCTAGGTTCAATTTCAGTTATTCACCATTAACCTAGAATTCGTGGTGAATCAAAATATCAAAATTATACATACCTTTTGATCCCTATGACGAGGTGATCACTAATTTGTGTTTAGAATTTGATTTGAAACGGATTTGAGGCTTCAATTTAGTAGATTTTGGTGTGAAGCTAGGGTTTGGAAAAATCCCCTGTTCCCCCCTCTTCTCTTGATCGACCAGACACACCAATTTTGGTGTGTTTGGTTTGGTTTTTGTTACAATTAGTAACTATCTTTCACTTTTGACAAGTTTAAACCCTTAACTATTATTTTCCCTTAAGTTTAAGTGTTTTAACCATATTATGAATTATTTCAAGACTTGAATTTAACTAGGTTAAGTTCCTAGTTGGTAAATTCTTGTTTGTTATTTCCTTAAAATTTTAATATAAGGATTTATATTCTCGGGGTGTTACATTTGTGTTTAATCTCGGTTACACAGTTGCACATTCTAAGTCTAGACTTAACATAGGATTATTCTCAAATCCTAATCTGGAAACTTTTGCTTCCAAATTTTTATATATACGTCGCCAAGCGAAAAAGCTGTAATAAGAATTCTCCACATCTGGAGCCTTGAAATGTTGAGCTTAGTACCGCGACCAGGATGAAACGTGCAACCTCGGAGAAAGCATTCAGGAATTGAATGAAAAAGAAACTCCTTTTGCTGAAGATCGTTTCCTTAATAGTCCTTCTAAGGACATATTTATTTTTTAGTCCCTTCAAGGACAACATTATTCCTTTCAAAGTCCCTTTTAGGGCAAACCTGAATTTTAATTTTATAATGGAATTACTGAATATTCATCTTAATCAGGAAATATTAAATAAATGGAAAATAACATTCCTTTTATAAGATCTACCATTATAATAAAATGGCAAAATCTAAAAAGGACAAGACCTAGCCTCGTGTCGTATTAAGACCTGGCCAAGATGACAGTTCCTAAATTTAGATTCAGATCCTTATTAACATTCCTTTTGCAAGATCTACCATTATAATAAAATGGCAAAATCTAAAAGGACAAGACCGAGCCTCGTGTCATATTAAGACCCGGCCAAGATGGCGGTTCCTCAATTTAGATTCAGATCCTTATTAACATTTCAATTTAGAAATTGCTCTGCGTTAATTATTAAAAAGAATCTTAAGGATAAAACCTAGCCTAAATGTCAATGCTGACATGGCCAAGATGGTAAAACGTAGCCTAAATGTCAATGCTGACATGGCCAAGATGGTAAAACCTAGCCTAAATGTCATTGCAGACATGGCCAAGAAGGTAAAACCTATCCAAAAGATTCCTAACCCAACTAAATGATCTCTGAATCATGGGTTAAATCATCAATTAAGATGATCATATTTTGACCATACGTGGTAATATAACGCCTACGGGCCTTGCTCATTTCTACATGAGCCAAAAGACAATGGTAGCTATGACTCCCTGTCAGATAAAGGTAATGAACTAGGTTCAAACCTTCATGCTTTGATTCTCTGAAATCATAGCTTATAATTTATAAATGTCCTTGTGACTAGGCCTGTTGAGCCAGTATACCTTAAAAGCCTTGATTCTCTGAAATCATAGCTTATAATTTAAATTGTCCATGTGACTAAGCCTTATGTGCTAACATATATTGTTATTGTTTATAATTAGGATAAATTATAATAGAAATCCTAAATAAATATGATTAATAAATTAACCAAATATGGTCTCTGTTTACCATGGTTAATGAATTTCCCTAAGGGGCAATTCCGTAATAAACATCCCTTATAAGGGAAGTGCCTACGGGCTATAGTTAATGTCCTCTGAGACTAAAGACAGTGGTAGCCTACAGCTCCCTGTCAGGAAAAGGTAATGAACTTTGATTCAAACCTTAATGCCGCGATTCTCTGAAATCATGGCTTATAAATTTAACTTGTCTACGCGACTAGACCATTTGTGCTATTATTAACTTATAAATTAGGATTTATGATAAAAATCCTGAATAAAATAAATATCCTTCCTTCCCTGTCAGTATGCATTTTAAAAAGAATCTTAAAGGTGAAACCTAGCCTACGCGGCCAAGATGGTGAAACCTACTCAAGGGATTCAGATCCTTGTTAACACCTAAGAACGTGTTAGCACTCTTGACAAATGTGATTCGAGAAAATCACAACAGTCATCCTTATATTGGATTCTTCCAATTCTCTTATCTAGCCTAGTGATTTAGGAATCATGGCTTATATCATCCCATAAGATGATCATATTATAAACATCCGTTAGTGATGTTTTGCCTACGGGCTATAATATATTGTCCATTTGAGACATTGACAGTGTTATCTTTGTGATTCCTTGTCTGAGGTGGTGAGCTATGCTCAAGCCAAATAGTCAATATGATTAATGCAATCACGACTTATATCATCTAATAGGATGAACCTATTATAAACATCCATTAGTGATGTTTCGCCTATGGGCCATATTATATTGTCCATGTATGACAAAGACATTGTGATCTTTACGATTCCCTGTCCAAGGTAGTGAGCTATGCTCAAGCCTAATAGTCTATATGATCAATGCGATCATGACAAAAATCATCAATACGATGATTAAAAATTTTAACATCCTTAATGATGTTTTGCCTAAGGGCTATATTATATTGTCCTATTGAGACAAGGCAATTGTAGTCTTTTGTGATTCTTTGCCCAAGGGGGTGAGCTATACTCGAATCCCATAGTCTATACTATCATTGCGATCCTGACTAGTATCATCAGTATGATGATCACAATATTAACATCCCTCGTGAGGAAATGCCTACGGGCTATACTTTATTCTAGTGTCGGTAAGACAAAGATAGTAGTGATCTTTATGATCCCCTGTTCAAAATGGTGTGATTATACCCAAACCTAATAGCCAATATGATCGATGTGATCATGACTAATATCATTAGATACGATGGTTATATATAAACATCCATCAGTGATGTTGATTGGCTTACCTTTCTGCCAAATGAATCGTCTTTCAAGACGATGACAGTTGTAGTCTATGACTCCCTGTCCAAAAGTGAAGAACCATGTTCAAACCTTGAAGCCCTAATCTAATAAGATTGCGGCTAATAAATTAAGGTCCTTGGTGATAGACCATCGAGTTATGTTTTAAAGTCATTCATGACAAGCCTATGTGCTATAATTTGTCATTCGTGACAAGCTAACATATTAAATGTTAACATTCCTGGTGACAGGCCTTTTGTGCCAGATTTGATAAATGTCCTTATGAAAAGGCCGTTTGTGCCATATCTAAATGACCTTTGCGACAAGGCCTTCGTGTCGTATAATCATTTATGTCCTTCATGACTGAGCTTTATGCCATATCTTTCTACGTCCATCGAGACAGGCTTCTATGCCATATATGTATATATATAATAAAAGTCTTGTAAGGCTAGCCTTTGAGCTATTTATAATCGTCCTTGTGACAAAGACAGTTGTGACATTATGGTCCCCTGTTAAGCAGGTATTGGACTCGCTCCAAACCTTAAATGCCATTGATAGTCCTTTTGTGACCTAAGCTAAATGTAATAGATATACATTCAAATAGCATTCATTAAAAATGTTCAGAACATAATAGCCCATTCGGTTTATGAATGCCGTGGCTAATCTAAGTCAGGTCATCAGAATAATGACTAATAATTGTTAAATCTTGGTGATTGGTACCAAGTTTCGAGTATGGAAAACTCGGATGAGGTAGACGACAGTCGCAATACTATTAATGCGACGAAAGTTAATAAAACTACAAACGTAAACCTCAATATTAATGGAGTTAATCTCCAGGCTGTGGTTGACGCAGCAGTTGGAAGGACCATAGAAAGATCATGAAACAATCCAAAGAGGCGAATGCTCCTCGCTCTGAATTTCATTCAAAACCATGTTCAATTGCTCATGAGAAGAGTTTTGTTCACACACGAATATGAAGGATGAACCAAAGGAGGAGGATAACTCCCAGAAATCTAAGAAGAAGAGCAAGTACAGGCTTAATAAGAACCAACAAAAGTTCAGTAAGAAGCCTGTATGTAAGAATTGCTATAAAAGACACTAGGGACAGTGTCGATTAGAACAAAGACCAAAGCAGTGTGGCATCTGCTAAGGAAACTGGTCATCATTCCCAGGAATGTAGGGACATAAAGAATGCACTCTATTACGGCTGTGGTGAGCAAGGCCGCATCAGAACTAGATACCATAAAGCTGTCAAAGAAGGTACAGTTAAGCCTGGAAAGGCTAAAGGAAGAAATGCCTGAACTCACCTGATGAATGCCAAGAGGCAGTTCACGATGTCATCAAATACATTCCTTATCATTTACCAATGATAATTTCTGCTAAGTGTCCTGTTTTTAATACAGGCAATAATAAATCTTCATAAACCATAAGCTTAGCAAACTTTTATATTATCCACAAGGTATAACTTACCAAGAAACCATAGTAACCGATTCTTCTAGTATCGGCAAGGAATCCTTTCGAAAAATCTAAGAGTACTCTTTCTTCGCATAGAGTACGACAACATATGTTATTTTAATTATTTTTCTCATTGTTTTTCTATCGCCTGCGAATGCCAAACTATATTTGATAAAAGTGCCATATGAGGATTGGCGTATCTTAGTGTGTCCCATAGATTACTTCCATGCCTGATCAGCATGGAGGTTTAATACATGGAACCCCTGAGATATCCCAATGGTCATATTGTACTAAAGTCGACTAGTAGTATTCAAATAAGATATCCAGAATGGACTTGTCCAAGTAAATGTTCCCGATTAAGAAATTCGTGGACTTATAGCATAAATGTGTCACTTATTTGACACAAGCAATTATGGATGAACTGGAGCCTGAGATATGGGAAATCTCTGTAGCCTCCTTGTATCTTGATCACCTTCTCCAAAGATTTACCCTGTTTACCTCCTGAGGCTAGTAGAGTTAAGATTAACATCACGCTTAGGGTTGGAGTGTTGTAAGAACTTCGTGTTGATCATGGAATAATCAAATCTTGATTAAGTAAACTTTAAGATGAGGGATTCATATAGCCTAACTTAATATTCCGAGAGTTTGATAAGGAAGACGGTTCATTTTGCTTATGCATTAATTACCGCAACCCTAATTTGGGCAATGATTGAGGATCGCCATCAGTTGCCCAGGGTCATCGATTTGTTCGACTAACTGTAAGGATTAGCTACTCCTTAAGATTAGTTTTGAGCAGTGGTTGGAATAACCATCTCACCTTAAGATGAGATTTTCCATAATAGTTACTAAATAAGTATCAAGGTGGCTCCTTTGGAGACCTCGTATAAATGAAATATCGAAACATCTGTAGGATGGACGAGACTTTGAGAAGTCCACATGTAAGAATCTGAAAGTTGCATTGGAAACAATGAATAAGGTTCATGCAAATCTCTAATCATATGTAAGCTGCCAGTATTCGGCAGAAAATCAAGAATTTACGAAGGTAGCAAACCTCCTAAGATCTTGTTAAAGAATAAGGCTCAACAAAAAGTGTCACCCAAGAAAGGTGTGCCAAATTTGTTAAATTTCAGGCTAGTTAAGCTCTGAATATATAGAGCCATTCGAAGGAAATCGAATGTATCAAGATCAAGTAGCTTATAAGTTAAAACCAATTCAAGGAGCTTGGCGGAGCTCGCAATACATTGCACACCAGTGATTGAAGGATGTGTTTCGCCCAAAGACAAGGAAAGGCAATGATACGATATGGGTTATAGATGAGAGACTGACAAATTCAGCACATTTCTTGCCCATTAAGGAGACTTATAGCTCCGACATGTTAGCCCAGTTATACGTTGATAAGATTGTAGCCATACATGGCATACCTGGGTTGAGGCTTTCTCATCGGCAGTTTATTTAATTAATCGCTTACCGACCCCTATCCTTGGAGAAAAATCTCCGTTTGAAATTCTATATAACCAAGCACCTACATATGCTTCCCTTCGTGCTTTTGGGTGTCGTGTATACCCTTTCTTACGAGACTATGCCCAAAATAAACTTGCACCAAGAAGTATACCATGTATCTTTCTTGGATATTGTTTCAAATTTAAGGGGTATCGATGCCTAGATCCCTCCACATCTCATACTTATGTCACACGGCATGCCCGTTTTGATGAGACCTACTTTCCATATAATCAATCCACCACAGCCAACCCAATCACCACGCTTGAGCTATCCACCTTTTTGGACACATCCCACATTACATCGCACACTCAACATAATACTTCCTCCTCAAAGCCTACTTATATACCTACTACCCTTCCCCAACATGTAACACCTTGAAAATTCACGTCCTATATTGTGTTGACACGTGTCATATGTTTGAACGTGTGAAATAATGTTCTAGAAGGACTAAAGTTGACAATCATGGAAAGTATGTGAATATACGTATTCTAAATGTCAACAGTGAATAAATATGTTGTATATTAACCCTACATGATGCTCATACCTTCAAACGAATAAATCATGGATCATACGAAGCTAAATATAAAGGAAAGTGAGAGATTACAAACTACAGGGGTTAAATGTGTCAACATGTTTAAGTTATACCTCTGAGTGACCTTTTGACAAACCCGAAGCTTTGTAACGGTTAATTATGCTCACTAGAATGCACGTTATAAATTTCATAAAGTTTCGTTATCGTATGAGCAAGTTGTGATCAAATTCGTATGTGAGGGGTTAAAGCGTCAACGTTGAAAGTTAGGACTTTTCGGGTAACAATAATGTTAACCGGGGACTTAACAAAATGGGTATATGTCTTAAGGCCCCTAAACATCAGTTTGGAGGGCTCAAAGTGCAAGAAAATGATGTCTAAACAAAGCTTGAAGAGCCAAGGATCAAAACACAAAAATCAAAAGTTGAAGATCTTGTCAGAATAGGCCTGGCGCGACGCGAGGCCCATGGGGGGGGGCTTAGCGTCACGCGAGGGGCTGTCTGATGCGAGTTCTTTGAGTTTTTGCCTGCCATTTGCATTCTAATCGACTCTTGAACGATTTTCCTCATCTTGCTTGACCCCTAAGTGCCTCCTAAACACTTAGGGACATGTGTTGATGATTCATGGTCCATGCTAGACTTGTGTGTCAACAATTTGTGGTGATTAAACCACTATATAAAGGCCTCTAAGTTGCAAACATGCTTCACACATTCATTCTTACAAATCTGATCATTTGTGGAGCACAAGAGCACCTTCCAAGCCTCCCTAGTCGACCATTAGTCAGTTGTAAGTATGCTTAACCTCCTTTAATTTAGTTTAGCTTAGTTATTTAGCTAAAAGTCAAACCGTCGTAATTAACGGTTGACTTTACGATTAATCACTAATGGTCCAGTGATTAGTCGAATCAAAAGTAGTTATAAGCTGGTAATTATGTGGGTAATAAACCCTTAAAAGGGTTCCCCTGATTACCACTCTAACCAGGTCAAAAGTCGGGTCAAACTTGCTAAGAAAAAGTCAACAGGATACTTAACTTTCAATTTATGCATAATTAGCAATGTAGAACATATACAACCTGTTTGATCATTAATATAACTTGGTAATTAGTGTAAGAACATGTCTAAACATGTTCAACCCGACAATTTCCTGTTTAGACCCGGTTCGGAACCGAAAGGCGCATAGTTTGACTTATACTTTGACTTTCAGTTCTGACCCGTTTAGGCATGATTTAGAAATGCCTTAGAGCTTAATTTGGACCAGGTAACATGCTAGTATAACCCTCTGTGATTATACACCATGGTTCGATAGTTAACCAATTAATTCGCATGATTCCGTTAATTGCTCATATGTTGACCATTATGCCCTTATTACCTTAAAACGTGATTTTTGGGAATGTAAAAGAGTAGAAACTTTAATTACTGGTATATAAACTTGTATGCAAAGTTTGACATCAGTTTGATGTATAGATTGAGAGTTATGCTCATTAGCGCAAAATAAAAGCTTTATGTTAATTAAATGGCGTAATTAGCGTATAGCCTAGTTAAGCCTACTTTTTAATATCAAACTCCTTACCCACTGATATCCTTGGCATCATTGTATTATAAAATGGCCACGACTTAAGCGCGGGGTGTAGGCGTACACCCGTCAGTGCACAAAAGAATAACGTGGTGTGTCTATTGATCTTTAACCCGGACAGGATCCGGGCTACTGAACGCACAAATAACATGTAATTCGTTCACAAGATTATATATTTAAATAATTCTCCCAAGTTATAAAAGATTAATTTTGCCTCTGTGCATTTTAATCAAATTATCAAAGATATTTTATGCCATGTGCATCCAAACCAATTTTTAATCATTTTTAAAATGAGTCAGTTGAATGTATTTACCAGTGTAAACTAACGTATTTTCCAAAAAAGCTAAATGCAGGTACTATACGTAATAGGTTGGCTACTCCAGGCATCAATAATCAAGTCTCGCAAGCTTTAGATGTTAAAGTCTGTTGAACTATTAATTCCATTTTATTTTCGATCCGTCTGTGGATAAACTTCCGAATATTGTGACATTTGATATTACAATATTAAATTCGGTTGAAACTTATCTTTTATATTGCTTCCGCTGTGCATATTAAATATTGTGTTGTTTGACTATTATGTTGCCAACCACGTCACGATACTCCCCCACCGGGCCCACCGGTGACACGTGGAAATCGGGGTGTGACACAACATCCTACTACTACCCCCACACAACACTCACATGCAACAATTCCTTTTTTCTAACCACCCCAACCATTCGTCAACCCCGCCCCGGCCATATCGGCTCAACAACAAACTCACACTAATCCCCCTCTTTCACCTACCACCTCGAGCTCCTCATCCACATCACCATCACCATCATCCTCGACCACCACTCCATCCAACACTCCTCCGAACTCGCGTACACACTCACCCACCAATACGTCTAACAACCCGATCCCTACACCCTCGCCACCCATTTCCACACACCCCATGACCACTCGTGCTAAAGCCGGGATATTCAAAATTCGTCACCGTGCCAACTTATCACACACCCGCACCATTCCATTACATCAAGCCTTATTTGCTACATCCGACCCTAAAACATATCAAACAGCTTCAAAAGATGTTAAATGGGTTCGAGCTATGCAAACTGAACTCGATGCTCTTCACAGAAATCAAACTTGGACACGTGTGCCGCGTCCATCCGAGTGCAATGTTATTGGTTCGAAATGGATCTATCGAACCAAATTTCATTCTAATGGCTCCATTGACCGCCATAAAGCACGTTTGGTGGCTCAAGGTTTTAGTCAAATTCCAGGACTTGACTACTCGCATACTTTCAGCCCAGTTGTTAAAGTCACTACTGTTCGTACTGTCCTAGCCTTAGCCGTTACACATCAATGGAAACTACACCAGTTAGATGTCAACAATGCCTTTTTACATGGCTATCTTAACGATTGTGTGTTTATGGAGCAACCTCCGGGCTTTATCGATTCCCAGTTTCCCAATCACGTGTGCAAACTTAAAAAATCCATCCATGGTTTGAAACAAGCCCCCAGGGCATGGTTCCATCGCCTAAGTACATTTCTTACAAACAACGGTTTCTTGTGTAGTCGTGCCGACCCATCATTATTCATCTTCAAAAAAGAGTCTTGTGTCATGTACCTTCTTGTTTATGTTGATGATCTCATTCTAACCGGAAACCAACCCAATACTCTCACTTCCTTTATTGATAGCCTACACAAAGAATTTGCCATAAAAGATCTGGGAGAACTCAATTACTTCCTTGGACTGGAGGTTACCTACACACCAAATGGAATTTTTTTGAATCAATCTAAATACACTTTAGATATTTTAACTCGTGCAAAGATATTGGATGCTAAACCAGCTCCAACACCTTTAAGCACAAATGTTTCTTTTGTCTCTACAGGTGAATTATTTTCAGATCCTACGCATTACCGTTCTCTTGTTGGTGCTCTCCAGTACTTGACGATCACGAGGCCTGACATCTCGTATGCTGTAAATCAAGTCAGGTAATTTTTGCATGCTCCAACTGTGACGCACTATCAGGAAGTCAAACGAATTCTTCGCTACATTAAAGGTACCCTTGCATTTGGTCTCCACTACGGCCGTCCCACTCATACATCTCTCCTTGGTTATTCTGATGCTGACTGGGCTAGATGTTTAGAAACTCGTCGCTCCACCTATGGTTATTCTATCTTCTTAGGAGATAATCTGATCTCTTGGAGCGCTAAAAAACAACCCACAATTGCTCGCTCAAGTTGTGAATCTGAATATAGAGCCATGGCCAATACTGCTGCAGAGATTGTTTGGATAACACATCTATTACAAGAACTTCATGCGTTACCTCTGGATCGTCCAACTATCTTATGTGACAATCAAAGTGTTATTTTCCTTACGCAAAACCCCATATCTCATAAACGAGCTAAACACATTGATCTTGACTATCACTTTTTGCGAGAACTTGTTTCGTTTGGCAAGTTGGCTACCAAATTTGTTCCAACCAAGCTTCAAGTGGCTGACATATTTACCAAGAGTCTTCCGAGTCCTCAGTTCATCAACTTTCGTCAAATGCTTTGCATTGGTCCGCCACCGTTTCGCTTGAGGGGGGATGTTAGATGACACTCTTTATAATTATTGTACGCATTTATATATTCTTCATTCTGTAAGGTTCTTATTGTAAATTGTGTATGTATAAATTGTACTCCTCTATTCTGTAATGATCATTCGATTTCCTCAGTTTAATAGCTTCCATACCCACAATATGCCCTATCCCCTACAATTTTTTACACAACCACTGCCTCATACTCTACTACAAGGTCCTACTCTAGTTGCATTTGGTCGATACGAATACACTTTAGAAGATTAACAATCATTCAAACCGTCTACACTAGGGAACCGAAAATTTCGGTCCCCACGTGACTATGAGGATCGAACACTTTCGATTTTTGAAGGTCTTGATGATGACGATACTGTTCCAAAAACGCAATTGCAACAATATAATGAAGAATACAATTTGGATGATGATATTTTAGAAATGCAAGTTCAGCAAGATTAAAATGAGTTGGTTCAAGTAAACAAAGGAAGATTCACTGGATGTGCGGAGAGCTAAAATTTGACAAACGACGAAGAAATAGCTTTGGTTAAAGCATTGTGTTATTGCTCCGAAAACAAGAAAGTCGGAAATCAACAAAAAAGAAAAAGTATTGGAATGCGGTGCTTAAAATTACTGCTCACTCGTGGGTGGAAGCGATGGAACGAGCCATCAAATAGTTTAAAAATGGACCCCTTTGAATACATAAACGAATGAGTTCACAGGCTTTGGAATGAGTCAATATGGGTCGTGTTTTACATCGACAGCAAAGCTTGCACGCCACACAGTCTGTAATGATGTTTCTTCTAGCTAGGCCAACGAGGGTCGGTAATATGTCTTGCGCTTTCCAAACAAACGTGTTGAGTTTCTTAGGAATCCATGAGGTCCACTTTCATTTACTTTTTGTTAATCTGTATATATAATCCCACATAAATGTTTATGATTTGGTCAATCGAAATCCTAAATTGTCCGTTTACTAAAGAATGTTATATGTATACGTAATCTAAGATGTGACCCTAACTCAATAAACCTAATAATGGGCTTAACCCTACTACTCGAGATTAGAGATTGAACATTTCGTTTATTTTTTTCAGGAACCAAAACCGGTTTCTAGATTGGCTAGCTCTTGCTCAAGCCGGTTTTGGGTTGAAACCGGTTAGGTTCCTCTCCAGTTTGATCTGTTTTTTAGACTTGTTTGAATCCAAAAACCGGTTCTTGCGCGCACTTTTTTAGTACTTTGATGACAAAAAAGTAAGAAAACATAAAAATTTTATAGTTTTTGAACTATTTTAGGGTAAAAAATAACCCCTTTTTTACGGATATTGAAAACAAAATCAATAAAACCAAATAACTGGACCAGTTTTTCTTACCGGTTTGGAACCGCTTTTTTCGTGTTGGTTTCCACACCGGTTTCACTTCGGTTTTTCGTCTAAAGAACCTAACTGGTTCGTGTGATTTCGGTTCTAAACTAGTTCACGCAGGTTCTTAAAAATCGGTTCGGTTAACGGGTTTTATGTTCATCACTCGAGATATTTATTACAAGTTAGTGACTTGAATGTTAATCTACCGATATTCAAGATGTTACAATCTAACAGATAGCATCAATGTAATGATGTCACTGGAGAAATTAAGTTCATTTCATAAAGACATTACACGTGTGTGTTTTCAGCTCATTGGTTACATGTATGTTTTGCCACTGTGTCTTACGTCCCAATGAGTTTTCGTCAAAGCAGAAAGAAAATATAAAGTTAAATTACTTAATCACTAATCTTTTAGCTTAAAAAAAACCTTTTCGACTTAGAAAATGTAAAATGTTTAGAGATAATATTTTATCTTTGATTTTATACGCTGAATGAAATCTGAACTTCTAATTTTTTTGAAACTGATCACGTATTTTCGGACATAAGATGTGATGCAACCCACATATTAAACAACACATATCCACATCGACAGGGATAAAAGAAATTTGTTGTAACAAAAACACACATGTATAATCAGTTTTTGAGTCGAACAACTGTTTTTTTTAGTGGACTACCCGAATATACAACCCCAGCTTTTATACCATCAAGTTTTTTTTTTTTTTTCCAAATATTGTTTTATTCCTAATTTACAACACCTACATTTTCCCTTGTCGGCGGGAATAGTGATGTTGGGTAGTTGGCCAAAAGTGGCGGCCACCCTTTTTTTTTTTTTTAATATAATAGTGATAGTAATTTATAGGTCTTGTCAAATTACAATTGTATCCTAAGTTTAAAATTACGATTATGTCTCCGGTTCAAACTAAAATTTGTCTTTTGCCTCTGCCTAAATTTATGCTTTTCCCCTCAGTAAAAAAATACGCTTTTGACCCAGTTCAAAATAAAATTATTCTTTTTGCCCCAGCTAAATTACGATTTGGTCCTCAGTTTAAAATTACGAGTTCACCCCCTATTCAAAATAAAACTTGGTTGACGGGAATGGTTGTGTTATGTGGTTGGCCAAAAGTGGTGGGCACTTTCGTTTTTTTTTTTCCATATAATAGTTATTTATAGGTCCTGCCAAATTACAATTTTATCCTAAGTTTAAAATTATGATTTTGTCTCCGGTTCAAATTAAAATTTTGGTTTTGCCCCCTGCTTAAATTTACACTTTTGTCCTCAGTTAAAAAATACGCTTTTGCCCCAAGTTCAAATAAACTTATGGTTTTGCCCCTAGCTAGAGTCCTGCCAAATTACGATTTGGTTCCCGGTATAAAATTACAATTTGGCCCCCAGTTCAAAATAAAACTTTGGTTTTGCCCCAAGCTAAAAATTATGATTTCGCCCGCAGTTAAAAAATTACGATTTTCCCCCCAATTCAAAATAAAAAATTAGTTTTGCCCTCAGTTAAAAATATTATTTTACCTCCATTATAAAATTATGATTTGACCTCAACAAAAAAATTGCAATCTTGCCATCGTTTTTTTTGGGCAAAACCATGGTAGTGTTTTATTTTACTTGGTTGAGTCAATTTTGTTTTATTCGTGCGAAACAGCTGCCTAGCACTCGCTAATTGGTCCTGACAAATTATTCTTTTGCCCCCAACTATAAATTACACGCTTGCTATCGTTTTAGTTATTTTTTTTTTATCATAACTATGATACTGTTTTTCTTTAATTGGTTAACTTGATGTATCTTTTTTTATATCGTGTTATAATTAGCATGTATACCTAACCGACATAAAGACGTCCATGTTATTAAACTTTGAAATATTCGGTTTAGCGTCCCGCAACGCGGGCGGCGCATAACTCTAGTTCCTAATACATTCACTATGCTGTATGCTTCAAGAAGGAATGTTAGACGATCGACTTATCAAAAGTTTCCAGGTCCTCCTATAACGAAAAGACAACATATAATACGCATAAACACATGTAATACGTTTAAAAAATTTAAATACATATAGTTATAAATTATGAAACTCGTCATCTTCAAGTTATAATCAACACCACACGATCAACCACACGAAGTGCATCCTCACCGTACGCCACGCTACACCGGAGCACTCATTCTGGCTCCTCTTCTTTACGTGTATCGAACATTCGCGAATCCAAAAAAACAAATCAAAATATCCAGGCTTCCAAAACCAGTCCCACCAGTGAAAACTGAAAAGCCTCTTTTACACCGGCCGTGAAACCGGCCCCGCCGGTGACCGGAAACCACCACCAACAACAACCTCATCGTTAACACACAAGTGAAACTCGGCTTTCTCCCCCTGCTTTTCCGCTATTCTACACTCTTCACACACAGACCGATTCGACTCACCATAAACCCTAGGGTACGCATCTTCAATCCTCGGAAAATTTGTACTCAAACGCGAATCGAATCCGTACAGTCCGTATGAATTCAGAATCATGTTCATGTAATTGTAATCGTAATTGTAATTGTCTCTATGCATCAGTAAATCTCGTAACCGATCGTCGTAAAAGTGAGCATCTGAGTAATAACTATTTTTAACAAGTTGTTGTTTACGGCGATCTCTTCTGGACCGTTTCAACACCACAAGGAAGTAACAGTTCGTTTGTTCTACTATAACAGCGAAATTCACCTTACCGGTGATCAGAAACTTCCGACGGTCCGGTGACATCTTCGATTTCATGCTATCGACTAAATAAGTGGTTAGATTATTATACGAAATACCTATCAATTGGCTCAACATCGTCTGAAACTGTTTATACACGAGATCTGGATGAATCTCAATGTTGCCGACGTTCGTCTCGCGTTCGCCGTCGTATAGAACCACCGGAAACACCGTCGTCGTCGTCGTCGTTGTTGCTGCTGTTGCTGCCACGTCATCATCTTCTTCCACCATATTGTCGTCTGCAATGGAGTTTCGAGAAGAAAGTTTCTAGAGATGTGTATTTATATAAGCGGTGGGTTTAGGGGTTGGGGAAGTAATTAGATGGGATAGGTGGGGGTGTTTTGGTAATTTTGGTATGGGATTCCTTGGGGCCGAAGTTTGTACTTCTGGTGAGTTCGGATGTAATTTTGTGGGTTTTTGTTGTGTGAAAAGACGAGATTGCCCTTGAGTTTCGCGATAGTTTTCTAGAAATTTGTCGTCAAGATGTAATTTCGGTGTAATGAATCATGAATGTATCTACTGTTACTAGATTATTTATGGGAAGTTATTAAAGTAATCCCTTGTGTTTTTTTGTTAGATATTAAGGGCATGTTATAACTTTTGTATGAATAACATAAACAATCTACTTTCATAAAAAGGTTATAGAAAAAATATTATAGATCAGGTTAGCAACATGTGTAATACATGAGTTGAATAAAAAAAAAATAGAGTAAACTTCCGTTTTGCTCCTTGTGGTTTGGTTATTTTAACGGTCTTGCTCCAATCATTTAAAAACGGCTATTTTCCTCCAATAGTTTACTATGTTTTTCCCATTTTGTTCCCGCTTCTAACTCAATCCAAAATATTCATTAACTAAAAGGGTATTTCAGTAATTTTATAAATAAAAGTAAGGGTATTTCAGTTATATACATATATACTAGGTGGAAACCCGTCCGATGGACGCGTGGACATCGTAAACATTGAATGTAAGCCTACGTTTAAAAAAATTACATAAAAACCAAGATATGATCGAAATCATTTAACAAAAATCATAACTTGTATGTCATTTAAGAAAATTCGCCCAAAAAAAATCATTGAATAGTACCTCAAGAGCAGGGATCTCAATGGTGTGTTTGGTTGAAGGGTTGATGATCTTTTCTGTGACCGAGTCAGTAGAGGCAAATTCACCTTCCCAGCTAAGTCCACCATATTGACCTGGAACCAGCTCTGGTGCTATGTACCTAATATTCAATCAAACAATTCAAGTATAATCAGATGAAATTATCATAAGAAACCAAATCGAACAAAAGAGATGATGAGTTACTCACTTGAAGAGGGTTTCAGCAGTCTTTGAAGGTCTAGCAAACACAAACTTGCTCTTGGTCCTTTGTGTGAAGAACAGATTGATGATCTTATAGAAAGCCAAGTACAGAAAAGGCACATTGATAAACACCTGCAGAATCAAAACTTAATTAGGCATTTCATCAAACACTTGATGAACACAATTCAAAGAACAATTCTGCTCTATATGTTAGATTATCTTAATATCTCTTAAATAAAAACAATATAACTACTTGAACTTCCTGATAGCAATAATCTTAGTCTGTTACATAAATTGGTAGTAGGGTTGTTCATAAACCGTTTGAAACCGACATAACCACCCAAACCAAAGAAAGTCTGCTATTTCGGACATGGATAGTGAATAAAACCGAACCGATGATCCATTTAGATCAGACGGGGTCGAAATATATGAAGTTCAAGAGTCACTCAGAAGATAGTTGATGTTGAAGCTGTAGCAAACTCCCCATATATGCAGCAGTTTTTAGAGAATTTTAAAGCCAATCTATAGCTTTAAACCTTCTCATAGCTACAAAAAATGAAAAAAAAAATCATACGTAATACATGACGTTGCAAACACGGGTCGTTTAATGTGATATATAATCATTATAAAACCTTATAATCATTATAAAAGCTTAACGAACATATAAATGATATAAGAATTACCAGGATCAAGCATGTCCAGGAACATCAAGCTCAACAAGCACATTAATTCCCCTTCTTTGATTATAATTGTACAATATAACAAAATTAAAGAAATGCACTTTTGAGTAATAGATACTCTGATATATGGAAATCAAAATTATAATTTACTTGCCTCACAATTTCGGCTGCAGCCGCCATTGTATAGCGTTCTGGTCTTGAATATGCAACTTTCCACAGTTTTTGGAATGAAAGTATTTCCAATGGGAAAGATTGATGATCTACAATGTGCCAGTGCAGAACGTTCTTATATAATAATACACAAAATCATTTATATTATACTTCTTCAGTACCTTATTTTCAATCTTATCAATAAAAACATTAATATGTTGTTTCTAAAAATTCCAAAATGTTGTTTAAAATCATTACAAGATTGTTCAAAGATGACCAAAAAGAAAAACTATGTTTAAAAGAGTAAACCACTCTTTTAGTTGTTCAAACATCTGTTTTCTCCACAAAACACTGTTTTAACCCAACAGTGGTTTCAAACATCTGTTGACCCAACAGTAGTTTCAAAACACTGTTTTAACCCAAAACAGTTGTTTCACTTTTTATCCAAAAAACACTGTTTTAAACGAACAGTGGTTTCAAACATATTTTTTCATCCATCTGTTGACCAAAGTCAACAGATGTATCAACCACTGTTTTACTTTCTAACATCTGTTCACAACAAATATAATTAACTGGTAATCCGCATAAAGGTTAAAAATAGCAAGTAATTAGCAAAAACCCTAATCGAGAGTATCAACAGAGTATATACACAAAAGAATCATGAAGAGAACAAATTACCTCATCTTCTTCTTCCAAAGGATCATACAACTCAACGCCATAAGCGGTTTGGCCTGCCCAAATTCCTTTTTCACCTACTCGGTCACTGATATTATAAACAATTTAGATGTCAACTTTGAACATATATACTTCAAAAGTGGTAAAACCTTTAAACTACTCATCATAAGATAACAATACCCCTTTCTTTTCTCTTTTGGTTGGTTAATCTAATTCTCCCATACACATACATACTTTCTCGTCAACTTTCTCTTATTCGAGCATTTCTAATTGAACTTTGGTTCAAATATAAAATGAGTAAGTTTTATACCTACGTGTTATAATAAGTCAACCGGGCATATTGATGAAGCATTCCTTGATCTACCACGTGCAACTGGCTGTAGATAATACTCTTGCTCTGGTTGCTCAATAGCTGAGGACATATCATAAAGCCTACAATAACGGTCATAAATTACAGTTAAATGAAAATATCAATGAGACCTGAAAACTGAACCAAACTGTTGGTTTAGAGTGTAGACCTGAAAACCGAATCCGAACATAGAATTCCAAGATGAGTATCACTATAACGATGCCATGATACTTTTAAAGTCCGTATGGCATTATTCTTGTTGAAGTAGAGATCTGAGCCAATGAATACTGTTTTGCTCACTCCATCTTTAATCATATGCCACCAAGGCTGCGTATAACCAGTCGATTGAGTAACAATCCTCACTCTATCTTCAATATTTCGCTCTTCATCTTGAGTTTTTATTGGCATTATTCTTAAATCCACTGCTCGATTTCCCAAAAACATGATTATTGAACAAATAATCACATACAAACTCATAATTACAGTCATCGATTTATATCAAATTATGCTCTAAATTTGAACAACAAATATAAGACCCTAACTGAAACCGGAAAAAAAAAACTAAAAGCGAAAAATATTAAAAGAAACATAAAAAGTGTACCTTTTGGGAGTAAACTAAGATGGAGTAGGCTCAGAAAAATCACTCGAATCTAAGAAACATAGTTATTGATGTGGATTGTAGAAAGACTGCATTTCACTTGGAAGCAAGCATTGTATATTTTAAAAAGTTGACTTATAACTCATTATGAAAAAACACTAACCTGGACCATTTATTTGTTAATACATCATAACAGTGCACATCAGCGGTCGCACCAGATAGACCTGTGATATCAAAACACATAAGATCAGGCAATAAGAAGAATGTTTCAGTGATAATGAAAGCAAATCTTATATTACAGTTCTATATTATGTGGAAATTTGATTAAGCAATTAACTATCTAAAAGCAACTTCAGTTTCTAAACGTGAACCTATACACAAACTGAATGCAGAATAACTGTGTAGTTACCTAAAGTCAACGACATTCATATTTTTGGCATTAAACTAATTACTTCAGTACTACATATCTCGCATCGTGACAATGCTGAATATAGATAGTAGCCAAACCAAGGATATGATTTAAAGGTCTCGGCTTAAAAAAGCTTCAGATTCACGGGTTTTAATTAAGATTGATTAAATCAATGGCCTAGAGTTAACTAATCAATCATTATGTAACTGAAACACTTAGGTTCAGAATCGAAAAGAATTATAACCTTCTACAAATCTAGTGTCAATACAATCAAAAATAAAACTAAAATCAATACACAATAAACATTCCATTGAGGCATTTTTATTTATTTCTCATCATTGACAAAACAGACAACAATGAAAACTTCTAGTTGAGTTAGGTTTGTAACCTGAAAGATAGTTGAATCCCTGCATTCATGCTTCGCGTCTAGCTGAACATTCCCTTCTTCAAAATAATGACCGGTCACCTGAATATTCAAGATAAACAATAAGCTATATTCTTTATAGTTTATACACAATACAAAAGTTATCTTTGACTTTGAGCAAGTGCCTGCAGCTTTCCTCTGACTTCAACAGTTTGTAGTTCATCCTTAAACTCGATGTTCCATATTGAGACCCAACTTCCATTACTGATAAAGGTCAAAATACACATATTTTGAAATGTCACAAACTAACATAGAAGATTAAGGTAAAGAAAGGAACATATATTGTATTATAACTTATATGGTATATACTAAATTTGCTAACCAAAAATTCTGTGGACTATGTCAAGTGGCTGTAATCACCACAACAACCTCAAAATCAGACCCACAATCTTCATCATCTTTTCCATTTGTACAGTAAACTGAAAAGACGCCTTTTGGATAAGCCTCTTCAACATACCTGGAAATTTCAGCATCCAAAGCACATCTGTAAAGTATATATTACAAGTGTAAGTCAGCTATGGTAGTCACATTCTACAAAGTTTGTTTAAAACTAAAAGATATCTAGAGAAAAATATTACCTATACTCTTCTATGTAAGGGGATTGAAGCTCTTCATCTGCAGCTGGTCTCATTGTTGTACAAATCTGAACAAATGCAACATTTCGTTGATGTAAAATCATCTATATAAAAAAAGAACCAATGAAAACTTAGTACTTTTTTTCTATTCCTTAAAAGTCAAATTTTCCTCTCAAGATATAACTAAACTTGTACTATGAAGATCTAAGGAACTGTTTTTAATTTGTTTTTATTTTTTTAAAACCTCAAAGTTCCAGTTTCCAGCCATTTTGCTTATTTTAATTTATTTATTTGTTTAAACCCTAAAGCATTTACATCTATGCATGATGTATGAATAACTATCAAATAGTACTACTGGTGATGAACTACATGTGACCACTGAACTTAGAATCTGTTTGTGGGACCATCTAGAATTAGGAGTGTTCACGGTTCGCTTTCAAACCGTGAAACCACTCAAACCGGTCATTGGTTTGGTTTCACGGTCGGTTCTTTTAATTATCTTTCAGTCGGTCAGTTTCAATATTTTCAAACCGTAGCAAACGGTTTGGTTTACGGTTTATAGCAAAAACCAACCGTAATAAACCGAACCGGACCGTAAGATTTTATTTCATTATTTTTTAATATTTCATATATTATATGTACACATAAATAAATTTAAATCTAAATTTAACATATAACTTAGCAATTAATAATGTAAACAAAAAATGAGCCCATATATGAACTTTCAATTTCAAACTTTCCAACAGAATACATGTTGGCCCATTAGAACTTTCAAAATCCTATTTTTCTAACTCTAATAAACTAATTTGACGTTCACAGCTTCTTTTTTCATTCTTTTTTGTTTTATTTTACATTTTTAGCACATAAGCCACAATAGCCTAAACCGTGAAACCGAACCAGAACCAAACCATTACTAATGGTTCGGTTTAAGAATTCAACGGTTCGGTTTCGGTTTTCAATTATAAAATACCGTGACTAACGGTTTGATTCACGGTTTAACTCAAAAACCGTTCAAACCGGACCATGAACACCCCTATCTAGAATGACATTGTTTCTAAAGAGGCCATTGAAGCTAGGGTTGGTTTTGAACAAAATGAAGAAGAGATACTAATTTGGTTTGATTTTCTTGCTTTTTCGTTCATGAAACATAAAGGCCTTTATGAGGCCTACAAACAGGAAGAAAAACGTAGACATCATGGACTAACCCTTTTCAATGCTTTATCTCTATATAAGCACAAATCACTAACTCTGATTTTGGCTTTATGGTTCTTGAATTCATATGACAATAGCAATATATGGCTGAATAAGGCTGATTTCGAGTTATGTGTTCTTCAATTTCAGGTTCAATGTAGAATTAGGGCTACAAAATCAAGAATACTGAGTTAGGAGTGCAACCAAAATTAGGGCTACAAAACTGAAATAAATGAAGATACGGGGCTTACCTGGTGACGCTTCGAATGATTCATGATGGGCTACAAAACCCGATTTTGACATCTCCGTGTAGATTGAATTTGAAGATCATAAGAGAAAAAAAGAGATTAAAGAAGAAGAAGAAAAGATGACTTTGGTGTGTGTGAGAGAATTGGGGTATATGTGAGATATATGACATTTGAGAGGAAATATGATGACGATCTTCAGAGACAATTAATGCAAATAACACTTCCCCATGCATTTCAAATTTCCCCCCATCTCTAAAACACACCAATTGTAACAACTCTCATCAAAAGTCATATTTATTAAATTAATTTGTCCAATAGAAAACCCTAATTGAGACACCCAAGTGATTCTGCACAAACCCTAAAATTTTCAGAACAATCAGAATCAGGATCAGGGCCCCTAAAACTCAGGGGGGGTAAACCCTAGTTACGATTATCTAAATAAAACGCTGTCAAATTCGAATTTTACGAAGTTGTCAACTAAGCTAGGCTAGTCCAGGACGTGGCCACCCTATGGTCATTAGGTGTCCCTTACGGACCGTAAGGGTTGAGTCTTACGGTCCGTAAGCAAGGGTAAAATTTCACTATAAATAGCAGACATTGGCAATCGAAGTTTGGCACTTGAACGACGTAAATTCTCGTTACGTAGACTGAGATATCGCAGAAACACTTCTAAAACACACACGAATCACGAATTCCTGCCGCAAAACAGGGTAATAACTCGATCGCTGCTACGATTCAATGTCCGATTGATCAAAATATCCAATGGATGTTTAAGTGCTGCCCACATTAGGGTTATGCTTTGTCATTCGTCGTTAATTCGATGGATGTTTAAGTATCGCACTTTGCCATTCGTTGTGAGGGTTTGATCTCGTGAGTTATCGTAAATGTTGTATTGATTACTAACCCAGTTTTGTGTGCATTGTTATTAAATTTAGGATAAAAGGCTAATCAGTAGGCTAGGCTCTGCTCAAATTAAATCTGCAATGTGAGTCATTCTCTTTTTATGAAATTACTTTTGAAATCATGTTTATTTTCAAAGGTTATAATTACAGTGATTAAGTTTATGTAATCACCAAATTACAACGGGTATGTGGGGTTTTGTATACATTACTTGATAATCGTCACCATTGGGGCAGCCAATGGGGGATATGACCATAGTCACAGATCCGGTCGAGTGACAAATACCGTGGGTAGTTGGTTTGATATCAGAAACATTGTAATCGCTCTTAATACTGTAAATTATAACAAATGAGTCGTTTTAGTAAAAAGAATGATTCACTCAGTATTTCCCGCTGACAAAACCTTTTTCAAACATGTTTCAGGTGATCTATTGTGATCCAGGAAAAGTGCCGAGACGCACTACAAGCTTAAGGAAGTGGCTCAGAATAAAATAAAGAAACATGTTTTGTAAAATAAAAGATTTCTTCGTGAAATCTCAAGATTGTAAATTACCGGGTTTTATCCCGAGTTGTGAAATAAAATAATCGGGAAATATTTCAGTTTTTAAAAGATCCTGATGAAAACTTCCGCTGTTAAGTAAATACCACGGGATTTTTGTCCCGCGGCTCCTGAAACGGGTCAAACCGGGTCGGGGGCCGTGACAGAAAAAGGTGGTATCAGAGCCACTGATTTAAGCCTATTAAGTATTTAGAAAATACTTAATTTTACTGATTGCCATTTTGTGATTATGTGTTTTATTAATTGAATATTTGTATGAAAGACACAATATGAGGAACCACTTTCTCCTAGTAAAAGAAGTCCGATTATTAGGAAAAGTCAGGATAAAATAAAGAAATTCCGAGAAAAGAAGATTAAACAGGAAACCCAGGAATTTACTAGTAAATCACCTTGGGAGGACAAGTTAGATGAGAAATGGGCAGATCTCTATATGCTAGCCACTGTAGCAATAAATACAAATCTTTAAAATAATCTGACTCAAAGTTTTAGCACCCGGATTATCTACAGTCTAGAAACCTTATTCAGTAAATAAATAAATTTACAAATAAAACCTAGTGTGTTTTAATTTTCAGTTGTTTTGTAGTTACACAGTCTGGAATAATATTTAAAGGTTTTCTATAAAAATTTTGTTATAATTAGTAATGGTGTGTATTTTGCATAACAGCATGAGTGACTTGTCTGACGCCCTTCAGAATTTAAATCTCTATCCGGTAAGAATAGAGGTTTCCAGATATTTCAATAGATATATACCAGACATAGAAGAACCTATAGAATTCAACGATTTACCTCTCGAGAAACCCAAGCCTAAGAAAATGGAAATTGGGGAAAGCTCTAGACAAATTGAGGGGTTACCATCTCAGGAAAAGCTAGATTTTATATTGGCAAGCTATAATACTATTAATCCTGTTAATGAAAATGTTTTTATTCATTCTCTTGAAACACAACTACCAATGAACTTAGAACCAGCTATTCCAAACCCTTCAATCCACTCGCAACCTTTAGGAATAGACGAATGGTTGACTAATGAAATACAGTTCCAAAACAATCCCTATAAGCTTTTTCCTCAGTTCGATCCAGAACCTTTACTAAATCCACCAACGAGTAACGAGAATTTGGCTGAACTCCGCCATTTTGGCGAAGAACTAATGGATGCTGGGAATAGGATCCAAGAGATTGGGGGACAGATCTCCTGAAAATACGATGAGAGGGAACGCCGTTACTAGAATATCATCTGACAAAGGATAGGGGATTTATGGAACTGTGGTTGTGTAATAGTAACAGTAAAAAAATCAGTCTGTAAAATAACTACAAATAAAACTTTGTAAGATAATAGTGTGTATTGATGCATACTATAAAATATAAAAATGGGAATCGAGAAATCGATAGTTTTGGCTATAATTGTATTGTGAAATTTGTTTTGTGTATAATTATTATTTATCGGGTACTAATAAATTATATATATTAATTATCAGATGGAAAACGCTAATGATGAACCAGTTAACGAGGTTAACCAATCTGAGCAACATCCGGGGGATCAATATATGACTAGGCAAGATATAGAAAATACCGTTGCTCAGGGAATACCTAATGTTATTCCAGCAATAGTTGCTGCTGTTCAAAAACCTACCGAACCTCAACAAATCATTCCGAGCAAACGTATTTCTGAAGATAACTTCAGTAATAGCATAAATGGAGGCAGTAATCATATTAATCATGATAATGAACCACGGCAAGCTCCGCTCCCTAAGAAAATGAAAGCCGCAACACCTGGTTGCACTTTCAAAGAATTTCTTGCCTGTAAACCCACTGAATTTGCAGGCAATGAAGGAGCAACTGCATCACTGCGTTGGTTAGAGAAAACTGAGGCAGTAATTACAATAAGTAAATGTGCCAAGGACGATCAGGTTATGTACGCGTCAAATCTTTTTAAAGAAGGGGCGCTAGAATGGTGGAACACGGTGTTACAAGCAAAAGGAAGAATGATGGCGTACGCTATGAATTGGGAAGAATTTAAGAGTCTTGTAGAAAGAAAATTTTGTCCTGAATATGAAAGAGATCAAATGGCAAATAAGTTTCTAAACCATCGAATGATGGGTGTAGATTGTCGCGGTTATACTACGACATTCTTTGAATATGCTAGAGTAGTACCAACATTGGCTTCGCCAGAACCGGTACTCATTTCTCGCTATATATGGGGCTTGATTGGTGAAATCCGCAATATCGTTAAAGCTGCGAGACCTCATACGATTGACGATGCTGTGGAATTAGCCAATACCCTAACTGACGAACTGGTACGTACGCAAGATGAAAACAGGAAGAAGGAACTGGCTCAGAAAATTACCCAAGGATTTCGTACGGGTAATAATAACAGCTTCAAGAGAAGAGGAACAGGGCAATCTCCAACTCCGTCATTCTGCAGGAAATGCAAAAAGAAACATTGTGGAAGATGCGATATAACCTGCAATTTTTGCAAAACTGTAGGATATCGTGAAGAAAACTGCAGGAAGAAATCCACAATTTGTTACAATTGTGGAGAAGCAGGGCATTTCAAAACAGAATGTCCTAAATTAGTCAAACCAGCAGACCACAGAGCCAAGACAGCTGACGGAGCTACCAAGAAGAATGTTCGAGCCTTTCAGTTAACAACTCAGGAAGCCGAGTTAATTCCAGATGTGATAGCAGGTACGTTCTTAGTTCACAACATTTACGCCAAAGTATTATTTGACTCTGGTGCAAACCAAAGTTTTATCAATACTTCATTCTGCCAAGCTCTTAACCTACCTTTAACCAAACTTAGGCAGATCTTTACAGTCGAAACAGCAGACGGAAATTCTGTTAGCATAGATAAAGTTTTGAAAAAGGAAAATATAGAACTTTCAGGTCATAAATTCTTTGCAAACCTATTACCTATGAAATTAGCTGAATTTGATGTTGTGTTAGGAATGGATTGGTTAGTAGCCAACCATGCTCGAATCCTTTGTGATAAAAATTCTGTAGAAATTCAGGCACCTACTGGCGAAGTAATCAAGATTACAGGAGATAAACCACGTAAACCCATGAAGTTCATATCAGTAATGAAAGTTGCTAGTTATGAACAAAAGCAAGGAATAGTGTATATGATTTCGGTAATCATTAGCACTAAGGGTAAAGAACTTAAGGAAATACCAGTAGTCTCAGAATATCCAGATGTATTCCCAGAAGAGTTACCAGGGTTACCACCAGATAGGGAAGTAGAGTTTAGGATTCATCTAATTCCAGAAATTACACCGATAGCCAAGGCACCTTATCGGTTAGCTCCCACAGAAATGTTAGAACTTAAAAAGCAATTAGATGAATTACTAAGTAAAGGTTTCATACAACCTAGTTCATCCCCTTGGGGAGCACCCGTGTTGTTTGTTAAGAAAAAGGATGGTTCAATGAGAATGTGTATCGATTATAGAGAATTGAATAAGGTTACAATTAAGAATCGATACCCATTACCTAGGATTGATGATCTTTTCGATCAACTTCAAGGGGCTAGATATTTTTCTAAGATCGACTTACGTTCCGGATATCATCAATTAAAGGTACAAGAAGAAGACATACCTAAAACTGCTTTCAGAACTAGGTATGGTCATTACGAGTTTACAGTCATGCCCTTCGGGTTAACAAATGCACCTGCTGCATTCATGGACATGATGAATAGAATCTGTAAACCGTATTTGGATAAATTTGTAATTGTCTTTATAGACGATATACTTATTTATTCCAAAAGTCAGACAGAACATTGTGAGCATTTACATGCACTCTTAACTTTGTTAAGAAAAGAAAAGCTTTATGCTAAATTCTCAAAGTGTGAATTTTGGCTACAAGAAGTGCAATTCCTAGGACATATGGTAAATCATGAAGGTATTCATGTAGATCCTGCTAAGATAGAAGCAATTACCAAATGGAAGGTTCCGCAAACCGCAATGGAAATTAGAAGTTTTATAGGATTAGCTGGATATTATAGACGGTTAAGGATTTTTCCAAGATAGCTGTACCATTAACTAAGCTAACCTGTAAAGCAATTAAGTTTGAATGGGGACCTAGGGAAGAAGAAGCCTTTAGAATCTTGAAACAGAAATTAACCAATGCTCCAATATTAGCCTTACCAGAAGGAACAAAAGATTTTGAAGTATATTGTGATGCTTCAAAACTAGGATTAGGATGTGTGCTTATGCAACGCAAGAAGGTAATTGCGTATGCCTCAAGACAATTGAAAAGGCACGAGGAAAATTATACGACTCATGACTTAGAGTTAGGAGCCGTAATTTTTGCCCTTAAAATTTGGAGACATTATCTGTATGGAAGTAAGTTTACTGTCTATACAGATCATAAAAGTTTAAGATATATATTCGGGCAAAAAGAGTTAAACATGAGGCAAAGGAGATGGATGTAAACCCTAAGTGACTACGACTGTGATATTCAATATCATGAAGGAAAAGCAAATGTAGTTGCAGATGCTTTAAGTCGTAAGTACCATGAGAAACAACGACGAGTTCATGCTCTTAGATTAAATCTACAGTTAGATTTAATGGAACAAATAAAGCATTTCCAAGAAACAGCAATCAAGGATGATGCTGAAGGAATGAAGGGACGAATAAAAGAACTAGAACAAGGAGCAGATGGAATTTGGAGATTCCATAAAAGCAGAATTTGGGTACCTAAGCAGGGAGAATTAAGAAATAAGATTTTAGAAGAAGCTCATAAATCTAGGTATACTATACACCCAGGAAACAATAAGATGTACCAAGATTTAAGAAATAATTTCTGGTGGATAGGCATGAAGAAGGATATAGCTCGATATGTTTCTAAGTGTCTTACTTGTTCACAAGTTAAGGCAGAACATCAGAAACCTTCAGGTCTACTACAACAGTTAGAAATGCCTGTATGGAAATGGGAACTCATAACAATGGATTTTGTTACTAAGTTACCCAAAACCAGAAAAGGTAATGACGCGATTTGGGTAATTGTGGATCGATTAACCAAATCTGCTCACTTTCTACCTATGAAAGAAACCTTTAGCATGGAAAGATTGGCAAAGTTGTATGTAGATAAAGTTGTATCCCTACATGGAGTTCCACTCTCCATTGTTTCGGATAGGGATAGTCGTTTTACTTCTCATTTCTGGAAAAGTTTCCAAGAAGCTATAGGAACTCGATTAAATTTAAGCACTGCATATCATCCTCAAACGGACGGGCAAAGTGAAAGAACGATCCAAACTCTAGAAGACATGCTTAGAGCATGTGTAATAGATTTTGGTGGGAATTGGGATGATCACTTACCATTAATTGAATTCTCCTATAACAATAGTTATCATTCAAGTATTGAAACTGCCCCTTTCGAGGCACTGTATGGAAGAAAGTGCAGAACTCCAGTTTGTTGGGCAGAAATAGGAGAAAGTCAATTGTCAGGTCCTGAAATAGTGCAAGAGACGACCGACAAGATTACTCAAATCAAGGAAAGGCTGAAGACGGCTCGAGATCGCCAGAAGAGTTATGCAGACAATAGATGCAAGCCGTTAGAATTCCAAATTGGAGACAGAGTACTGTTGAAAGTTTCCCCTTGGAAAGGAGTTGTTAGATTCGGTAAGAAAGGAAAACTAAGTCCAAGATACGTAGGACCATTTCCAGTGATCCAACGTATAGGACCAGTTGCTTATCGTTTACAACTACCAGAAGAGTTAGCTGGAGTACATGATGTATTTCATGTATCCAACCTCAAGAAATGTCTATCAGACGAATCTTTGGTAGTACCTCTCCAAGATATAGAGGTAAACGAAAAATTAAAATTTATTGAGAAACCTCTTCAGATAGAAGACAGAAAAGTGAAGTTTCTCAAGCACAGACGACTAGTTCTAGTTAAAGTCAAGTGGGATTCAAAACGAGGACCCGAATACACTTGGGAACTGGAATCAGAAATGAAGCGAAAGTATCCTCAATTATTCCAGTAAATCTCGAGGACGAGATTTTTATTAAGGTAGGGAGAATGTAACAACTCTCATCAAAAGTCATATTTATTAAATTAATTTGTCCAATAGAAAACCCTAATTGAGACACCTAAGTGATTCTGCACAAACCCTAAAATTTTCAGAACAATCAGAATCAGGATCAGGGCCCCTAAAACTCAGGGGGGGTAAACCCTAGTTACGATTATCTAAATAAAACGCTGTCAAATTCGAATTTTACGAAGTTGTCAACTCAGCTAGGCTAGTCCAGGACGTGGCCACCCTATGGTCATTAGGTGTCCCTTACGGACCGTAAGGGTTGAGTCTTACGGTCCGTAAGCAAGGGTAAAATTTCACTATAAATAGCAGACATTGGTAATCGAAGTTTGGCACTTGAACGACGTAAATTCTCGTTACGTAGACTGAGATATCGCAGAAACACTTCTAAAACACACACGAATCACGAATTGCTGCCGCAAAACAGGGTAATAACTCGATCGCTGCTACGATTCAATGTCCGATTGATCAAAATATCCAATGGATGTTTAAGTGCTGCCCACATTAGGGTTATGCTTTGTCATTCGTCGTTAATTCGATGGATGTTTAAGTATCGCACTTTGTCATTCGTTGTGAGGGTTTGATCTCGTGAGTTATCGTAAATGCTGTATTGATTACTAACCCAGTTTTGTGTGCATTGTTATTAAATTTAGGATAAAAGGCTAATCAGTAGGCTAGGCTCTGCTCAAATTAAATCTGCAATGTGAGTCATTCTCTTTTTATCAAATTACTTTTGAAATCATGTTTATTTTCAAAGGTTATAATTACAGTGATTAAGTTTATGTAATCACCAAATTACAGCCGGTATGTGGGGTTTTGTATACATTACTTTATAATCGTCACCATTGGGGCAGCCAATGGGGGATATGACCATTGTCACAGATCCGGTCGAGTGACAAATACCGTGGGTAGTTGGTTTGATATCAGAAACATTGTAATCGCTCTTAATACTGTAAATTATAACAAATGAGTCGTTTTAGTAAAAAGAATGATTCACTCAGTATTTCCCGCTGACAAAACATTTTTCAAACATGTTTCAGGTGATCTATTGTGATCCAGGAAAAGTGCCGAGACGCACTACAAGCTTAAGGAAGTGGCTCAGAATAAAATAAAGAAACATGTTTTGTAAAATAAAAGATTTCTTCGTGAAATCTCAAGATTGTAAATTACCGGGTTTTATCCCGAGTTGTGAAATAAAATAATCGGGAAATATTTCAGTTTTTAAAAGATCCTAATGAAAACTTCCGCTGTTAATTAAATACCACGGGATTTCTGTCCCGCGGCTCCTGAAACGGGTCAAACCGGGTCGGGGGCCGTGACACCAATATATTTTAATATTATTTGATTAAAAAAAGTTAATACAATATATTAAGATTTTAATTTGTATTTATGACATCAGCAAAACTTACATGGCATATCTAAGTGATTGACACGTAGGCAAAATTACATCATCCTTACTTCTCCTTTTATATATAAGTAGATATATATATATATATATATATATATATAACACATACACACACTCTCATCTCTCTGTCTCTTCTCCATCACAAATCTGAACCATCTCTCTCTCTCTCTTCACCATAACCAGCCACGACCACCACCAGATCACCACCAGCAGCCACCATCCCCGCCAACTCTACACCGACAGCAAGCTCCACCATCGTCACAGTCGTCGTTTCAGATTTGACCTGTGTAGATGTGAATGAGTCAATATGGGTCGTGTTTTACATTAAATAGTCTTGATTATCTGTGAGTTTATTAGTCGATGGTGTGGTATGTCGATTTTTTTTTTGCTTTTTCGGTTAAAGATGTCATCACGGCTCACAAGAATGCTTATGGGGATAACAAGAAAAAAGACGATACAAGCTATTGTCTTCACGGCTATGTGGTGTCTATGGAAATCTAGGAACGAAGTCATTTTCACTATTAAAAGCATTAACGTGGCGAAAATAAAAGAAGATATCAAGGTGTTGGGTTATTTATGGATTAAAAATAGATCGATGTATAAGAGTATTACGTGGAGGGATTGGTGTAACTTTAAGTTGTAAGTCGAGTGTTTTTTGTTGGCCCTAGCGATTTGCTATTGGCCATTTTTAATGATAGTTGTTAAAAAAAAAACAAAAAGTAAATTTTAATCCCAAATTTCAAAGTAATTTTAATTATGATCGTTAAAGGAATAACCATTAACCATTGGGCATTTGGGCCATCTTTCTTCTTGCTATCGGCCCATGAACGAATCATATAAATTTCAAACGGTGTTCGTTTGAAAATCCGTACTTACTTCCAAAATGACACCAGAGACAACACATAGAACACAATATTGTGAGCATAAAATGATAGGAAACTCTCATGACTCATCTAAAGGGATAAACTACATTAAATTATTTATACAAAAACTATTATTATATTTTATAAGTGTTCTTTTCAATTCGAAAAGCTAGAGGTTTTCATTGATGGTGTAGGATATGATGTTTTCGTGAAAGAATTCACTGGTTGCGCTCCCACGGGGATAATGACTCACCTAGTGATGCATGTAGGGGAGACGGTTTGGCTAAAGGAGGCTACAATCTCAAACATTGGTGTTGGAGGGGGCCGTTAGAAAAGGTCCGGGGTTGGCAAATTATTGGCTTGATTATGTAGAAACGATGTGTTCTAACTTTATCAAGACCAGCGGCGAACACATAATTTATTTTATGTGGGTGTGATCGGAGGAATTTCCCATATTTTTAAGGGGTGCAATCGAGATTAGCCTAAATAATACACTAGATTTTTTTCAAGATAGGCGCCCGCCACCCCACGGACCATGGTGGGTCCGCCCTTATCAAGACAAAGAAGGATTGTAGTAATAGTAGGAGGGTTCACGTTAGAGGTGTATAAAAAATCCAAATCTGAAACTGATCCAAAAAATAATTCAAAACCGACCCGATGGGGAAACCAGATTTTATAAAACCGGATACAATCCGGTGGATCCACCTCATCCAATCCGGAATTTTTAGATCCGAATTTAAAAAAATCCGGTTTCTTATTTTTCATATAAAATTTATTGCGTTTATCTTATATATGTATTATTTACTCGGTATATTTTTTTCAAGCTATGTTATATTACTTGTAAAAATCTATAAAGATGAACGTTGGTGATTTTACTTTATTTATTCATTTATTATTTTTATAATATTTTTAACAAATTTATGTTATATAACAAATAAAAAAGTTCAAAGACAAATAATATATAGGGTTATTGGATTTTATCACCCTCAACTATCGGCCTTTGGCCGTTGTCACCCGCAACTAACACTTTGACACCCGACACCCCCAACTTGACTTTTTGTTTGTGCTGCCACCACTCAGTTAAATCTTCACTAACTAGGTTTGTTTTTTATCTGACGTGGCATTAGTTTGCTGAGTTGGACAGGATGACAAGGCAATGATGTGTATATAAACCTCATTTTCTTCTTTATAGCTCACAGTAAAGTCCAATAAAAACCTTAATTTCATCTTCCCCAATTGTAGCCCAGCGTTTAACCCCTCTCCCCACCTTCCTCCTCATCTCTTCGAAGACGTATTTCAGGCCTATATCACTATCTCCCGCTGACGCCACTGATAGAGTTCTCACTATCTAAATCGTAACCCTAGACGTCCGGCGAGTGCTCCGGCAGTTTGGTGAAGATGTTGGTGGTGAGGGTGATTCGAGGGTGGTTGTGGGTTGAGGCCCTGAGGGTGGTAGTCGGAGACGGTGGTGGTTGGTGGAGGTGGTGGATTTCATTGTTACATTTACTTTTGATCAATGGGTGTTGCTAGATCAGTGGTGGATTTTATTTGTTGCCGGAGTTTCATCAATCAATGTGTGTTATGGGCGCCGCTGGAGACGGCGTCGGTGGTGGGCGGAGGACAGCGGCGGAGGATCTCGTGGACGGTGGTTTGTGGGGTGATGTTTGTGTTGGGTTTCTTTGTTTCTTCCCCTTTTCACATCGAATTGCATTTTTTTGTAACAATTTAGGTCCAATTTTGTGATTTTGCAAGAATGGGAAAACAGAGTGTTGTTGAATCTGATTTTGTGATTTAGGTCCAATGTTGTTTGGGTTTGGTTATGGTTGATGAACATGTTACTGTGTTTGTGATTTAGGTCCATTTTTTTGTAACAATTTAGGTCCAACATGTTACTGTGTTGATGAACATGAGAGAGATGATGATGATGCTGCCTAATTGTGTCATGTAATCGCCATGTCATCATGTCCAACTCATCAGCTATGTGCCACGTAGGATCATAAACAAACTCAGTTAGTAAAGATTTAACTGAGTGGTGCCATCACAAACTAAAAGTCAAGTTGGGGGTGCCGGGTGTCAAAGTGTTAGTTGCGGGTGACAATGGCCAAAGGCCGATAGTTGAGGGTGATAAAATCCAATAACCCTAATATATAATTTTTAGTTTAAATAATATATTTATTTGTTTTATATATTTTTTAAAAATAATCCAAAATCCAGTTTCTGATAATCCAATCTGGGTGTATAGAAGTTTTATGGACCTTCGAACCGGATACAATCCGATTCAGATTATCACAATCCTTTTGACCATCGTTTGACTTTATCCGGATCGAATAAAATGCGATATGGTTTTCAAAAAAAACCGGTTAGTGCACCTTTAGTTAACGTGACATCTTACATTGCGGAGGTTTCTCAGTTATTAGTTGTCGCAACCCCCGATCCCAATTCCCCGGGAACGGGCGGCCGCGAGTCAGTTTCGGTGGTATCATGTATTGTCTAATTTGGCAGCGGAATTTTCATAAGGACCGTAGTTAGGAAATATTGGATCAGAGTAAATACCACATTTTCATAATATTAAACACATGGGATAAAACCCAAGTTTGCAATACACACATTTTCATAGGATTATATACTATTTTTATTTAATAAAAACATCTATTTTATTTTAGGTAACTTTATTGCCACTTTTCCAAGCTTTCAGTGCTCTCCAGCTGGCTTTTATTGGCTTCACACTAAGTTACCTGAAACACGTGTTTAAAACATTTTATCAGCAGTAAATACTGGTGAGTGAATCCCAGTTTAATCAAGTTTAAATAAAAATCCCATTGTACAGTATTGAGGGCGATCCCGCAATTATATTTGTTTCCAAGACATCACAATTAACATCCATGGTACTGTCGAACCCGACTTGTGGACATGTTACTCCTTGACCAGGTGGTAACAAATTTTGTATACAAAACCCCAACATACTCATGATAATTGTATTCTTACAAATACTCAATAACTGTTATTCACATGGAAAAGTATTTAAGGTTTTGTAAAAACAGTTAACAAAAAGCGGATCAACTCACATTGCTGTCTTAGATTTTCCGTAAGGGTTTCCTGGTGACAATCTATAATTTACACAAAAGCACGCGTGTTAGTATAATAACCCATTTTAACATTAGCAATACCCTCCTCGAGACGGCATTCCAACGACTACGTCGGGCAGAACCACGACAGCCGTTACGGAACCCTAGATCAATCGGGCAGCGTATCTAATACGTATCCAGGGGTTATAATACTTACAACGGAGCAGAATTTCGCTATTTAGGGGGTACAATACCCGTAGATTATGCCTACAATTCAGATTTGAGAGAAAGAAAACGATTTCGAACGAATTTGAATGAAGATCCGATGGCCTGCTTATATAGTGCTTCACTTCGGTTTTCTCGCGGCCCGCGTAACACAAGACATGGGCCTACGCGGCCCGCGTCAACTATGGTCAACGCTGTAGCTTGTCTGGGTCATCGAGTAAACCTGCCGGGTGTTGGGCCAGGTGGCGGCCCAGGGTTTTGCCACCTTTTAAGTTGTCGCGGCCTGCGTAAGGGTTAAGGGATCCTTTACGCGGCCTGCCTAAAATCCAAAATCCCAATTTTCTATTATTTTAATAATATTTAGGGTATTCGAGGCGCGTTTTCACGTATGGGGTGTATTTTAGGAAGTGTAGGGGTGTCAGGGGTGTTTTAGGAGGGTTGTTATATTTTGGGTATAACTCCCGGGTTATTTAATAAAATATATATTGTATTCACATTAAGTATAGTAACCCAATTCCACTTTATCCCTACGTCACGAGACAGAACCCCAACGAATTTAGGCAGAGCCTTGACATACGTTACGGGGCCCTACGTCAGTCGGACAGGGTATCAGTTGTCAAGGGTTAAAATACTTAAAACGGGGCAGGGCTTTATTATTATTATTATAGGTTTAATTAATAGAAAATTGAATGGATAGGTAGACATAGAGATGGATAGAAACGGAGATGTGCAAAAATGAAATGGAAGTGAGCATCCTATTTATATATGACTGTGGATTGAAATCTACGCATTTCCTATCCATGTATACAAGTTCATAAATGCAAAGTTGTTTTTTGATTCGTTTGAAAGGAAGACACGTAAACATGCATAGTAAAATGCATACCCACACATGCATTTGAAATGTTAGTTTTGATTTAATATTGTTTTATTATTATTATTATTATAAATAAATTTCTTTCACATGCACCTAACGTGAATTATGTTTTTATTTTCAAACATTTTGATTTTCATTATCAACTATTTTATTAATTATATGTTATAATTAATTCAGCTGCTTCACTTTATTTGGCGCGTATAATGTCTAAAATGTGACATTTTACAAAATAGTGAATACGTTATTAGAACGAAAATATCTATATCTACATTTTGAGCCAAGTTTCATTAAAACGGAGTAAGTTCAAATATAACGTATTTTTATGATTTAATTATTAATCGGTTCCTAGGCTTGTTTAGGTACTTCATATTTTTAACAGTCAACTTACCCATGATGCATCCTTTTAATAACATAAGTTTTCATATATTTTATATAAATAAAAATTTTGGGAATGTTACATCCTCTCAACCTTATTTTAAATCTCGTCCTCGAGATTTCCTGAAATATGGATGAATATTTTTAGTTAGTTTAGTTTCTAGGTATATTCTGGTCCTTGTTTTGAATTTCACTTTATTTTGACCAGAACTATTCTCTATGAGATTCTTATCCTTGACTGAAATATGTTTTGTATTTTAACACGGCTTTTAGTTACAGGTTTCCTAATGCGTTAATAATTGCAAAGGAAATTCTTATACTTTTGATGGCGTCCCAACTTAAAGAGTTCCCGTCGTTCATCTTGTCGCACAAATTTCGAGACGGATGATCAAACGAAATAATGTTTGATATTGGAATTATAGATGTATACGAGAGATTACTGATAATTGAATCTAGAATTATCATTGACACACCTGTTCGTGATTTATCTTTAATTGTCAATCATTATGGTCTTTGGATTTCCTCATAGATATACATATCTATATAATCATCTATTTCACATACTGCAATATACACACCATTAATAAGGTCAATGTATTTTTAACAGATTCATATTTCCAAAAACAGGTCAGACATCAAGTCATGGTACTATTTAGGAAATTCCATTATCATAACATATACCCCATCTCACCCGGTCTCGTCGGAGATGTACCCCCATCTTACCCGGACAAGCTGGAGAGTCTACTACACCATACCCAGTCTTGCCGGAGATGTAATTATCATTGTAATTCCCTTAAATAGGATTTTCTCAAATCATGATTTTTTTAAAAGTGCATCATTTATTTTGGCTTGCATCAAGAAACAAGGAAATTATTATTCTCATGATGGATCATATTCTAGAACCGAGTAGTACTAATAAACAAGAAATAAAAGTGGCCAAGTGTTATTGCTTATTTATCATACTGGCACTGTTCTAGTCATCATCCTCACGGAATACCAATAACCATCACACTTTATCTATGCAAGTAATTGGCTTATCTCAAAGCTTTATATTAAGGCATTTTCCTTAGGTTCAAGTCTAAATACTCTCCTGGGTGTTTACCAGTAATTATCAAAATTCTAACTCTTTTATTTATGCATATATATAACCTTAGATTATGTTGCAATGAATATTTTATTGAGACATATGGTATTTTTAAAACATAGTAGGTTTCATGGTTTATAATGACTTCATGTTTTCATATGAATCACCAATGATATTTTCTCTTATGTTTATCTTACAGAAGATATTATATTGGGTATATCATCAAGAAATTCTATTGGATATATGCATATATGTGTATAAATTTTCAAATCTCTAGTTAATATTAAACTTACGGAATATACACACACATATATAATAATAACTATACATCCGATGGTACCAATCATCAAGCTTATTTCCATGACTTTATTTTATCCTTTTATAAAAGTAGTATATTGAAATAAATTTATGTCAAATATAATATTCTGGAATTAAAAGTTTAGGGAAATAAATTACTCAAAATATAAATTTTCTGGACTCATAAGAACAATTTCATTTTTAACTAATGGGTTAAACTATACCAGACTCACTATTTATATTACCTTAATAATTTCTCCTCAAGTAATCATCTATATATCTATTCCAATTATCACATTCCTACCTTTTCCTTTATAAGAATCAATTATAATATACATTTAAGATTAAGAGGCATTATTTAGAAGAATATGTGCATATGTGACCCATGACATTGTATTTATGGGTTACTAAGAGATATATATACTATACATAAATTACTTTCGGTAATTAAAAACTTTAGTTATTATATATAGTATAAGCTTAAAACACATAACATTAATTTATGATTTTACCCTCTGTTAAAAATGTGATTTTTTTTATAGATTCACGTAACCGACTTTATAAAATTTATTTGTGTCACGGGTACATCACTGATATTTTATTACTATAGTTATTTTATGAGAACCTCCATCTTTATTATTATTCTTTTAGTATTAAGTTTAACCAATCACAATTCAATCTCATTTCTTTTATTTTCATTATAATCTTCTTAAAGTATGAGAACTTCGAGACTACTTAAGGTAAGTTTAACATCCGACTCATCAACTCAACTTATTTACTAATATTGTATTATTTAGCTATTATACATCAGCCAGCTGACTCGAATATTTTTCTTTATAATTTAGGATACACAATCCTGTAACTAATATGACTGGTTAATCTTATAATCTTATATTAGTTATTCCCAGGCATAAGACCTATTCTGGATATACCTTAATATTAAAGATTTGTAGAAATGCTTTCAACGTTTAGTTAGGCCTTTCTACGTAGTCCAACTAACCCAAATCTCTAAAAAAATTAAATGATTTTATTTAATCATGAATAACCATCATATTCATTTAACCATCTATTTTATTACTAAGTATTTTAATAGAAACCTTTGCAAGTAATCCCAACATCAGTTATTTCATAAAACTATGAAAGGATGAAGTCTTATGGCCAACTAGTTATAAACCGGAAAGGATAAAATGGAGTGGTAAATTGGTACACCTGGGTTTCAAAACTTGCTTTGGCTAGATCCACTAAAGCAATCTTTTAAATTTTTATTAATTCTTAAAATCTTTTTTGGTGAATTTAATAGCTTTGGTTTTATTTATATATAAATTATTTTAAAACAATATTATTAAAATCACGAAGGTTTAAAGCTTTATACCATATATTTCAATATATATTTTAAACCAAAGTAAATGATTGGTTTCAAAGAGAATCATAAGCATGACTGCTTTATTAATAACTAACTTAGTTTGATGTATATTATGATATTATTTGAGTAGGTGGTATTAATTATCACAGACAAATTTCTAGTATAAACATTTGGGTACAATTATAAAAATAGATTGATTAAAAACGGCGAACATTGCGACTTATATATATATATATATTACAAACAACAACTGGAATTCAAAATATACTAGTGATTATGCATCCATAACTTATTTTAGTCTATCTAGGTTATATGAGTATTATGCTCAACATGCTTTTATGTAAGGTTTATTCTATCTCCTGTCTCTACTAAGTTGTTATCTAATGGGCGAAGTTCCTTTAAAGTTTCTGGCTCATAGGTGGCATGGGTGCTGGTACTGGTTTGGCGGTTCAACTATTTAATATAAGTTAGCATTTACTGCTGTAGTGGCTGACATATGGAGATTTATCCATTGTTCATCTAATTCATCTTCCCATGGTAGGTTATTGCCTGTTTCCTAAGTTTGTGTATTTATTTCCTTATTGATTATCACTCCTTTGGTTGTGACTTTTTTATTTTCTTTATTTTCTCTTGACTTTTTCTAATAATCCTACTTCTCTTCTTAGTGGTAAATGGGTTCTTAAACTGTGCCTTACGAATAAATATTCCTTCCTCAATATCTGCTGAGTATCCTGAGGGATTTGGTTGAAATGAGGTTCCCTTATCTTTTGGTGAACTATCTAATTGATGATAGATGTCCGAAATTCTTTGCTTGCCCATACTGTAGACTTAACAAATAGTCAAATAACATAAAACACATAATCACATAAGTTATTTCCTAACACAAAATTTAAAATTTAAGTGTCAGCAGAACACTTCTTTGGCTTGAACCAGTGGTATGGCTCAGATACCACCTTCTGTCGCAACCCCCGATCCCAATTCCCCGGGAACGGGCGGCCGCGAGCCAGTTTCGGTGGTATCGTGTATTGTCTAATTTGGCAGCGGAATTTTCATCAGGACCGTAGTTAGGAAATATTGGATCAGAGTAAATACCACATTTTCATAATATTAAACACATGGGATAAAACCCAAGTTTGCAATACACACATTTTCATAGGATTAAATCCTATTTTTATTTAATAAAAACATCTATTTTATTTTAGATAACTTTATTGCCACTTTTCCAAGCCTTCAATGCTCTCAGCTGGCTTTTATTGGCTTCACACTAAGTTACCTGAAACACGTGTTTAAAACATTTTATCAGCAGGAAATACTGGTGAGTGAATCCCAGTTTAATCAAGTTTAAATAAAATCCCATTGTACAGTATTGAGGGCGATCCCGCAATTATATTTATTTCCAAGACATCACAATTAACATCCATGGTACTGTCGAACCCGACTTGTGGACATGTTACTCCTTGACCAGGTGGTAACAAATTTTGTATACAAAACCCCAACATACTCATGATAATTGTATTCTTACAAATACTCAATAACTGTTATTCGCATGGAAAAGTATTTAAGGTTTTGTAAAAACAGTTAACAAAAAGCGGATCAACTCACATTGCTGTCTTAGATTTTCCGTAAGGGTTTCCTGGTGACAATCTATAATTTACACAAAAGCACGCGTCTTAGAATAATAACCCATTTTAACATTAGTAATACCCTCCCCGAGACGGCATTCCAACGACTACGTCGGGCAGAACCACGACAGCCGTTACGGAACCCTAGATCAATCGGGCAGCGTATCTAATACATATCCAGGGGTTATAATACTTACAACGGAGCAGAATTTCGCTATTTAGGGGGTATAATACCCGTATATTATGCCTACAATTCAGATTTGAGAGAAAGAAAACGATTTTGAACGAATTTGAATGAAGATCCGATGGCCTGCTTATATAGTGCTTCACTTCGGTTTTCTCGCGGCCCGCGTAACACAAGACATGGGCCTATGCGGCCCGCGTCAACTATGGTCAACGTTGTAGCTTGTCTGGGTCATCGAGTAGACCTGCCGGGTGTTGGGCCAGGTGGCAGCCCAGGGTTTTGCCACCTTTTAAGTTGTCGCGTCCCGCGTAAGGGTTAAGGGATCCTTTACGCGGCGGCCCGCCTAAAATCCAAAATCCTAATTTTCTATTATTTTTATAATATTTAGGGTATTCGGGGCCCGTTTTCACGTATGGGGTGTATTTTAGGAAGTGTAGGGGTGTCAGGGGTGTTTTAGGAGGGTTGTTATATTTTGGGTATAACTCCCGGGTTATTTAATAAAATATATAATGTATTCACATTAAGTATAGTAACACAATTCCACTTTATCCCTACGTCACGAGACAGAACCCCAACGAATTTAGGCAGAGCCTTGACATACGCTACGGGGCCCTACGTCAGTCGGACAGGGTATCAGTGGTCAAGGGTTAAAATACTTAAAATGGGGCAGGGCTTTATTATTATTATAGGTTTAATTAATAGAAAATTGAATGGATAGGTAGACATAGAGATGGATAGAAACGGAGATGTGCAAAAATGAAATGGAAGTGAGTATCCTATTTATATATGACTGTGGCTTGAAATTTACGCATTTCCTATCCACGTATACAAGTTCATAAATGCAAAGTTGCTTTTTGATTCCTTTGAAAGGAAGACACGTAAACATGCATAGTAAAATGCATACACACACATGCATTTGAAATGTTAGTTTTGATTTAATATTGTTTTATTATTATTATTATAAATAAATTTCTTTCACATGCACCTAACGTGCAGTATGTTTTTATTTTCAAACATTTTGATTTTCATTATCAACTATTTTATTAATTATATATTATAATTAATTCAGCTGCTTCACTTTATTTGGCGCGTATAATGTCTAAAATATGACGTTTTACAAAATAGTGAATACGTTATTAGAACAAAAATATCTATATCTACATTTTGAGCCAAGTTTCATTAAAACAGAGTAAGTTCAAATATAACGTATTTTTATGATTTAATTATTAATCGGTTCCTAGGCTTGTTTAGGTACTTCATATTTTTAACAGTCAACTTACCCATGATGCATCCTTTTAATAACATAAGTTTTTATATATTTTATATAAATAAAAATTTTGGGAATGTTACATCCTCCCCACCTTATTTTAAATCTCGTCCTCGAGATTTCCTGAAATATGGATGAATATTTTTAGTTAGTTTAGTTTCTAGGTATATTCTGGTCCTTGTTTTGAATTTCACTTTATTTTGACCAGAACTATTCTCTATGAGATTCTTATCCTTGACTGTAATATGTTTTGTATTTTAACATGGCTTTTAGTTACAGGTTTCCTAATGCGTTAATAACTGCAAAGGAAATTCTTATACTTTTGATGGCGTCCCAACTTAAAGAGTTCCCGTCGTTCATCTTGTCGCACGAATTTCGAGACGGATGATCAAACGAAATAATGTTTTATATTGAAATTATAGATGTATACGAGAGATTACTGATAATTGAATCTAAAATTATCATTGACACACCTGTTTGTGATTTATCTTTAATTGTCAATCATTATGGTCTTTGGATTTCCTCATAGATATACATATCTATATAATTATCTATTTCACATACTGTAATATACACACCATTCATAAGGTCAATGTATTTTTAACAGATTCATATTTCCAAAAACAGGTCAGACATCAAGTCATGGTACTATTTAGGGAACTCCATTATCATAACATATACCCCATCTCACCCGGTCTCACCGGAGAGGTACCCCCATCTTACCCGGTGTAACACCTCGAAAATTCACGTCCTATAATGTATTGACACGTGTCATAAGCTTGAACGTGTCAAAGAATACTCTAGAGGGACTAAAGTTGACAAACATGGAAAGTATGTGAATATAAGGGTTCAAAATGTCAACAACAAATAAATATACTTTACAATAACCCTACATGATGTTTATAACCTTAAACGAATGAATCATGGATCATACGAAGCTAACGGTGAAAGAAAGTGAGAGATTACAAACTACAGGGGTTAAATGTGTCAACATGTTTAAGATATACCTCTGAGTGACCTTTTAGCAAACCCGAAGCCTTGTAATGATTAATTATGCTCACTAGAATACATGATAAAAATTTCACCAAGTTTCGTTATCGTATGAGAAAGTTATGACAAGATTCGTATACGAGGGGTTAAAAGCGTCAACGATGAAGTTTATGACTTTTCGGGTGATAACAAAGTTAACCAAGGACTTAACAAAGTGGGTATAAGTCTTGAAGCCCTTATAAGTCAATTTAGAGGGCTCATAATGCAAGAAATAATGTCGAAACAACTTTATATGTGCCAAGGACCAAAATGTAAAAAATCTGAAAATTGATTTGGATCAGAAGGGGCATCGCGCGATGCGAGGACCCTAAGGGGGGGCTACGCGTGGCGCGAGGGGCCCTCTGATCCGAAATCTTTGGGCTAGTGTCTGCCTTTTGCTTTGTAACCGACTTAGGAAGATATTTTCCACTCCATGGGCGACCCCTACATGCTTTTAGACCTCATGGGCACATGTAAATGATCTGGGAACAATGCTAGACTTGTGTGGCATGATCATGAGCAACCAAATTCACTATAAAAGGCCTTCATGTTGCAACATTTTGATCACACCTTCCATATGCATTTGTGGAGCTTCCTGGAGCATAAGATCAGTCCCCAAGCATCTCTTATAGTGCATTAGACTTTGGTAAGTACCCTTGACCTTCCTTAATCGAGTTTTACTTAGTTATTAGCTTAAAAGTCAAACCGTCGTAATTAACGTTTGACTTAGCGATTAATCATTAATGGTCCAGTGATTAGTCAAATTGAAGGTAGTTATAAGTTGGTAATTATGTGGGCAATAAACCCTTAAAAGGGCACCCTCTGATTCCCGCTCTAACTAGATCAAATGTCGGGTCAAAGTTGTTTATAAAAAGTCAACAGAAACTTAATTTGTGAATTAACATGTAATTAGCAATGTAGAAGGCATGTAACCTATTTTATCACTCATATAACTTAATAATAAATGTAAGAACATGTCTAAGCATGTTCGACCCGACAATTTTCTGTTTAGACCCGGTTCGGAACCGAAAGTCGCAAAACTTTGACTTTTGCTTTGACTTTAGTTCTGACCTGATTTAGTATGATTTAGAAATGCCTTAGAGCTTCCTTAGGACCAGGCTACATGTTGGTATAACCCTCTGTGGTTGGTTCATTGTTTACCCGAGTCGTTTACACATTTCTGTTAATTGCCTAATGTTGACCATAATGCCCTTTTTACTATAAAACGAGAATTTTGGATATGTGAAAGAACAATAATCTTTGTTACTGATTTATGAACATGTCCCTAAATTTTCACATCAGTTGAAGGTCTAGATTAGGAGTTATGCTCAATGACGTAATTAGAACGCTTTTTAGTAATTAAACGGCGCCATTAGCATAAAGCCTATCTAAACCCAATTTTTGGCACCAAACCTTTTACCCACTGATGTAATATAATATTTTGGGATTTTTGAAGATTTTTAATTATTTTTAACATGCTCATAACCTAAGGTTATGGCGTTGATTCGGTGAATACCGATTATACCCTTTTTGGTTATAAAATGAGTTCTACATAATATTTTGACACCAATCCAATTGCTACTGATTTTAAATAATAAATGAAGTATTTTGAACTCTATAACCTGATCAGAAAACTCAGATTTCCTGTATAACCCGGAAATCGCTTAAAATGGCTTTTTAAGCGTATTAAACACATAGTTTATGTTTAAAACCATTTTTGTCATATAAGACTTATTACCAACTGATATGACCTATTAAAATAAGTTATTTTACTGATGTATTCAGACCCAAATCTCAGAATTTTAAATAATCTCTTTTATAATCTTTAAAATGACCAAAATACCCCTACGGGGCTTAAATTAAGAATTAAACTCGTTTTGGGCATAACGGAAGATATCCTACCGATATCACAACATATTTAAGGCATATTAACTTAGGAAACCTGTAAATGACTCTTGTGGTTACCCGTTACGCTTCTTACGCGTTCGGTTCGGTTTATGTAACTAGTTTGCATAAATTAGCCGAAACGGGTCAAACCTTATCGTTTTTGTCTCAAAATCCAGAATGTGGTTAGATTACCCATATTATACAAGTCTTCAAACTTGTCGGGTCTAAATCACGTTCTATTCCGGTCTTCACTTAATCACGCGTTCGAACCGTATCTTTCCTTAAAACTAACCGGTCTAAGTTTAGGCTTAATTGAAGACCCGTTAGGATTCTAATAGGTTATTATAAACCTTCGTTCCAGAATAGGAGACCCGGTAAAAGCTACACGAACTTGCTAATTGTGATTGATACTTGCAAAGGTAAATACTTTTAACTTATTTTCCCTATACGGACTTGGGGTACGGTATATAAAATACCGCTTGGTCCGGCATTGAATCTTTAATCGAATAGAGGTTAAATCATTTATATGCTCCGTTTTGAAATGTTTTGTTTGCTTAAAGCCTTTGGGGGATTAATGACCATGTCCCGGATATCCTTGGCATCATTTTAAGAAATGGCCACGACCTAAGCACGGGGTGTAGGCGTACACCCGTCAGTGCCAAATTAAATAATGTGGTGTGTCTATTGATCTTTAACCCGGTCTACGGATCGGGCTACTGAACGCATAAGGAACATGTAATTCTTTTACAAGATTATATTCAAATAATTATCCCAAGTTATATAAAGCTTTGTGCCATGTGCATTCAAATCAATTTTATTAAACCATTTAAAAATGAGTCAGTTAATTGTATTTACCAGTGTAAACTGACGTATTTTCCCAAAAAGGTTAAGTGCAGGTACTACGCGAACTAGGCTGGCTTTCTCCTAGCGTCCACAATAAGTCTCGCAAGCTTAGATGTCAAAACTGTTGAACAATGTTTCCTATTTATTTTTGATCCGCCTGTGGATTAATTTCAACTAGTTGTGATACTTGATATTACAATATTATTTGGTTGAAATATATCTTTCTTTTGCTTCCGCTGTGCATTTAAATATTGTGTTGTTTGACTGTAATGTTACCAACCACGTCACGATACTCCCCACCGGGCCCACCGGTAATACGTGGAAATATCGGGGTGTGACACCCGAACAAGCTGGAGAGTCTACTACACCATACCCAGTCTTGCCGGAGAGGTAATTATCATTGTAATTCCCTTAAATAGGATTTTCTCAAATCATGATTTTTTTTAAAAGTGCATCATTTATTATGGCTTGCATCAAGAAACAAGGAAATTAGTATTCTCATGATGGATAGAATCATTGATAAATGATAATCAGGTCTTTAAGTGTTTGCGGTATTGGGCAGCGAGTTTCATATTTTGCTCTCGTTCTTGGAGGGTTGGTGTGGAGTTTCGTCTTTTTTGCGTGACTGATGTTTCTTGCATCCTTAATAGGTGTCTTCGTGTGAGTAGTTATTTGGTTTTTTCTTGTAAAATTTCTTTAGTGGGGATGCTTTTGTTTCATGTTTGTAGTTTGGTTTAGGTTGTTTTGTGTTTCGTTTCGTTTGTTTTGGTGTCGTGTCCTACCTCATTTCTTGCTAGTCGAGTTTTTGGTTTAAATAATATCTTGTTGTTCATATATTATATTGTAGGAACCGTTCGCGTAAATAAATAAAATAAACAAATTTTATTACTGATTACAATACAAAGAAAGCTGAAAAAACAAATACTATTACAACTGAAATAAACAAATACAAGAAAGGGGTAGAAGCATAAAGACTGAGGCACGTGTTCAACACGCTTCCCTTAAAACAAATTCCGAGTCTCCTAAGAGTACTCGTTTTGTTTCCCAGGGTACAACAGCCGAAGCAGCGTACTGCCGGAGATGGCCTACAACCCGAAGGCTACCTTGAAGAGAGCAGGAGAAGATCCGAATTCTGTAGAGAGAAATGTTGAATTGCTGTTGTGTTGCTGGTTTTTGTTGTGTCTCTTCAGCAGTGACCAAGAGCTGTATTTATACAGCTCCAGATTCGAAACCGTCAAAAAGGAATTAAAGGAGAGGTTTAAATTGCATTAAACGTCTTCAATGTAATTTAATACGTCAGTTAATTCTCAGTCAAAGACCGTTAACTCATCAGTTTCGAAGTTGAACTGTAACTGCACTGTCACGCCGTTTTGGCTCACTCTGGTGCGCCGCGCACGTCACATCAGGGCCCATGCACCATGCCCAACCGCGCGCCTTCGTGCCACTTGTACTCACGCGCGGACTGCCACGTCACGTGCCTCGAACCTGCACGCCACTTCACCACTTGGTCCTTGCAGCCTCTGTGATCCACCACGCGCACGTGGTCAAAAATACAAAGGCGGCTCTCAAGCGGCTCGCGGCGATGCGAGCGTGCGCCATCAAAGCGCCACATTGCGTCTCATCGCCCACGCCACGCGCGCGTGTGCTAGTGCGAGTGCGAGTTAGGGTGCTCCGCACCCTTCGCGAGTACACTTAGTGTGTGCTTCCATGAAACAATAAGGGTGGAGAGTTCCCACTTAAATACCCATTTAAGTTCCATCTCTCCTCCGGTGTGGGACAAGGTGCTACTTTCCCTTTTGTTTCAGCATTCAATGTTTCAAACACCCAACTTTGAGCATCGATATCTCATTCATCTTAGCTCCGTTTTGGACGTGGTTTAGTTCGTTGCAAAGCTCTTCCAACATAGAACACAAACCCACAAATAAATATATAAAACCCGCTCATTTTATTATATTTATTTCTAGTCCAAAATAGGAAAAAATCATTTTCCTATATTTGTGAAAAATGCTATTTTCACCTATTTTTCCAACAATCCCCCACATGAAAAATACTATTTTCATCAAATTTCCAACAATCCCCCACATGTATGGAAATCGATCTTTTCCTTACACTTTTCAACGATAAACTTCGACAGTTGAGTATTGCAAGATAGGTAGGTTGTTGCCTTTGAACCTTCTTTTGTGAAGCATACTTAGCTTACTAGCGGTTTGTAGACGCGATGTCCTTGAACATACCCCCATTTGTGTAAACGACAATACACTTCACACAATACTCTCCCTGGTCTGGCCAACCCCTCATTGCCGTGTCCTATTATGGTCCTGGAACACTAGCTTGGTTCTGCGAGAGCTCGAGGATTTGCGCACCCCGCAAATCCATTCGAAGCGACCCCACTTCTCTTTAACATAGGTGATTCCTCTGAATCATTAAAAGCATCATGGTTAATTTGGATTTACTCAAAATCCTTAACCTTAACATGCCTAACCTCACTTCTTGTCACTGATTGGAATGGACTAGGAAGTATATATAACTCCCTTTTATTTAGTGTGGGGTACTCCCCCACAGTGACTCCGTTTTGGTAATATGATTAAGTTGTCCTATTGAACTTAGATCTTGGGATCTCCAGTCAACTAAGTTAGGTTTCCCTCATATTCCCATTTATCACGGGCTTTAGTCCCATTTCTCTTGACGACGTTTCTACTAACTCTCTGCTTAAGCCTTTTGTAAACGGGTCCGCAATGTTATCCTTTGATCTCACATAATCAATTGTGATAACACCCGTTGAGAGTAGTTGTCGTACCGTGTTATGTCTACGTTGCATATGCCTTGATCTGCCATTGTACATCAAGCTTTGAGCTCTACCAATCGTTGATTGGCTATCACATTGTACACATATGGCTGGCAAAGGCTTTGGCCATCTTGGAATATATTCCACGAATTGACGTAGCCATTCCGCCTCCTCGCCTGACTTATCCAAGGCGATAAATTCGGATTCCATTGTGGATCTTGCTATGACCGTTTGCTTAGAAGACTTCCAAGCAATAGCAGCTCCTCCAAGTGTAAACACGTAACCACTTGTTGATTTGGAATCTTTATTATCCGATATCCAGTTTGCATCAGTGTATCCTTCGATCACTGCTGGTTGTCGGGTATAATGCAGTCGATAATCTCTTGTGTATCTTATGTATCTAAGCACCCTCGTGATAGCTTTCCAATGATCCGCGCACGGATTGTTGGTGTATCTACTTAGCCTACTCACCGCGTAAGCCAAGTCGGGTCTAGTACATGTCATTAGATACATTAGACTGCCAATAATTTTTGAATACTCTAACTGAGCAACTCCATCTCCTTTATTTTTCTTGAGATGTTGGGAGGTATCAACTGGAGTTCGAGCTACACTCGTATCTCCCGAGTTGAACTTTTCAAGAATTTTATCCACATAGTGAGATTGACTTAACACAAGACCATCTTGGGTTCTTATGATCTTTACTCCAAGAATCACATCCGCTAAACCCATATCTTTCATATCAAATCTCGCTTTCAACATGCTTTTAGTAGCTTTGATAATTTTATCATTACTCCCAATGATAAGCATATCGTCTACATAAAGGCATAAGATCACATAACCTTCATTTGTGTCTTTGAAATAAACACATTTTTCGCACTCATTTATTTTGAAACCATTGTCAATCATGACATGATCAAACTTTTGGTGCCATTGTTTTGGTGCTTGCTTCAAGCCATACAAAGACTTGACAAGTTTACATACTTTACCCTCTTGACCTGGGGCAGAGAAACCTTTAGGTTGCACCATGTAAATCTCTTCTTCTAAATCTCCATTTAGAAATGCGGTTTTAACGTCCATTTGGTGAACTTCCAAATTTCTTAAAGCCGCTATAGCAAGAACCAATCTAATCGAGGTTATGCGCGTCACAGGCGAGTAGGTATCAAAGTAATCTAGACATTCCTTTTGTCTAAATCCTTTAATCACCAACCTAGCCTTGTATTTATCAATACTTCCATCAATTTTCAACTTCCTTTTGAATATCCAACGATATCCAAGTGGTTTGCAACCAGGTGGAAGATCTACTAACTCCCAAGTATGATTTTGCAATATAGAATCAGTTTCATTCCTTATTGCTTCTTTCTATTGAGGTCCTTCTGAAGAGGAAACCGCTTCGCGATATGTATTGGGCTCGCCCTCAACCATATAGCTAACGAAGTCTGGACCGAAGGATTTTTCAACCCTTGGCCTTTTACTTCGCCTACGATCACTTTCTTCAACCTCAGGTCGTTCATGTGTCTTATCATGAACTACCTCATCAACTGGTGTAGATGAACTTTCACCTACTTCAAAATTAGGTGTTGATGACGTTGCATGTGTTTGTCTTCTCAAAGGAAACACATTTTTAAAGTAAGACACAACGTTAGGATTCACCTCCATGATAGTGTTTACGTGTACATCAGGATTCTTGGACTCATGTACAAGAAAGCGATGTGCACTACTTTGATGCGCATACCCAATAAATATGCAATCAACAGTTTTGGGTCCTATCCTAAGAGCCTTAGGAGGTGGTACAATCACCTTTGCTAGGCACCCCCACACTTTCAAGTATTTGTATGAAGGCTTCTTCCTTTTTCCATAACTCATAAGGAGTTTCGTCTCTCTTTTTGAGTGGTATCTTGTTCAAAAGATAATTAGCCGAGAGAATGGCTTCCCCCCACATTTCCTGGCTCACCCCAAAACTTATCAACATGGTGCTCATCATTTCTTTCAATGTACGGTTCTTTCGTTCCGCTACGCCATTTGATTGTGGAGAATAAGGAGGTGTACACTCATGTACAATGCCATTTTTTGCGCATAAATTGGCAAAAGGTGCAACATATTCGCCTCCTCGGTCGCTTCGCAAAGATTTTATCTTCTTTTGAAGTTGATTCTCAACTTCATTCTTATACAAGAAAAATTTACTTATTTCTTCATCTTTACTTTTTAGTAAGTATACATAGCAATATTTAGTACTATCGTCAATAAACGTGATGAAGTACTTATTTCCACCTCTTGTGGGTACCGCTTTCAAATCACAAATATCGGTGTGAATTAAATCAAGGGGTTCGGTTATTCGTTCAACCGATTTCGATGATGATCTTGTAAGTTTGGATTCTACACATGTTTCACATTTATAATGTGAATCAATATGGAATGTTGGTATACAATTTAAATTGATTAAACGACGTATTGAATTAAAATTTATGTGACCTAATATACCATGCCATTTATTCGAATCAGAAAACTCAAGCATATAAGTAGAAGTAGTAGCAATTTTATTCATCTTCTTTTTAACAGCCATTACATTCAATTTGAACATACCATTTTGGGCATAGCCCTTGCCAACATACATTCCTCGTTTAGTAAGTACAAATTGATCGCTCTCAAAAACTAGACGAAATCCAAACTTATTAAGCAACCATCCCGAGACTAGGCTCTTGCGCAAGTCTGGAACATACAACACGTTGCTTAGAGTGAGCTCCTTCCCTGAAGTCCAATTCAAAATCACCGTTCCTTCACCCTTGATGTCCGCGGTGGCGCACTAGTCTGCGCAAGGCTGCCTTTTGGGGCAATTCTATTGTCCTCTTCAATCTGAAGACGAACAATAAGATCCTCTATAGTCATCTCCTTTCGTTTGTGTTTAAGATAATTCTTAAAATTCACCCAACCAGGAGGTAACTTCTCAATCATCGCTGCCACTTGGAATGACTCGCTAAGTGTCATGCCTTCCGCTAGGATGTCATGTAGTATAATTTGCAATTCTTGGACTTGATTCATAACTGTTTTTAAATCAACCATTTTGAATTCCAAGAAACAGGCTACCACAAATTTCTTTGTGTCAGCATCCTCCGTTTTGTACTTCTTGTCCAAGGCATCCCAAAGGACTTTTGAAGTCTTGACGTTATAGTACACATTATACAACGCATCCGACAGGCCGTTTAACACATAGCCAAGACATATGAAATCCGAATGCTTCCACGCATCTACCGCACACTGTCTTTGTGTGTCGGTCTCCCCTTCCACAGGTTGGGGAGCGGTTTCCGTTAAGAACCTCGTAAGGTTCATGGTGGTCAGGTAGAAGAACATCTTCTGCTGCCACCTCTTAAAGTGTAGACCCGAGAACTTCTCTGGTCGTTCAACGTGGTTAGCCACTGTGGACGCTCCCACAGTGGTGGCGTTCAGGGGGGTTCCCGTTACAACATTCATGTTGTTAACGTTGACTTTTTCGGTCGACATGCTGAAAAATTAAAATTTAAAGTTTAGTCCAAAAAAAATTATGTTTTGCTCCAAAAACCAGAAGTAAACAACTAAATTTTAATTTTTACCACAAATTTACTGTTTAGGCTTCTAAGTCCAACTTTGAAGACCAAAAAACAGAAAATTTCTAATAATTAGAACTTACTGATTGGCTTCTAAGTCCAACTTTGAAGACCAAATCAGAAAGTTTTTAGCAAATTTATTAGGACAGAACCTGAGGGTAACCAGAATGTTTTCAACCAAAGTCGCTCCTTTGAAGATGAAAACAAAAAATATGTTTTTAAAACCCAATCTGAGTGAAACAAAACTGGTTTGAATCACAAAACATAAAGGTTTTGATTACACGAACGGTGTTTTAAAATTTGTTTTAAGATTGTAGGAACCGTTCGCGTAAATAAATAAAATAAATAAATTTTATTACTGATTACAATACAAAGAAAGCTGAAAAAACAAATACTATTACAACTGAAATAAACAAATACAAGAAAGGGGTAGAAGCAGAAAGACTGAGGCACGTGTTCAACACGCTTCCCTTAAAACAAATTCCGAGTCTCCCAAGAGTACTCGTTTTGTTTCCCAGAGTACAACAGCCGAAGCAGCGTACTGCCGGAGATGGCCTACAACCCGAAGGCTACCTTGAAGAGAGCAGGAGAAGATCAGAATTCTGTAGAGAGAAATGTTGAATTGTTGTTGTGTTGCTGGTTTTTGTTGTGTCTCTTCTGCAGTGACCAAGAGCTGTATTTATACAGCTCCAGATTCGAAACCGTCAAAAAGGAATTAAAGGAGAGGTTAAACGTCTTCAATGAAATTTAATACGTCAGTTAATTCTCAGTCAAAGACCGTTAACTCGTCAGTTTCAAAGTTGAACTGTAACTGCACTGTCATTCAATGCTGGAAGCTTCTGCGCGCCCGCGCGCAGGTCTGCACGCTCATGCGCGCTGCGTCCATCTGGCTCACTGCCATGCGCGCGTGTGCCACGCCACCTGTGAGCCTATACGAGCACGCCACACAGTCGCGCCGTTTTGGCTCACTCTGGTGCGCAGCGCACGTCACATCAGGGCCCACGCCATGCGCAACCGCGCGCCTTCGTGCCACTTGTACTCAGGCGCGGACTACCACGTCACGCGCCTCGAACCTGCACGCCACTTCACCACTTGGTCCTTGTAGCCTCTGTGATCCACCACGTGCACGTGGTCAAAAATACAAAGGCGGCTCTCAAGCGGCTCGCGGCGATGCGAGCGTGCGCCATCAAAGCGCCACATGGCGCCTCATCGCCCACGCCACGCGCGCACGGGTATGCGCACTCTTCGCGAGTACACTTAGTGTGTGCTTCCATGAAACAATAAGGGTGGAGAGTTCCCACTCAAATACCCATTTAAGTTCCATCTCTCCTCCGATGTGGGACAATGTGCTACTTTCCCTTTTGTTTCAGCATTCAATGTTTCAAACACCTAACTTTGAGCATCGATATCTCATTCATCTTAGCTCCGTTTTGGACGTGGTTTAGTTCGTTGCAAAGCTCTTCCAACATAGAACACAAACCCACAACTAAATATATAAAACCCGCTCATTTTATTATATTTATTTCTAGTCCAAAATAGAAAAAAAATCATTTTCCTATATTTGTGAAAAATGATATTTTCACCTATTTTTCCAACTTATATAACAATCACATGACCCACATCATTTAGGATGAGCAAATGGTACTGGTAGCGAACCATACCGAGCCATTTTCGGTACCGATTCAGTAACCAACGTTTTGCTATTTTCCATATTGGTACTTTTGATTCGGTACGTAACCGGTGTTTTGGTTGATATACCTTTGAATACCGTACCGTACCTAGCACTTTCGGTACCGATACCCTTTTTGTGATTTTCAGGATCGATACTTTCGATAACGATACAATACCAACCTTATCCCTACACATCATCCATGAGCCAGGTTTTATTCAATTCAAGTTACTACAATGTTTGAATAAGATTATATAGTGTTTTGTAGAAAAATATGTATAAGAAAATTTATACAAATAGTAGTTTCTTTAAATATAACTTCAACTGATAACTAATCAGGAATTATAGTTTGTTTCGTGAAATTATCCTATATATTAATAAACCAAGCTTATGAATAGTAGTTGTCACATCATGATGAATAATAACGAATAGTAAATTTTCCTTATTGGTTAGTTGTCTTTGTTGACTTCTTTATAGTGAGTTCCATCCTTTGATGTTATTGTTTATATACTTTTGGTTTCCTTAATATGATCTATTTGTATGTTTGGTAAAGTGGTTTGTGTGGTGTTTTAGTTTGCAAAGGGGATGGGTTCAAGTCCCACTCTTTACATTTTTTTTATATCTATTATATTAACTATTACCTATTACCTATATATTTTACCTATATAAACAAAGTTAATGAATAGTGTTTTAATGCTACATGGTATCGTTGTTTCATCGTTAATCACGAGTACCGTACGATTGTACGAACAATAACGCTATCGCACAACTTTTTGTTGGTTTTCTTTAACTTTTAATGATTTATTTATTTTAGTTTCAGGGGTAGGGATGAGCACGGTGTCAACCGATACCAAATCCGAATCGGTACTTGTACCAAAAATGCTGGTTACGGTACCGGTTTATGAAGGTAAAACCGGTGGCGAACCGGTATCATGAACGCCAAAAGTCGGTACCGAATTGTTACTTAATATATTTCGGGAAATTCGGTACCGATACCCAATACCATTGGCTCATATCTGACCATGAGTTTCATACGAACATCATTACCATATAACTTTTTTGGTTGATTTTCTTCAGGTTCTCTTTTAGTGTTTTTTTTTACATTTTTTTAATTTTTGTCAGTGGTTCCATGCGCAAGGCTCTCGCAGTGATTTCAAAATACATATAAACACAGACTAAATCACAAAAGAAGTACGCCGCAATGCGGCGACCATAATAAACCTAGTTAAATAAAAAGTTAAAAGCAAAAATGATGAGACGACACAATATAGTTGATTTTTTTTTAAAGAGAAACTTGAACCAAAAACTTTTTAAAGGCTTTGACTTTTCTATCCAGTATCCACTCCCTCAAGTTTCTCAATAATATAATAGAATATGAACCTTTTTGTTTTGTTATGTTTTTTTCTTTATCGTTTGTTGTTATGTATCCACTCCCTTAAGTTTCTCAATAATATAATACAAACCTTTTTGTTTTGTTTTTTTTTTATCTTTTGTTATTATGTAACAAAAAACCTTTTTAAGTTTTTGAAGAAAGTTTTTTTCAAAATAACGTTTTTTCTTATTTGATTTTCTTTATAAAAATCCATTTGTACTGTGATCTATGTTTTGGTTCTATGTTCAACCTTACTGGTGCTCAAAGGTATATTTTCTATAAGAACGGAGAGCACAACAAGTGAAGTAGACAGGGGCGGATCTAGTGTGGTGTGAGGGGTAACCTCCGCTACCCCTCAACTTTTCTGACGAAGTAGAATTTTTCTTAATTTTTAACGTTTTATGCATTATGTTACGCCTGAGATTATGTTATGCTACCCCTCCCAACAAAATTTAAAACTAAAATAGTGTTGCAGCGGCTACAGAAGTGTAACAGAGAGAAAGAGTTTGGTTGTCTTTTGTTTGGTGTGTTTTTTTGGTTTTGTTTGGAGTGTAACAACTCTTAGCTGGGCTTCTGTATCTATGTTTGTTTCTGGTATGGTATGGAATGGAAATTCTCGTTAGTAGGAAGGATGCAATAAGATATATAAAGAAAAAAATAGATAGCTTTACATAATCATGCCTAGATCAAAGATTTCTAGTTAAGTAATTTGCTAAATTTACTAACTGAAAATTAGAATTTGGTAATTGTTCCTGATTGAAAATTTTCAATCACGTAAATAGCTCTTAATTGTTATTTACATTTTAAATTTAAATTAACATTAGTATTAAAAGTCTTAATTGTTATTATATATTATCAATTTGTAACACAACTAGGCAATAAGTAGTTGTACATGATGCATTAGTGTTTTATTGTGTATAACAATGTTGTTTTTTAGGCTTTACTTATATCAATTTAATTAAATCAAAATAGGTTAACTTGAGTTTAATCCATGTGAACCCTTCTTAACTTTGTATTTGAAACAATTACCATACTAAAAATTTGTAACATTTTGGTGCTTTAGTGAGTTGGACTATAAGGTTAGGGAGATTTTCCAAAAAAAAAAAAAACTTACTTTTCACTTTTAATTTAAATGTTTTCATTTTTTGCATTTTAACATCTTTGGTTTTATTTTTTTACTTTTAACACAAATATTTCTATCTTTTGCAATTTAACTCCAACATATTTTTATTTTCAACTTTAATCCCTGTATTTTTCATCTTTTGCAAATTGTTCGTTTTACGTTTCGTTCTAATTTTGCGAGTGAACACGCCGCAACGTGCGTGTGGGTTTCAACATTTTTTCGTCTATTTTTTCCCGTTTGACAGGACTGTCACAACGTGTCTATTTTTCCCTGTTTGACAGGTTCGTCGCAATGCGCGTAATCTTAGATTGACTTAGTTATTCTTTTCTATTTTTACGTTTCAATCTAATTTCTTCGCATTATCATGCCGAAATGGGCATGCGTGATTCAACGATTTTACATATGCTTTTCGTTCAGTGTTATTTTTTCCTTTTTGTTTATTTTGTTTTTACGAGCTTTTTCTGTTTTGTTGGTCGCTGGTAGTTGTGTAGCATTAGTGCTACTTGGCAAGGTTTATGCCCCGCGTTGCAATGCGGGGGCACTTAATACTAGTTTCCATTTTAAATTAACATTAAACATTATAAAGAAGCAACATCTATATGCATACATGTGTTGTAAATTTGGCTTAGGGTGTTTTTCAAAAAAAAAAAAAGGAATTTTCCTTTTTAACCCTAAAGTTTTAATCTTTGACAATTTAAGTTTAAAGTTTTAATCTTTGGTAATTTAACCCCTTTGATTTATTTGATTTTTCACTTCTAATTCAAAAGTTTCCATCTTATACAATTTAACCCCTTTGATTAATTTGATTTTTCACTTCTAATTCAAAAGTTTCCATCTTTTTGCGATTTAACCACTTTGATTTTTTTTACTTATGTGTTGTAATCTTGGCTTTCGAGTTTTTTTAAAGAAAAAATTGTAACACCCCGTGTTTTCTTAAGTGGAAGTCAAAGTCAAGGACAAAGTCAACGACCGATTTCGCGCAACTTGACTTGTAGAAATGTCTTTATTTTATTTGTATTATGTGGAGTAAGTGTCGTTCATTACAATAATCGACGAGTATTAATCATATTTCAATCGACCTACGACTGTGAACTATAGGAAGTAACAATGCGATAAAGTTAATCAACTAACAATCAAGCTATGCTAATCGAATCGACGTCAAATCGCAACTCGAACTATGTATTTTACTTATTGTTTATATGTGTGTGTGTGCCTTACGTGTTACCTGTGCATGTTTATTTATGTTATGTTGTGGTAATCAAGCGAACTCAATCGAACTCGAATGCTATCGAACTCGAACTCAAACCACAATCGAACTATGATAGATGGTGGAGAATAGATTACGCGAGATACGAAGTAGTTGGGACTAAAAGTAATTTGACTAGGAAACCCTATCGAATCGCTCGCAATCGGAACCGAAACGTCAAAGATCGTCGCACCAAACACACCACCCAGGCGCCAATCCGCACGGACAGGTCATCCGCACGGACAGGCCATCCACACGGACAGGCCATCCGCACGGATAACCGCCTGGGGAAATGTTGAGTGCATCCGGCCATCCGCACGGATGACCATCCGGGTGATGTGCAATCCGCACGGATGACACTTTCCTCTTATGGCATCCTATAAATACACGGGTCACTCTCCAAACTTTCCACTTTTGGCAAGTGACGTCCGACATGCACGCTCTCTTCATCTTTCCTTCGATTTCTCTCGATTCCGGTAAGTTTTCGTCATTAATCTTGTACTTTCTTGATCTATAAGCACTTCTACACCTTTCTATCTTTTAAATATTAACTTTTAACCGTGAAACCATCAAGATTTGAGGTATTCTAGGATGACGTCATCATGAAGTTCCCATGAACTTCAAGTCTGACCTCATTCCACCAAGAATAACTCGGATCTGAACGGTTTCCACAAGATTTCACAAACAACTTCGCATAAATCTGAACTTTTCAAAGAATAAAAGAGTTGAAAGGAATAAACACAAGTTTTCTCCTTCTTTTACACTAAAAAACGATAAGAATCGGATCAGTTCTAGTCTTCTACTCAATGTTAGCGATGCACTAGTCCTAAATCCGGATTCTACCCGCGGGACACTTGATTTCGGGTTAGACCAGAATGACCATTCTGAGCCGCCGACCGGCCAAGCTAGGGTGATTCCTGGCCGGCTTAGCCGTGCGGGTAAGAATACAATTCCGATTGGTTGACACGTAATCAGAACGTCTCGATAGAACGACAAAGGCGACCAAGGGTAGACGAATGGAACAACCAGAACGAGATGCTGCCCATAAGAACTGATGTCCGCACGGACAGGATATCCGGACGGACTGATATCCGCACGGACAGACTATTCGGACGGGTTGCCATCCGGACGGACTACACTTGGGACCCATATCCAAACAAGGTTGGAGTATCGACGAATGAATAATCCGCACGGACGACCCTCTGAATGGATTACTCTTCGGATCATGAGATACTAAGACCCTAAACAATTTCCAACACGTTGTCCGCACGGACTACCATCCGGACAGATTGTAGTTATCCGCACGGACTACCATCCGGACAGATTCTAGTTACCCGCACGGACTACCATCCGGACGGATTGTTGTTGTCCGCACGGACTACCATCCGGACGGATTCCACCAACTTCATCAAGTGACTCACCATTAAAGTCGTTGTCCGCACGGACTACCATCCGCATGGATCGTCATCCCTTCGACCGACTTGAAGGGTAAGAGAACTTAAATGTTTTTTAAATACTACAACGAAAACTTCAAAGGACAAGCCATCATACACAAACACATCCTTAGCATAGGAAGAAACAATCCACTCGAATGGTTACCCGCACGGACAAACTGTCCGCACGGACGACTAACCGGGCGGATTACCATTCACACGGATTGTTGTCCGCACGGATGACCATCCGGACGATCAGCTATCCTACCCACTCTCATTCTGTATTGTTTTACGCGCCACTTATCGCTACGTTATCGAATCTATTCAGGCTAACCGTACTCGCTAAAAGCGCTCCCTTCAATCCATTAATCGCTGTGAGTATACTCGATCCCTTTTTGCTTTAAGCACTTTTGGGTGTTACATACGTTACGAATATTCAAACTACCACTATCACACTACACAAACTATTTGAACACTAACCGTTAATGCATGATATACGTGGCTTATGAATGCTTGTTTGTTATGTTTACACATGGAATGCTGTCTACCTGCCTTAGCAACGATAGTACTATAGTTTGGACTCAGCACCCGTTCACACGGGGGTTGTTAAGGATCTTTTACTTGCATGGATTACGGTGGTAATCATGTATTGCGAACTGCCTCGGGCAGTCAACCCGCAGTCATTGGTATCGATGGATCTATGTCAATAACTAACGTGCTTCATTTCACTGTGTGTACGTGCTGGTTATGCGTAAACAAATTCGAACTCTATATGCTATTATCAAACTTGTATGCTCACCTTTACATTTTATGTATTGACTTTATTTTAACGTATGTGACAGGTGCTTAGGATGCATATGTGGTAGGAAATTGAAGCTAGAATAAAGCTTTAGAGTCCAACAAATAGTTATTTGTGGATAACGAACTAGGGGTCTTTAGAAGCAGATAAACAATTGCTGTCTATTTGAATCTGAGTTGTCGGAACAGAATATTTGTCTTGATGGTTGTCTGTAATAATTATTTGACTGTTTGAGATACGGTATGGGACGTATTATTTAAACTGAATAGTTTTGATAATTGTTGTGGAAACTTCTGGACAATCTGTTTCGCTCAGTGCCATGCCCCGATGATTCCGCCATCGGTTGGGGTGTGACAGATTGGTATCAGAGCCATAACTATAGGGAATTAGGCAAGACTCGACCTCGTCCGAGTCGAAGTCTTAGATACCTAGACTATAGTTAAGAACCAACAGACCGACTTGTGCATAACCAGTAGGGATTAAGTACGAGCTTACTTCTCTTTATTCTCGCTTATTATACACTCTCACTGCACTCGAATTTTCAACTAAGGGTGGGCAATAAGGTCGAGAATAGGTGTGAAAACCGCAAACTCTCGACTAAAGTTGCTTACTCAGCTCGCATTTTAACTACAAACGAGGAGAATTATGCCAAATCAGGAGTGAAATCCATATTTTGATGAATAATCTCCTCGATTTTATCAAAACAAGAACGAAGTTGTTAAGCCAGGGGTGAAACCCTAACCTTGACAACTTGTTCTGCACATTTTACAAAACTCTCACCAAGGCCTCGACGGACTCCAATGACCTGAAATCTTGATATGACTAACGGAAAAGGTGCCAAATGCCCAAGAATCGAGGCAAAAGCACAGTTCTGTGGGTCAGACAAGAATGACAAGTCCTTGAGAATAGTTGAACCACCTTGGGTAGTCGAAATCTACTAGCCGCAGACAATCTATCCCTCGATTTTTATGAATTTCGATTTTTAGTCCGCAACTGCAGACGCTGATGTTTCGTCAATTTTATGTGCCTATTTATGCGCTTTCCTGTTTATGTGTTTAAAACTTTGGGATTTACTCGATTTTTGTTTTACTTCGATCGACACACGCGACTCGCACTGCATCTTGTGATTTTGTGCTTATTTTGACTCCAAACGATTGTGTAACGACACGTTCGACATGCGAAATCCGTGAACGTGCGTGACCGAACACACAAGAACGTACTATAATCAGTGATTCTATTGACAGGATTGAAATCGTACAAGAACCATGAAACACCTTACTACTTTCGCTCTCTAGCTTCTTTCTCTAGATCTAGATTTCTGTATTATGAGGCAGTTAGAATGCTCTACGTGTCCTTATAGGCCCCTATATGCCTCTAGTGACTAGATGCGTATGTGTTTCCTTGTTTCTTTGCTCTACGTGATTAGGAAATTGTGTGGTTATGTGCTCTACGTGATTACGTGATTGGTGCTCTAAGTGTTTATGTGGTTACGTGATTAAGTGATTCTGTGACTTGCGTAGTTATAAGTCTATGTGTTTACACAGTACGTGTTACTGAGCTTTAGTAAGTAGTAGACGTGTGAGGTGAGATTCGAATACAATGTGATGAGTCCTGTGACGATGTCTGTTGCAGACCATGTCGTCTGGATCCCGTCATGCACTCTTTCGTCAGGAAAAGAGGGACAAACGCCTTGCTTCCATCATCGCGAAAAGTGTAGCAAAGGCCGTGAGTGATGTTTATGAGAATGCCAGCAAATCATCCGAGGAATCGAGAACTGAAGCTCCTAAGACTGCCGCAAGGCCCTTCAGTTTCAAGCAATTCAAGTCGTGTGGGCCAAAAGAATTCACTGGCGAAGGAGGTCCTACTGCACTATTTCACTGGTTTGATTCCATTGAGGTTACTCTGCGACAAAGTGGTTGCCCTGATGACCTTCGAACTCTAAATGCTACCGGCGTTTTCCAGTCCCGAGCTCTAGACTGGTGGACGGCCGAGAGGAACAAGCGAGGGAACGATGCAGCCTACGGTCTGTCGTGGGATGAGCTCAAGGAAGTTATGTGTCACACCCCGATTTCCACGTGTCACCGGTGGGCCCGGTGGGGGAGTATCGTGACGTGGTTGGCAACGTAATAGTCAAACAACACAATAATCAATATGCACAGCGGAAGCAATTTAAAAATATGATACAACCGAATTTAATATTGTAATATCAAATGTCACAATATTCGGAAGTTTATCCACAGATGGATCGAAATAAAAATATATTAACGGTTCAACAGACTTCAGGCATCTTAAGCTTGCGAGACTTCTAATGATGCTAAGGAGAAATCCCAGCCAATTTCGCTTAGTACCTGCATTTAATCTTTTTGGGAAAATACGTCAGTTTACACTGGTAAATACATTCAACTGACTCATTTTGGAAAATGATTGAAAATTGGTTTGGATGCACGTGGCATAAACATTTTATTTAACTTGGGAGAATTATTTAATATTATAATCTCGTGAACGAATTACATGTTCCTTGTGCGTTCAGTAGCCCGGATCTTGTCTGGGTTAAAGATCAATAGACACACCACAATATACTTTTGTGCACCGACGGGTGTACGCCTACACCCCGCGCTTAAGTCGTGGCCATTTCGTAAAATGATGTCAAGGATATCCGGGACATGGTCATTAACCACCCAAAGGCTTTAAGTAACAAGACTGTTTAAACGAGCCGATCAAATTAGTCAATTACCCACTCAGCGGTGGAGGATTTGATGCTCGACCAAGCGGTATGCTATATACCGTAACCCAAGCCCATATAGGGAAAATAAGTTAAAAGTATTTACCTGAGCAATGTATAAATCACAATAAGCAAAATGCACGTAGCTTTTACTGGTCCTCCTAATCTGGAATGAAGGTTTTATAATAACCTATTAGAATCCTAACGGGTCTTTAATTAAGCTTAAGCTTAGACCGGCTAGTTTCAAAGATACGGTTCGTACGCACGATTAAGCGAAGACCGGATAGAATGTGATTTAGACCCAACAAGTTTGAATACTTGTTTAATATGGGTTTATTAGTCACATTCTGGATTTTGAGATAAAACCGTTAAGGTTTGACCCGTTTCGGCTAATTTATGTAAACTTGTTACATAAACCGAACCGTACGCGTAATAAGCGTGACGGGTATTCATGAGAGCTATATACAGGTTTCCTAAGTTAATTATGCCTCAAATATGTTGTGACATCAGTAAGATGTCTTTCATTAAGCCCGAAACGTGTTTAAACACAAACTAGGCCCCGTAGGGGTAGTTTGGTCATTTAAAAGTTTATAAAAGTGTTTAAGTGTTTAACTGAGTTACAGGTCTGATGTAATCAGTAAACATACTCAAATTAATGAGTTATAACAATAGGATAAAGCATATATGTGAAATTTATCAGTTTTAACCAAACTATGCCCCGTAGGGGTATTTTGGTAATTTCACATAAGCCGAAAAGCTCAAAACTGGAGTCTGAGTTTATCATCCTTTGTTTAATGTTAAAATATTATAATTTTCCTCTTATATCAGTAGGTATCAACCCGGGTATGCTCAATATAATTTTTAATACATACTATGCGTTATAAACGCTTAATAAGGCGATTAAAGGCCATTTCCGGGTTCGATACTTAAATCTGATATTTTTATATTTCCAGAAGGCTTAAAATACTTTATTTATCATATGTGATCAGTAGCAAAAGGTTTGGAGTCGTTTAGATATGTAAAACTCATTTTATGGCCCGTAAGGGCAAAACCGACAATTAATGGATTAAGCCTACGACTACTAGTTATGCTCAGCCTAAAATTAATTAAAAATCTTTAAAAATCCCAAAATAATATATCGCATCAGTGGGTAAAATATTTGATATCAAAAAGTAGGCTTAACTAGGCTATACGCTAATTACGCCATTTTATTAACATAAGCTTTCATTTTGCGATAATGAGCATAACTCTTAATCTACAAATCAAACTGATGTCAAACTTTGCATACAAGTTTATATATCAGTAATTAAAGTTTCTACTCTTTTACATTTCCAAAAATCACGTTTTAAAGTAATAAGGGCATAACGGTCAACATATGAGCTATTAACGGAAACGTGCGTATTAATTGGATAACTAATGAACCAAGGTGTATAATCACAGAGGGTTATTCTAACATGTAACCTAGTCCAATTAAAGCTCTGAGGCATTTCTAAAACATGCCTAAACGGGTCAGAACTGAAAGTCAAAGTGAAAGTCAAACTATGTGACTTTCGGTTCCGAACCGGGTATTTACAGGAATTTGTCGGGTTGAACATGTTTAGACATGTTCTTACACTTATTACTAAGTTATAACAATGATCAAACAGGTTGTATATGATCTATAATGTTAATTATGCATAAATGGCATTTTAGTATCCTGTTGACTTTTTATAAACTAGTTTGACCCGACTTTTGACCTGGTTAGAGTGGTAATCACGGGGAACCCTTTTGAGGGTTTATTACCCACATAATTACCAACTTATAACTACTTTTAATTCGAGATATGACTGAGCTATTGTTGACTAATCTCGAAGTCAAACCGTAATTACGATCGTTTGACTTTTAGCTAAATAACTAAGCTAAACATTATTAAAGAAGGTTAAGCAACTTACAAAGGTCCTAAGCTTGATTAGTGATCACTTGAGAGCAGACTTGAGCTCCAGAAATGATCAGAAAACTTGAAGAATATGTGAAGAACAAAGGTTGCTACTCATGGCCTTTTATAGTGATAATTTCACCACAAATCCTTGACACTTGGGGTCTACAACTCACCATACCCTTCCAATAAGTGTCCTAGATGTTTAGGGGTCGTTTAGGGGTCAAGAGGAATGTGGAAAATAGATTTAAGGCGCGCATAAAGGCAAGGGCAGGAAACAACCAACAAATTCGAAGCTGGGCACCCCTAGCGTGACGCTAGGCCCCCCTCGCGTCGCGCTAGGCCCCTTCTGCACAAAATCCACATTTTTTAGATTTTTGCGATTTGATCCTTGGCTCTTCAAAATTCGATTAGGCACTTGTTTTCTTGCATTGTAAACCCTCATATTTGATCTATAAAGGCTTTAAAACATATACCCACTTTGTTAAGTCCCCGGTTAACTTAATTGTTACCCGAAAAGTCCTAACTTTCAACGTTTGCGCTTTAACCCCTCGTACACGAATTTGATCATAACTTTCTCATACGATAACGAAACTTTATGAAATTTTAATCGTGCATTCTAGTGAGCATAATTAGCCGTTACCAAGCTTCAGGTTTGGTAAAAGGTCACTCAGAGGTATAACTTAAACATGTTGACACATTTAGCCCCTGTAGTTTGTAATCTCTCACTTTTAGCTTCGTATGATCCATGATTTATTCGTTTGAAGGTATGAGCACCAAGTAGGGTTAATGTACATTATATTTATTCATGGTTGACATTTAGAATACGTATATTCACATACTTTCCATGATTGTCAACTTTAGTCCTTCTATAATATTTTTTTTTCACACGTTTAAACATATGACACGTGTCTACACATTATAGGACGTGAATTTTCGAGGTGTTACAGATGTAATCAGAAAAAATACATAATTTTCTAAGTTATATCAGTAGGATAAAGTGTATATGTGAAATTTATCAATTATAACCAAACTCTGCCCCGTAGGGGTATTTTGGTAATTTCACATAAGCCGAAAAGCTCAAAACTGAAGTCTGAGTTTATCAACTTTTGCTTACTGTTAAAATATCATAATTTACCTCAAATATCAGTAGGTATCAACCCTTGTATGTTTAAAATACTTCTAGTACATACTATGCGTTAAAAACGCTTAAAAGGCGATTAAAGGCCATTTCCGGGTTTGATACTTAAATCTGATATTTTTATATTTCCAGAAGGTTCAAAATAATTTATTTATCATATGTGATCAATAGCAAAAGGTTTGGAGTCGTTTAGATATGTAAAACTCATTTTATGGCCCGTAAGGGCAAAACCGACAATTACCGGACTAAGCCTACGACTACTAGTTATGCTCAGGCTAAAATTAATTAAAAATCTTTAAAAATCCCAAAATAATATATTACATCAGTGGGTAAAGATTTGGATATCAAAACGTAGGCTTAACTAGGCTATACGCTAATTACGCCATTTAATTAACATAAAGCTTTCATTTTGCGATAATGAGCATAACTCTTAATCTACAAATCAAGCTGATGTCAAACTTTGCATACAAGTTTATATATCAGTAATTAAAGTTTCTACTCTTTTACATTTCCAAAAATCACGTTTTAAAGTAATAAGGGCATAATGGTCAACATATGAGCAATTAACGGAATCATGTGTAATAATCGGTTAACTAATGACCCATAGTGTATAATCACAGAGGGTTATACTAGCATGTAACCTGGTCCAAATAAAGCTCTAAGGAATTTTTAAAACATACCATAACGGGTCAGAACTGAAAGTCAAAGTGAAAGTCAAACTATGTGACTTTCGATTCCGAACCGGGTATTTACTGGAATTTGTCGGGTTGAACATGTTTAGACATGTTCTTACACTTATTACCAAGTGATAACAATGATCAAACAGGTTGTATATGATCTACATTGCTAATCATGCATAAATTGAAAGTTAAGTTTCCTGTTGACTTTTTCTTCAATCGACAAAGGTTTTTCCACAAACTTTAAGCTCTCATCTATATGCACATCTGTATGCGGTATAACCAGTGATTCATCAGCGAAGCACTTCTTCAGATTGCAGATGTGGAACACTTTGTGAATTCCACTGAGCTCTTCTGGTAAGTTTAACTTATAGGCAACTGACCCGACACGTTCGATAACCTCGAAAGGTCCTATGTATCTCGGGCTTAGCTTGCCTTTCTTACCAAACCGCATCACTCCCTTCTAGGGTGACACTTTAAGTAGGACTTTGTCACCTACTTCGAAGTGAAAATCCTTACGCTTTGGATCAGCGTAACTCTTCTGCCTACCCCGGGCAGCTTTGAGACGGTCACGAATCTGGACAATCTTGTCCGTCGTTTCGAACACGATCTCTGGTCCTGATAACTGGACATCTCCAACTTCCGCCCAACAAACGGGTGATCTACACTTTCTACCGTATAATGCCTCGAAAGGCGCAGCCTTAATGCTGGTATGGTAGCTATTGTTGTAGGAGAATTCGATTAATGGTAGGTTTTTATCCCAACTACCACCCAAATCGATCGCACATGCACGTAGCATGTCTTCCAACGTTTGAATAGTACTCTCACTCTGACCGTCAGTCTGAGGATGATAAGCCGTACTAAAATTCAAACGTGTGCCCTAAGATTGTTGGAAACTTTTCCAAAAATGTGACGTGTATCTAGTATCTCGATCAGAGATAATAGACACAGGTATGCCATGTAAGGCTACAATCTTATCAACGTATAACTGGGCTAACATGTCGGAGCTATAAGTCTCCTTGATGGGTAGGAAATGTGCTGACTTAGTCAGTCTGTCAATTATAACCCATATCGTATCATTTCCTTTCCTTGTCTTGGGTAACTTGGTAATAAAATCCATAGTTACCATTTCCCACTTCCACGTAGGAAGTTCAGGCTGTTGTAGCAAACCTGACGGTTTTTGATGCTCGGCTTTGACTTGCGCATATGTCAAGCATTTAGCTACATAGGTGGCCACAGACTTCTTCTAGCCTATCCACCAATAGTTTGCCCTTAGATCCTGGGTAGCTGATGGCAATTCTTAATCGTTGCCTAATTAGGGTTGCGGTATGTATGCATAAGCAATATGAACCATCTTTCTTATTTAATAACATAAAACCCTCAGAATATTGAGTCAGGCTATATGAGCCTATGTCTTAAAACCTACTTAATCAAGGTTTCGATTATTCCATAATCAATATGGAGTTTTCACAATACTTCCGCCCACAGCGGGGTACAAATCTTAATTCTACCTGCCTTCCAGGAGGTAAGCAGGGAAAACTTATGAGAAGATAATCAAGATGCAAGGAGGCTACAGAGACTTTCCATATCTCAGGCTCCAGTTCATCCATCATTGCTCGTGTCAAATAAGTGACACATTTATGTTATAAGTCCACGAATTCCTTAACCGGGAACATTTACTTGGACAATTCCATTCTGGATATCTACTAGTCGACTTTAGTACAATATGATCATTGGGATATCTTAGGGGTTCCATGTATTAAACCTCCATACTGATCAGGCATGGAAGTAATCTATGGGACACACTAGGATACGCCAATCCTCATATGGCACTTTTATCAAACATAGTTTGGCATTCGCATGCGATAGAAAAACAATGAGAAGATAATTAAAATAACATATGTTGTCGTACTCTATGCGAAGAAAGAGTACTCTTAGATTTTTTGAAGGATTTCTTGCCGATAGTTAAAAGAATCGGTTACTATGGTTTCCTTGGTAAGTTATACCTTGTGAAAAATATATAAAAGTTTGCTAAGCTTATGGTTTATGAAGATTTATTATTGCCTGTATTAAAAAAACAGGACACTTAGCAGAAATTATCATTGGTAAATGATAAGGAATGTATTTGATGACATCGTGAACTGCCTCTTGGCATTCATTCACCAGGAGGGTTAAGCGCCTCCATTCTTAATCCTTTCAAACTTAGCTGCAAAATCTATGACAATTTAGGGCAGTCTCAGCTTTGACTGGTCGTTTCTTAATCTATATAACGTGAGTAGCTGAGGTAGATCCATAATGGATTTATAATGAGTAGGTTTTGAAACCTTAGTGTGCCCTCTTATTGCCAATGCTAACCACTAATAATTATGTGCTTATATTTAATCAAAATGGAAATTTCACAAACTAGGCACCTAGCTTGGTTGGCTAGGCGCGCGAAAGGGTGTGGCCTAGACCCAGGTTCGATTCCGGGGACGGCCGGTTCCACCATTTTTAATGTTTAATATTAATTAATTGTACTGATACATATAATTATGAGGGTTGCTCATAAGGAGTCTTGATAATTAATTGCTTCTTATCACCCACAATATGGGCTTGATTTTTAAGACAACCCATCGATTTTATAACTATATTATGTCTTTATATTTTAACGGAAACTAGGACATCGTGAACTGCCCATCTCATCCAAGTTTTCCATACTCAAAACTCGGTACTAATCACCAAGATTTAACAATTATTAGTCATCATCCTGATGACCTGACTTAGATTAGCCACGGCATTCATAAACCGTATGGGCTATTCTGTTCTGAACATTCTTAATGAATGCTATTTGAATGTATATCTATTACATTTAGTTTAGGTCACAAAAGGACTATCAATGGCATTTAAGGTTTGGAGCGAGTCCAATACCTGCTTGACAGGGGACCATAATGTCACAACTGTCTTCGTCACAAGGATGATTATAAATAGCTCAAAGGCTAGCCTTACAAGACTTTTATTATTTATATACATATATGGCATGGAAGCCTGTCTCGATGGACGTAGAAAGATATGGCATAAAGCCCAGTCATGAAGGACATAAATGATTATTCGGCACGAAGGCCTTGTCGCAAAGGTCATTTAGATATGGCACAAACAGCCTTGTCATAAGGACATTTATCAAATCTGGTACAAAGGCATGTCACCAGGAATGTTAACATTTAATATGTTAGCTTGTCACGAATGACAAATTACAGCACATGGGCTTGTCATGAATGACTTTAAAGTATAACTCGATGGTCTATCATCAAGGACCTTAATTTATTAGCCGCAATCTTATTAGATTAGGGCTTCAAGGTTTGAACGTGGTTCTTCACCTTTGGACAGGGAGGCATATACTACAACTGTCATCGTCTTGAAAGACGATTCATTTAGCAGAAAAGTAAGCCAATCAACATTACTAATGGATGTTTATATATAACCTATCGTATCTAATGATATTAGTCATGATCACATCGATCATATTGACTATTAGGTTTGGGTATAATCACACCATTTTGAACAGGGGATCATAAAGATCACTACTATTCTTGTCTTACCGACACTAGAATATAGTATAGCTCGTAGGCATTTCATCACGGGGGATGTTAATATTATGATCATCATACTGATGATACTAGTCAGGATCGCAATGATAGTATAGACTATGGGATTTGAGTATAGCTCACCCCCTTGGGCAAAGAATCACAAAAGATTACAATTGCCCTGTCTCAATTGGACAAGATAATATAGCCCTTAGGCAAAACATCATTAAGGATGTTAAAATCTTTAATCATCATATTGACGATCTTTGTCATGATTGCATTGATCATATAGACTATTAGGCTTGAGCATAGCTCACTACCTGGGACAGGGAATCGTAAAGATCACAATGTCTTTGTCACACATGGACAATATAATATGGCCCATAGGCGAAACATCACTAATGGATGTTTATAATAGGTTCATCCTATTAGAAGATATAAGTCATGATTGCATTAATCATATTGACTATTTTGGCTTGAGCATAGCTCACCACCTCAGACAAGGAATCATAAAGATAACAATGTCAATGTCTCAAATGGACAATATATTATAGCCCGTAGGCAAAACATCACTAAGGGATGTCAAATAATATTATCATCGTATTAGATGATATTAGTCATGATCGCATCGATCATATAGACTATTATGTTTGGATATAGTCCAATATTTTAGGCAGGAGGTCCAAGACCATCACTGTCGTTGTCTTATCGGACAGCAAGTTTAGCCCGTAGGCACTTCATCACTAACGGATGTTCATAATATGATCATCTTATAGGATGATATAAGCCATGATTCCTAAATCACTAGGTTAGATACGGGAATTGAAAGAATCCAATATAAGGATGACTGTTGTGATTTTCTCGAATCACATTTGTCAAGAGTGCTAACACGTTCTTAGGTGTTAACAAGGATCTGAATCCCTTGAGTAGGTTTCACCATCTTGGCCGCGTAGGCTAGGTTTCACCTTTAAGATTCCCTTTTAAACTGCATACTGGCAGGGAAGGAAGGATATTTATTTTATTCAGGATTTTTATCATAAATCCTAATTTATAAGTTAATAATAGCACAAATGGCCTAGTCGCGTAGACAAGTTTAATTTATAAGCCATGATTTCGGAGAATCGAGGCATTAAGGTTTGAATCAAAGTTCATTACCTTTTCTTGACAGGGAGTTGTAGGCTACCACTGTCTTTAGTCTCAGAGGACATTAACTATAGCCCGTAGGCACTTCCCTTCTAAGGGACATTTATTACGGAATTGCCCATTAGGGAAAATTCATTAACCATGGTAAACAGAGACCATATTTGGTTAATTTATTAATCATATAGGTTTAGGATTTCTATTATAATTTATCCTAATTATAAAACATTAACAGTTTTATTAGTGGCACCCAATGGCCTGGTCACATGGACATTTATAAATTATAAGCTTATGATTTCAGAGAATCAAAACATGAAAGTATGTTGGCACAATAGGCCTAGTCACAAGGACATTTATAAATTTTTAAGCTATGATTTCAGAGAATCAAAGCATGACAGTATATTGGCACAATAGGCCTAGTCACAAGGACAATTATAAATTATATGTTAGGATTTCAGAGAATCAAAGCATGAAAGTATATTGGCACAATAGGCCTAGTCACAAGGACAATTATAAATTATATGCTAGGATTTCAGAGAATCAAAGCATTTGAGGTTTGAACCTAGTTCATTACCTTTATCTGACAGGGAGTCATAGCTACCACTGTATTTTGGCTCATGTAGAAATGAACAAGGCCCATAGGCATTATATTAACGGACAGGGAGTCATTGCTACCACTGTCTTTTGGCTCATGTAGAAATGAGCAAGGCCCGTAGGCACTATATTACCACGTATGGTTAAAATATGATCATCTTAATTGATGATGTAAGCCCAGGATTCAGAGATCATTAAACTGGGTTAGGAATCTTTTGAAGAATCCTTAATAACGTGTGTGATTTTTAACTAAATCACATCTGCCGAGAGCGTTAACACGTTTTCAGATGTTAACAGGGATTTGAATCTTTTAAACAGGTCTTACCATCTTGACCCGGTCTTATAATTGACCCGAAGGCTAGGTTTCACTCTTAAGATTCTTAATTAATAATTTGAATCTTTTTAACAGGTCTTACCATCTTGGCCCGGTCTTTTAATTGACCCGAAGGCTAGGTTTCACTCTTAAGATTCTTAGTTAATATTTATCGCGGAACTATTTCTAAATTGAAATGTTAATAAGGATCTGAATCTAAATTGAGGAACTGCCATCTTGGCCGGTCTTAATATGACCCGAAGCTAGGTCTTGTCCTTTTTTGATTTTGCCATTTTATTATAATGGTAGATCTTGCAAAAAGGAAATGTTATTTTCCATTTATTTAATATTTCTTGTTTAGAATGAAAGTTTAAACTTAATCATTCCACTATATAAAAATAAAAGTATAAAGTTGCCCTAAGCGGGACTTGAAAGAAATAATGTTGTCCTCGTAGGGACTGAAAGATAATTATGTCCTTATAAGGACTAATAAGGAAACGATCTTCAGTAAAAGGAGTTTCTTCTTCATTTTATTTCTGAATGCTTTCTCCTTGGATGCTCGTTTCATTCTAGCCGCGGTACGAAGCTCAGTATCTCAGGGCTCCGGGTGTGGAGAACTCCTATTACGGCTTATTCGCTTGGCGACGTATCCAATAAAAATTTGGAAGTAAAAATTTATAGATTAGGATTGAGAATATTCCTAAGTTAAGTCTAGACTCAGAAGGTCAAGGAATGTGCTACTGTGTCATTGAGATTAAACACAAAAGTTAGTGTTTAATTCACTCAATGTTGGCTCTGATACCAACCTGTCACACCCCGATTTCCACGTGTCACCGGTGGGCCCGGTGGGGGAGTATCGTGACGTGGTTGGCAACATAATAGTCAAACAACACAATATTAATATGCACAGCGGAATCAATTGAAAATATAATACAACCGAATTTATTATTGTAATATCAAGTATCACAACGTTCGGATGTTTATCCACAGAACGGATCGAAATAAAATATGAAACAATAGTTCAACAGACTTCAGGTATCTTAAGCTTGCGAGACTTCTAACGATGCTAAGGAGAAATCCCAGCCAATTTCGCTTAGTACCTGCATATAATCTTTTTGGGAAAATACGTCAGTTTACACTGGTAAATACAATCAACTGACTCATTTTGAAAAATGATTTAAAATTTGTTTGGATGCACATGGCATAAACATTTTTATAACTTGGGAGAATTATTTAATATTATAATCTTGTGAACGAATTACATCTTACTTGTGCGTTCAGTAGCCCGGATCTTGTCCGGGTTAAAGATCAATAGACACACCACATCATAGAGTTATACACTGATGGATGTACGCCTACACCCCGTGCTCAGGTCGTGGCCATCTCGTAAGATGATGCCAAGGATATCCGGGACATGGTCATTAACCCCCCAAAGGCTTTAAGTAATCAAGACTGTTTAAACGAGCCGATCAAATTATTCAACTACCCACTTAACGGTGGAGATTTGATGCCCGATCAAGCGGTATACTATATACCGTAACCCAAGCCCGTATAGGGAAAATAAGTTAAAAGTATTTACCTGAGCAAGTATAATTCACAATTAGCAAAATGCACGTAGCTTTTACTGGTCCTCCTAATCTGGAACGAAGGTTTTATAATAACCTATTAGAATCCTAACGGGTCTTTAATTAAGCTTAAGCTTAGACCGGCTAGTTTCAAAGATACGGTTTGTACGCACGATTAAGCGAAGACCGGATGGAATGTGATTTAGACCCGACAAGTTTGAAGACTTGTTTAATATGGGTTTATTATTCACATTCTGGATTTTGAGATAAACCCGTTAAGGTTTGACCCGTTTCGGCTAATTTATGTAAACTTGTTACATAAACCGAACCGTACGCGTAATAAGCGTGACGGGTATTCATGAGAGCTATATACAGGTTTCCTAAGTTAATTATGCCTCAAATATGTTGTGACATCAGTAAGATGTCTTTCATTAAGCCCGAAACGTGTTTAAACACAAACTAGGCCCCGTAGGGGTAGTTTGGTCATTTAAAAGTTTATAAAAGTGTTTAAGTGTTTAACTGAGTTACAGGTCTGATGTAATCAGTAAACATACTCAAATTAATGAGTTATAACAGTAGGATAAAACATATATGTGAAATTTATCAGTTTTAACCAAACTATGCCCCGTAGGGGTATTTTGGTAATTTCACATAAGCCGAAAAGCTCAAAACTGGAGTCTGAGTTTATCATCCTTTGTTTACTGTTAAAATATTATAATTTGCCTCTTATATCAGTAGGTATCAACCCGGGTATGCTCAATATAATTTTTAATACATACTATGCGTTATAAACGCTTAATAAGGCGATTAAAGGCCATTTCCGGGTTCGATACTTAAATATGATATTTTTATATTTCCAGAAGGCTTAAAATACTCTATTTATCATATGTGATCAGTAGCAAAAGGTTTGGAGTCGTTTAGATATGTAAAACTCATTTTATGGCCCGTAAGGGCAAAACCGACAATTAATGGATTAAGCCTACGACTACTAGTTATGCTCAGCCTAAAATTAATTAAAAATCTTTTAAAATCCCAAAATAATATATCGCATCAGTGGGTAAAAGATTTGATATCAAAAAGTAGGCTTAACTAGGCTATACGCTAATTACGCCATTTTATTAACATAAGCTTTCATTTTGCGATAACGAGCATAACTCTTAATCTACAAATCAAACTGATGTCAAACTTTGCATACAAGTTTATATATCAGTAATTAAAGTTTCTACTCTTTTACATTTCCAAAAATCACGTTTTAAAGTAATAAGGGCATAACGGTCAACATATGAGCTATTAACGGAAACGTGCGTATTAATTGGATAACTAATGAACCAAGGTGTATATTCACAGAGGGTTATTCTAACATGTAACCTAGTCCAATTAAAGCTCTGAGGCATTTCTAAAACATGCCTAAACGGGTCAGAACTGAAAGTCAAAGTGAAAGTCAAACTATGTGACTTTCGGTTCCGAACCGGGTATTTACAGGAATTTGTCGGGTTGAACATGTTTAGACATGTTCTTACACTTATTACTAAGTTATAACAATGATCAAACAGGTTGTATATGATCTATAATGTTAATTATGAATAAATGGCATTTTTGTATCCTGTTGACTTTTTATAAACTAGTTTGACCCGACTTTTGACCTGGTTAGAGTGGTAATCAGGGGGAACCCTTTTGAGGGTTTATTACCCACATAATTACCAACTTATAACTACTTTTAATTCGAGATATGACTGAGCTATTGTTGACTAATCTCGAAGTCAAACCGTAATTACGATGGTTTGACTTTTAGCTAAATAACTAAGCTAAACATTATTAAAGAAGGTTAAGCAACTTACAAAGGTCCTAAGCTTGATTAGTGATCACTTGAGAGCAGACTTGAGCTCCAGAAATGATCAGAAAACTTGAAGAAGATGTGAAGAACAAAGGTTGCTACTCATGGCCTTTTATAGTGATAATTTCACCACAAATCCTTGACACTTGGGGTCTACAACTCACCATACCCTTCCAACAAGTGTCCTAGATGTTTAGGGGTCGTTTAGGGGTCAAGAGGAATGTGGAAAATCGATTTAAGGCGCGCATAAAGGCAAGGGCAGGCAACAGCCAACAAATTCGAAGCTGGGCACCCCTAGCGTGACGCTAGGCCCCCCTCGCGTCGCGCTAGGTCCCTTCTGCACAAAATCCACATTTTTTAGATTTTTGCGATTTGATCCTTGGCTCTTCAAAATTCGATTAGGCACTTGTTTTCTTGCATTGTAAACCCTCATATTTGATCTATAAAGGCTTTAAAACATATACCCACTTTGTTAAGTCCCCGGTTAACTTAATTGTTACCCGAAAAGTCCTAACTTTCAACGTTTTCGCTTTAACCCCTCGTACACGAATTTGATCATAACTTTCTCATACGATAACGAAACTTTATGAAATTTTAATCGTGCATTCTAGTGAGCATAATTAGCCGTTACAAAGCTTCGGGTTTTTCAAAAGGTCACTCAGAGGTATAACTTAAACATGTTGACACATTTAGCCCCTGTAGTTTGTAATCTCTCACTTTTAGCTTCGTATGATCCATGATTTATTCGTTTGAAGGTATGAGCACCAAGTAGGGTTAATGTACATTATATTTATTCACGGTTGACATTTAGAATACGTATATTCACATATTTTCCATGATTGTCAACTTTAGTCCTTCTATAATATTTTTTTTTCACACGTTTAAACATATGACACGTGTCTACACATTATAGGACGTGAATTTTCGAGGTGTTACAGATGTAATCAGAAAAAATACATAATTTTCTAAGTTATATCAGTAGGATAAAGTGTATATGTGAAATTTATCAATTATAACCAAACTCTGCCTCGTAGGGGTATTTTGGTAATTTCACATAAGCCGAAAAGCTCAAAACTGATGTCTGAGTTTATCAACTTTTGCTTACTGTTAAAATATCATAATTTACCTCAAATATCAGTAGGTATCAACCCTTGTATGTTTAAAATACTTCTAGTACATACTATGCGTTAAAAACGCTTGAAAGGCGATTAAAGGCCATTTCCTGGTTTGATACTTAAATCTGATATTTTTATATTTCCAGAAGGTTCAAAATAATTTATTTATCATATGTGATCAATAGCAAAAGGTTTGGAGTCGTTTAGATATGTAAAACTCATTTTATGGCCCGTAAGGGCAAAACCGACAATTACCGGACTAAGCCTACGACTACTAGTTATGCTCAGGCTAAAATTAATTAAAAATCTTTAAAAATCCCAAAATAATATATTACATCAGTGGGTAAAGATTTGGATATCAAAAAGTAGGCTTAACTAGGCTATACGCTAATTACGCCATTTAATTAACATAAAGCTTTCATTTTGCGATAATGAGCATAACTCTTAATCTACAAATCAAACTGATCTCAAACTTTGCATACAAGGTTATATATCAGTAATTAAAGTTTCTACTCTTTTACATTTCCAAAAATCACGTTTTAAAGTAATAAGGGCATAATGGTCAACATATGAGCAATTAACGGAATCATGCGTAATAATCGGTTAACTAATGAACCATAGTGTATAATCATAGAGGGTTATACTAGCATGTAACCTGGTCCAAATAAAGCTCTAAGGAATTTTTAAAACATACCATAACGGGTCAGAACTGAAAGTCAAAGTGAAAGTCAAACTATGTGACTTTCGGTTCCGAACCGGGTATTTACAGGAATTTGTCGGGTTGAACATGTTTAGACATGTTCTTACATTTATTACCAAGTTATAACAATGATCAAACAGGTTGTATATGATCTACATTGCTAATCATGCATAAATTGAAAGTTAAGTATCCTGTTGACTTTTTCTTAGCAAGTTTGACCCGACTTTTGACCTGTTTAGAATGGGAATTAGGGGGAACCCTTTTGAGGGTTTATTACCCACATAATTACCAACTTATAACTACTTTTGATTCGACTAATCACTGGACCATTAGTGATTAATCTTAAAGTCAACCGTTAATTACGACGGTTTGACTTTTAAGCTAAAACTAAGCTAAAACTTAATAAAGAAAGGTTAAGACAACTTACAAAGGTCCTATGCACGAAATGTGATCACTTGAGAGCAGGCTTGAGCTCCAGAATTGATCAGAAAATGCAGAGAATGGTGTGAAGAATGAGTTGCAACTCAAGACCCTTTTATAGTGAAATTCTTACCACAATTTGTTGACACCAAGGTCTAGCACTCACCACAAGTGATGAACACATGTCCCTCAGTGCCTAGAATAGTTTAGGGGTCGCCCATAATGCAAAAATATCGATTAAAGGTCGGTTCTGCGCGAATGTAGGCTGCTGTCTTCATTTTCTGATACTGGGCGGTTAACGCGGCCCGCGTAAGATACATCAACATCTTACGCGGCCCGCCTGGACCCTCTGATCAGACAAAACGTTTTCATGTTGTTGCATCACACCTCTTGGCCCTTCCGAAAGGTCAATTGAGCTAATTACTTGCAATTTGACCCCTTATTATTTACCCACAAGGGCTTTAGGACTTATACCCACTTTGCCAAGTCCCTGGACACTTCCGGTTAACCCGAAAAGTCATAACTTTCAATGTTAACGCTTTAACCCCTCGCACACGAATTTGATCATAACTTTCTCATACGATAAAGAAACTTTATGAAATTTATATCGCGCATTCTAGTGAGCATAACTAACAGTTACAAAGCTTTGGGTTTGTCAAAAGGTCACTCAGAGGTATAACTTAAACATGTTGACACATTTAACCCCTGTGGTTTGTAATCTCTCACTTTTAGCTTCGTATGATCCATGATTTATTCGTTTGATGATATGAACATCATGTAGGGTTATTATGAAGTATATTTATTCACCGTTGACATTTAGAACCCGTATAATCACGTACTTTCCATGTTTGTCAACTTTAGTCCTTTTATAACATTCTTTCACACGTGCAAACATATGACACGTGTCTACACATAATAGGACGTGAATTTTCGAGGTGTTAGATCCTCACCCCCTTAAAATAAATCTCGACCCGAGATTTACTGAAACAAGTAAGGGTACTTTTCTTTCATCGTGGATTCAACCTCCCACGTGTATTCGGGACCTCTACGAGCATCCCATTTGACCTTTACAATAGGTACATGCTTTCTACGAAGCTTCTTAACCTGTCGATCTTCAATCGACAAAGGTTTTTCCACAAAATTTAAGCTCTCATCTATATGCACATCTGTATGCGGTATAACCAGTGATTCATCAGCGAAGCACTTCTTCAGATTGCAGATGTGGAACACATTGTGAATTCCACTGAGCTCTTCCGGTAAGTTTAACTTATAGGCAACTGACCCGACACGTTCGATAACCTCGAAAGGTCCTATGTATCTCGGGCTTAGCTTGCCTTTCTTACCAAACCGCATCACTCCCTTCCAGGGTGACACTTTAAGTAGGACTTTGTCACCTACTTCGAAGTGAAAATCTTTACGCTTTGGATCAGCGTAACTCTTCTGCCTATCCCGGGCAGCTTTGAGACGGTCATGAATCTGGACAATCTTGTCCATCGTTTCGAACACTATCTCTGGTCCTGATAATTGGACATCTCCAACTTCTGCCCAACAAATGGGCGATCTACACTTTCTACCGTATAATGCCTCGAAAGGCGCAGCCTTAATGCTGGTATGGTAGCTATTGTTGTAGGAGAATTCGATTAATGGTAGGTTCTTATCCCAACTACCACCCAAATCGATCGCACATGCACGTAGCATGTCTTCCAACGTTTGAATAGTACGCTCACTCTGACCGTCAGTCTGGGGATGATAAGCCGTACTAAAATTCAAACGTGTGCCCAAAGATTGTTGGAAACTCTTCCAAAAATGTGATGTGTATCTAGTATCTCTGTCAGAGATAATAGACACAGGTATGCCATGTAAGGCTACAATCTTATCAACGTATAACTGGGCTAACATGTCGGAGCTATAAGTCTCCTTGATGGGTAAGAAATGTGCTGACTTAGTCAGTCTATCAACTATAACCCATATTGTGTCATTTCCTTTCCTTTTCTTGGGTAACTTGGTAATAAAATCCATAGTTACCATTTCCCACTTCCACGTAGGAAGTTCAGGCTGTTGTAGCAAACCTGACGGTTTCTGATGCTCGGCTTTGACTTGCGCACATGTCAAGCATTTTGCTACATGGGCGGCTACAGACTTTTTCAAGCCTATCCACCAATAATTTGCCTTTAGATCCTGGTACATCTTATCAGCTCCAGGATGAACGGAGTATTTGGAACTATGGGCTTCTTGGAGGATGACATCTCGAAGTCCTCCATAAATTGGAACCCATATTCGTCCATTTAATCTTAGAATTCCGTCCTTGCTAAGAGTTAACTGCTCCTCAGTTACTCCTAACTTTTCATTAGGATAGCTAGCTTCCAACACAGCTTCCTTCTGTGCAGCTAACAACCTTTCAATCAAATTATTCTTTATCTCCATGCGCTTGGCATTGATTCGGATGGGTTTCATCCTTTCCTTTCGGCTCAAGGCATCAGCGACTACATTCGCCTTGCCGGGATGGTACTTGATTTCACAATCATAGTCATTCAAAGTCTCCATCCAACGGCGTTGCCTCATGTTTAACTCTTTCTGATTAAACAGGTGCTGGAGGCTCTTGTGATCAGAATAGATCACACACTTGATTCCATAAAGATAATGCCTCCACAGTTTTAGTGCGAATACAACGGCACCCAACTCCAAGTCGTGGGTGGTGTAATTCTTTTCATGCACTTTTAACTGTCGTGAAGCATAGGCAATAACCTTGCCTTTCTGCATAAGCACACACCCCATGCCAGTGTGCGATGCATCGCAGTAAACCACGAACTCTTCTATTCCATCTGGCAATGTTAGTACTGGGGCATTGCTCAACTTTTGCTTCAGAATATCAAAGGACTCTTGCTGCTTAGGGCCCCAAACGAACTTTATTTTCTTCTTAGTCAAGGAAGTTAGGGGTGCAGCAATCCTTGAAAAATTTTCAATGAAACGCCTGTAATATCCTGCCAATCCCAGGAAGCTACGAATCTCTGTAGGCGTCTTTGGTTCTTGCCAGTTCATAACTGCTTCAACCTTAGCGGGATCCACTTGGATACCACGCTCACTAACCACGTGTCCAAGGAATTGGACCTCTCGAAGCCAAAATTCACATTTAGAGAATTTGGCATTGAGCTTCTCCTGATGCAGGAGTTTGAGAATACAGCGAAGGTGTTTCTCATGGTCAGCTTGGTTCTTCGAATAGATAAGAATGTCGTCGATGAAAACGATGACAAATTTATCTAAGTACGGCTTGCAAACGCGATTCATGAGATCCATGAACGCGGCCGGTGCATTAGTGAGCCCAAAAGGCATCACTAGGAACTCGTAATGACCATAACGAGTCCTAAATGCTGTCTTATGCACGTCTTCATCTCTAACTTTCAGTTGATGGTATCCTGACCTCAAATCAATCTTCGAGAAATAACTTGCCCCCAACAGCAGCAGCCGCAGCAGCAACAACAACAACAGCAGCAACAACAGGCCGCACGTGCCAGAACTTTCAACCTCAACGTGCGTCAAGCCCAGGCCGACAACAACGTGGTCAATGGTACGTTCCTTGTGAATGGTATTTATGCTTCATGTTTGTTTGATACTGGAGCCGATAACTGCTTTGTGTCGCTCGAATTTGAGAAACTCCTTAGTCGTAAACGTTCCCAACTCTCCTCGACGTTCGATGTAGAAGTCGCTACCGGAAGAACCGTCACTGTTAATTCTGTTATCCGTGATTGTACTCTTGAGCTCAACAATCACATCTTTTCGATCGACCTTATTCCAATGCAACTCGGAAGCTTTGACGTCATAGTAGGCATGGACTTTCTTCGAGAAAACCATGCTGAAGTTGTATGCTTTGACAAGATGATTCGATTTTCGCTCGCGAATGGTGACTTATTGTGCGTATAAGGTGATACTACTTCAAAGGGGCTCAAGCTTATGTCATGTATCCAAGCCAGCAAGTATCTCCGCAAGGAATACAGGGCTTTCTTGGCGAACATTGTAGTAGCGGAGAAGGAAAAGAAAGAGAAGAAGGAAGTGAAAGACGTTCTTGTGGTTCGAGAATTTCCTAATGTTTTTCCAGAGGATCTTCCCGGATTACCTCCAAGTCGTGATATCGACTTTCGTATTGACCTCATTCCTGGAGCCAATCCTATTGCCAAAGCTCCTTACCGTCTCGCGCCGTCCGAAATGCATGAACTCTCATCTCAACTCCAGGAATTACTTGAGAAAGGCTTCATTCGCCCGAGCACCTCTCCTTGGGGCGCGCCAGTCCTTTTCGTCAAAAAGAAGGACGGGTCGTTCAGGATGTGCATCGACTATCGGGAATTGAATAGGTTAACTATCAAGAACCGCTATCCTCTGCCTCGTATCGACGATTTGTTTGATCAACTACAAGGTTCTACGTGCTTCTCGAAGATCGATCTACGTTCAGGATATCATCAGCTACGCATACAAGAGGAGGATATACCAAAAACCGCGTTTCGTACTCGTTACGGCCATTACGAATTCGTTGTCATGCCTTTTGGTCTAACAAATGCACCAGCGGTTTTCATGGATCTGATGAACCGCGTGTGTAAACCATATCTCGACCGTTTCGTCATCGTATTCATCGACGATGTCTTGATCTATTCCAAATCGAAAGCCGAACACGCGCAACATCTTCGTTTGGTTCTCGAGTTACTCCAGGGGAACCAACTCTATGCCAAGTTCTCCAAGTGTGAATTTTGGTTGGAGAAAGTTCAGTTTCTGGGTCACATTGTTAACAGTCGGGGCATTCACGTCGATCCTGTGAAGATTGAAGCTGTCAAGAGTTGGGTTACGCCTAAGAACTCGTCCGAAGTCCGTTCTTTTCTTGGACTAGCGGGCTATTATCGACGATTTATCGAAGGATTCTCGAAGATTGCTGTACCACTTACTTCTCTTACACATAAAGACCAGCCTTTTGTTTGGGGAATTAAACAAGAGTCTGCCTTTCGAACCCTCAAACACATGCTTTGCAATGCTCCTGTTCTCACATTGCCCGACGGAAACAATGATTTTATTGTCTACTGTGATGCTTCCAACCTTGGCCTCGGTTGTGTTCTCATGCAACGGGACAAGGTCATAGCTTACGCATCTCGTCAGCTCAAAATCCACGAGAAGAACTATACAACCCACAATCTCGAGCTAGGCGCGGTTGTTTTTGCATTAAAGATCTGGCGACACTACCTGTATGGTACCAAGTGTACGATCTTCACCGATCATAGGGGCCTACAGCATATCTTTAATCAGAAGGAACTTAATATGCGTCAACACCGATGGGTAGAACTTCTCAACGATTACGACTGTGAGATTCGTTATCACCCAGGCAAAGCAAATGTTATTGCCGACGCACTTAGCAGACGAAGATACCTGCTTAGCACTCGTAATGTTCAAGCCCAGCACAACCTCGAAACTCTCATCCGCGACGCTCAACATGCATGTTTCAACGAACGCACTTTGAAGAAGGAAAGAATCTACCACGATGGAGCCCAGCTTGTGAGCAAATCAAATGGGATATTCCACTTTTTAGACCGAATTTGGATTCCCAAGCGAACCAACTTGCGACAGATTCTGATGGACGAAGCTCACAAGTCCAGATACTCCATTCATCCCGGTGTTGACAAGATGTACCAGGACCTTCGTTATAAGTACTGGTGGCCGGGTATGAAAAGGGATATCGCTCTCTATGTCGGAAAATGCCTAACTTGTGCTAGAATCAAGGCCGAACACCAAAGACCCTCTGGCTTACTCGAACAACCAACAATTCCCATGTGGAAATGGGAGAGTATAGCTATGGATTTCGTAACCAAGCTACCACACACGTCATCAGGTCACGACAGCATTTGGGTTGTTGTTGACCGTTTGACTAAATCAGCTCACTTTCTGCCCATACGGGAAGACTACAAGCTAGAACGTTTAGCCCGAATCTACACCGACGAGATCATTTGTAATCATGGGACGCCTCGTGACATCATCTCTGATCGTGATGCTCGGTTTACTTCACGATTGTGGGAAACGTTTCAAACGGCACTCGGTACAACGCTTAATCTAAGTACTGCTTTCCACCCACAAACCGACGGTCAGACTGAAAGAACGATTCATACTCTTGAAGACATGCTCCGATCGTGTGTTTTAGACTTCGGTGGTAATTGGGATAAATACCTGCCATTGGTCGAATTCTCGTATAATAATAGCTATCATTCTAGCATGGAGATGGCACCTTTCGAGGCACTGTACGGAAGAAGATGCCGGTCGCCTATTGTGTGGTACGAGATCGGTCACTCGCAACTAACCGGTCCTGAGCTATTACAAGAAACGACAGACAAAATTTTCCAAATCAGAGACAACCTGGTGAAAGCTCGGGATCGACAGAAGGTTTACGCCGATAAAAAGCGCAAGCCCCGTGAATTTGGCGTTGGTGACTACGTACTCCTAAAGGTATCACCTTGGAAGGGTGTAGTCCGATTCGGCAAGAAAGGGAAACTCGTGCCTCGATATGTTGGACCTTTTAAGATTCTGGAAAGGATCGGAAAAGTCGCCTACAGACTCGAATTACCGGAGGAACTTAGTAACGTCCACCCGACTTTCCACGTGTCAAACCTCCGAAAGTGCATAGCCGACCACGATTTACATGTCTCTCTAGACGATCTACAAGTGAACGAAACATTACACTTCGTGGAAAAGCCTGTCGAAATCATGGACCGCCAAACCAAGCAGCTCAGGCGTTCACGCATTCCTATTGTGAAAGTCCGATGGGAAGGCAAACGAGGCGCAGAGTTCACTAGGGAACTCGAAAGCGACATGAAGGCTAAGTACCCCCAGTTGTTCCAGGAGAAAGTCTAGATAGAGAAAGTCCTCAGGTGATTCGCGACGGTTGTAACATCTTCCAGCTTAATTTCGGGACGAAATTCCCTAAACAAGGGGAGGCTGTAACACCCCGTGTTTTCTTAAGTGGAAGTCAAAGTCAAGGACAAAGTCAACGTCCGATTTCGCGCAACTTGACTTGTAGAAATGTCTTTATTTTATTTGTATTATGTGGAGTAAGTGTCGTTCATTACAACAATCGATGAGTATTAATCATATTTCAATCGACCTACGACTGTGAACTATAGGAAGTAACAATGCGATAAAGTTAATCAACTAACAATCAAGCTATGCTAATCGAATCGACGTCAAATCGCAACTCGAACTATGTATTTTACTTATTGTTTATACGTGTGTGTGTGCCTTACGTGTTACCTGTGCATGTTTATTTATGTTATGTTGTGGTAATCAAGCGAACTCAATCGAACTCGAAATATAACTCGAATGCTATCGAACTCGAACTCAAACCACAATCGAACTATGATAGATGGTGGAGAATAGATTACGCGAGATACGAAGTAGTTGGGACTAAAAGTAATTTGACTAGGAAACCCTATCGAATCGCTCGCAATCGGAACCGAAACGTCAAAGATCGTCGCACCAAACACACCACCCAGGCGCCAATCCGCACGGACAGGTCATCCACACGGACAGGCCATCCGCACGGATAACCGCCTGGGGAAATGTTGAGTGCATCCGGCCATCCGCACGGATGACCATCCGGGTGATGTGCAATCCGCACGGATGACACTTTCCTCTTATGGCATCCTATAAATACACGGGTCACTCTCCAAACTTTCCACTTTTGGCAAGTGACGTCCGACCTGCACGCTCTCTTCATCTTTCCTTCGATTTCTCTCGATTCCAGTAAGTTTTCGTCATTAATCTTGTACTTTCTTGATCTATAAGCACTTCTACACCTTTCTATCTTTTAAATATTAACTTTTAACCGTGAAACCATCAAGATTTGAGGTATTCTAGGATGACGTCATCATGAAGTTCCCATGAACTTCAAGTCTGACCTCATTCCACCAAGAATAACTCGGATCTGAACGGTTTCCACAAGATTTCACAAACAACTTCGCATAAATCTGAACTTTTCAAAGAATAAAAGAGTTGAAAGGAATAAACACAAGTTTTCTCCTTCTTTTACACTCAAAAACGATAAGAATCGGATCAGTTCTAGTCTTCTACTCAATGTTAGCGATGCACTAGTCCTAAATCCGGATTCTACCCGCGGGACACTTGATTTCGGGTTAGACCAGAATGACCATTCTGAGCCGCCGACCGGCCAAGCTAGGGTGATTCCTGGCCGGCTTAGTCGTGCGGGTAAGAATACAACTCCGATTGGTTGACATGTAATCAGAACGTCTCGATAGAACGACAAAGGCGACCAAGGGTAGACGAATGGAACAACCAGAACGAGATGTTGCCCGTACGAACTGATGTCCGCACGGACAGGATATCCGGACGGACTAATGTCCGCACGGACAGACTATTCGGACGGGTTGCCATCCGGACGGACTACACTTGGGACCCATATCCAAAAAAGGTTGGAGTATCGACGAATGAATAATCCGCACGGACGACCCTCTGAATGGATTACTCTTCGGATCATGAGATACTAAGACCCTAAACAATTTCCAACACGTTGTCCGCACGGCCTACCATCCGGACAGATTGTACTTATCCGCACGGACTACCATCCGGACGGATTGTTGTTGTCCGCACGGACTACCATCCGGACGGATTCCACCAACTTCATCAAGTGACTCACCATTAAAGTCGTTGTCCGCACGGACTACCATCCGCACAGATCGTCATCCGCGCGACCGACTTGAAGGGTAAGAGAACTTAAATGTTTTCTAAATACTACAACGAAAACTTCAAAGGACAAGCCATCATACATAAACACATCCTTAGCACAGGAAGAAACAATCCACTCGAATAGTTACCCGCACGAACAAACTGTCCGCACGGACGACTAACCGGGCGGATTACCATTCACACGGATTGCTGTCCGCACGGATGACCATCCGGACGATCAGCTATCCTACCCACTCTCATTCTGTATTGTTTTACGTGCCACTTATCGCTACGTTATCGAATCTATTCAGGCTAACCGTACTCGCTAAAAGCGCTCCCTTCAATCCATTAATCGCTGTGAATATACTCGATCCCCTTTTGCTTTAAGCACTTTTGGGTGTTACATACGTTACGAATATTCAAACTACCACTATCACACTACTCAAACTATTTGAACGCTAACCGTTAATGCATGATATACGTGGCTTATGAATGCTTGTTTGTTATGTTTACACATGGAATGCTGTCTACCTGCCTTAGCAACGATAGTACTATAGTTTGGACTCAGCACCCGTTCACACGATAGTACTATGTGTTGAATAGATCTAAAAAAGAGTTGTATCTTTAAAAACCATGTGTGTTACACATATTAAATAAATGTAATTTTGTATATTAAATACTAAAAAAGTCGTATCTTTAAAAAACCCTTGTATAGTCGGGTTGAAGAATCTACCAAATAATAAAAAATTATATCCTTAAAACCTTGTGTATTACACGTGTTGAATAAATCTAATTTGACATAGCAAATGATAAAAAGTTATATCTTTAAAAACTTCGTGTATTACACGGGTTATATTAATTTATTATTTATATATTTAATATAAGATAAGTAGGAAATAACGGTATTTTTAACAAATTAGGATAACATTTAAATTAATTTATTATTTATATATTTAATATAAGATAAGTAGGAAAGAGACGTATTTGTTTTAAAACTACATTAAATTAACAATTTAGATTTGAGGATAACATTTTATTAAAGTATGATAAGATTTAATATTAATTTATTATTTATTTAGTTAATATAAGATAAGTATAGATTTGATGATACCTTCAATGAATGACACGTGTTCAAAAGTTGGTTTCTTGTATTATAGTAGATAGATTATGCGTCTATCGTATAATCATCTTAGTTTCGGATGCTTAAGATTAACAAGTATAACCTTTTTTTCTAAATAATTATAATCTTACTATATAATAAAAGAAGCAATTTTAGGGACACTTCTCATCATATTAGGCCATCTCTTATAGATAATTATTATTTTAATTTAATCTCTTCTAATTAATTATAGATAACCCTCCTACTAAATATTATTAGTTTATTATCTTATGGATAATTATTATTTAGTTTAATCTCCTTCTCATTTATAATATTATTTATTTGAATTAATTATATTTGAACGTTTTGTTTAGTTTGGTATCAAATAAATTTTACGAAACTTAAAATAAAACTAACTAATATTATTTATCATTTATACATTTACGGAGTTTTAAATAAATGGTTAAATTTATTGAGACTTCATTAACAAATTTTGCAACAACAGAATAATCTATTTTTATCACGAAAACCAAACTTTGTATTAATATATTAAATATTTTTATTTTCACTATACAAAATTACATTTACTCGACCCATGTAACACATGAGGTTTTTTAAGATATAACTTTTTATTATTTGATATATAAAATTAGATTTATTCAATTCGTACAATACATGGGGTTTTTTAAGGATATATATTTTTTATTATTTAGTACAGAAAGTTACATTTATTCAAACCGTGTAATGCGCATATTTTTAAAGATGTATTTTTTTATTGTTTGGTATATAAAATTACATTTATTCAACCCATGTAATAAATGAGGTTTCTTAAAGACGTATTATTTTATTATTTGGTAAACAATATTACATTTATTCAGGCTGTGTAATAGACGTGGTTTTAAAGATATAACTTTTTTTATTTGGTATATAAAATTACATTTATTCAACCCGTACAATATGGTTCTTATAGATATAACTTTTTATTATTTAATATATAAAATTATATTTATTCAACCCGTACAATAAATGAGGTTTTAAAGATATATTGTTTTATTATTTAGTATATAAATTTTATTTATTCAACCCCGTGTAATACACGAGGTTATAACCTAGCATTAACATTATATGGATACATGTTGCCTCACATACGTGAAGCTCTCGTCTCGCTTGTAGTGCTTCGAGCTTCGGCTTTTAGGACCAAATAGCCTCGGAGCGCCTCAAGGTTTTTAAAACCAGTGCATGAACGTATTGTAAAAAAAATTCCTCCAACGTACGGTAAAAAAAATGGGATACCTATGAATTTCTCTTCTATATCCGTCACTCACAGCTGGAGAAATCTATTAGATAAATGTTTAATTTTAGTTATTATTGTGTTTTCTTTTGTTTCATTTACATGGTATAAATGTACGGTAATTTATTTTTTTTGAGCGTTACCCCTAAAGTTTTATTCTAAATCCGCCACTGGAAGTAGATGTTGTTTTGAAAACTGATCCTAAGGGGACCCGGGGTGGAGGGGATTTACCCCGTGATGAAATTATACAACGCGTGGAACAATGCCAAATACCACGGCCACTTAATTTTTTCACGGATCAAATTTGATAACGCGTGAAATATATGACGCGTGAAAAATGGAAGCATGTGAGGGGATGTGAGGGTTTATTGTTGGGTGTAGTGGTGAGTGATGACAATTGCCACTAAAAAAGGTTGTGAGTGATGGAATAATGGTTGATAACATGGCGGAACTTGATTGGGTGTTGTGAGTGATGAGTGATCACCACCGATTGATGGTCATGACTACATGTATATGTATGGGCAAGATTAACACAAGAGAAAACTGTATTGGCTTGTCATATAATGGTTTTTCTTATAAATCACAAAATAATATTAAACCATCAAACTGGCTTCTAGCAAGGTACTAGATAGCTAAATTACAGATCAAAAACAGAAAATCAACTGCAAGTATATTACACCAAGAATAGCTTGTCATAGAGTAATTGAGTTAAAGGTGAATTCAAATAAAATACTTCACAAAGTTAAATCTTTATGTGAAGGTAAGTATGAAATTCATCATGTGACTACAGAGATTGAATTTTTATGTTTGCATCCTGAAAAGGGTGAAACTTCTTTGAATTCAGCTTTTATGTAATGAAAAGGGTGAAACTTCTTTGAATTTAGCTTTTATGTAAAATAATATTCTACGACCTAAAAAATAATACTTTAAGGTTTTTAGTAAAAGAACCAAGATCTAACCTCAAAATAATGTTTTAAGGTTAAAAAACATTTTAAAAATAATATCAATAGGAGGCGAGTATGACAAGTTTTAATTCTATTTTTTTAAGGGGGTGTATCACAAGTAAGAGAGGGGAGTATATTAAGTCTAACCTAAGGATTTAGACTATGGGGTATGGGGCTTGGGTTGGCTGAAAACGCTCAAGCCATCACCCCCGGGGCTTGGGTTGGGGCGTGGGTTTGGGCGTGGCCCCTTGGGGCGGGAGTTTTAAGCCGGGCGTGGGGCGGGCTAGTGGTCCTATGTGGCGGGCTCCTATTCGCTTGGTGGCCATGTGTATTTTTTTAAGTTTTTGTAAACAAAAAAAAATTTTTAGTAAATTGCCAAGCCCCGCCATACCCTAACCCAAGCCCCGCCATACCCCATCCAAAGTGGGTTTGAGAATTGAGTTTTGAAATTACACGTGTCAACCCATACCCCAACCCAAGCTCCACCATACCCTACGGTCTTATATTTGTCTTCCAATTTATTGGTGGCGTGTGATTTCTTTATATATACGTGTTATTTGATGAACATATATGAAGCAAGATTAATTGTGACTTATTCTTGTCAACTGAAACAAAGACCATTTTTATTGCCTTGCAAGATAACAGCCTAAAACTACCAAACCCACTACTACCACTAAGTCCATGCGTAGTGAGGGTTTTTGGGCGTTTCCCCCCTAAAAAACGCCCTAAAACGTCCTTTTTCCACCTCCGGGGGTGTTTTTTCAAACTATTTGCTTTTGGCGTGCTTTATTCCACGCCTTGCTTTCTTTTGTTTGTCCAATCATCCTTCATCTTCCTTTTGTTTGTCCAATAAGATTTTTTTATGGTTTTTTTTTAATTTAATTTTATTACACCTCTTTTAACATAATGCTCCACATCCCCACTACACCCATTTTAGAAAACGCCACATAATGCCTCATTGCTGACTAAGCTCTCATATGACGCAAAACGTCCAAAGGTAAGAGCATTACCACTACACATGGTATAACAAGTAACAATTTATTTGAAGACTAGCAAATACAATGACCCACTACTACCAACTCTCTCTACTATGTTGCCATTCCCCCTTTCAAACGTGTGCACATATAAGAAAAATTCAACACACACATTCCTCATTTTGTTTTTGAATAAAGAAAGTAATGATGAAGGTGGGGAAATGAAAAACTACTGCTTTAATATGTTTTCATTATAACTCTTTAGTATAAATCGGTTTATCAATATTTAGCTACATGATAGTACAAATCAATGTATATGATGTGTCCTGCGCCATACATTTTTCTTTTCTCTTATTAACTTCCTACTAGGTGTAGTACCCGTGTAACCACACGGGTAGGTTTAGTAATGATCGAAATCAAATACTAAAAAACAGATTATAATATATCATTTAAATTTTGGTATTTATTTCTATATCTTTATAAAGTAATGTTGAAGACAGTATGTGTGACCACACGGGTAGTTTTAATAACCATCGAAATAGATTATAATACATCATTTAAATTGTTTGTATTTAGTTCATGTTTGATATAGAAATTAGCTAACTAACTCAAAATTTCTTGTCTAAACTGAAAGCATGACCTAATTTTATATTGTCTAATAATTAAAGCATGACCTAATTCAAATAACCAAATGTTATTAAACAGTTCAATAAAGCCCCTTATATTTGATCCAATTAAGCTTACTAATGGATTAGATTTTGTAGGCCCGTTAAAACCCTTCTATCAAATATGGATTAGATTTGTTAAAGACATGTATCAAATGTCCTTAATACCCTTATCCCTTAATATTCCTTAATACCCTTATCCCTTAATACCCGTAACATAGGCAGATTTACATCAGATTATAATATATCATTTAAATTTTGGTCTTTAGTTCTATTTATACTATATTAGACCATGTTTTATAGATAAGTATTATTTTAGTTTAATCTTTTCTAATTAATTTATATATAATCCTCCTACTAAATATTATTTAGTTTAATTTCTTATGGATAAATATTATAATCCTCCTACTAAATATTATTTCCTACTAAATATTATTTATTTACCCAGCTGTTACCCCAGCGAGTCTCTCGTGTGGGGGCAGTATGGTTTCCGGGCGGAAGTCAGCTTGCGCGGCGGCCGGGGCCCGATCGAACATCGCGTCCGTAAGTGCGGGGCTGACGGGGGAATGTCTTCGACATGAACCCGGTGACCACTAGTCCAGTACATAGAAAGTCACCTTCCAAAAAAAATGGATAATTATTTTTTAGTTTAATCTCCTTGTCATCATCACACTTCTCCAAAAATGCAACTTGACTGTTATAAGTTGTATGAAATGACTAACATCATCACCGATCATTATCATCATCACACTTCTCCAAAAATCTCCAATTATCTCTCTCAACTCTCAACAGTCAACACAGATCTTCATCATCTTCATCCATCTTCATCTTGAAATCAGAGGTTTGATTTTTGGTTCCATTCGATGATTTGAAAGTGTGTATATTGTGAAAAAACAGAGGGTTGATTCTGGGTTTGATTTTGGGTTCCATTCGATGATTTTGGGTTGATTTTGGGTTCCATTCGATGATTTTGGGTTGGTTTTGAAAAAAACAGAGGGTTGATTTTGGGTTTGATTTTAGGTTCCATTCGATGATTTTGGGTTTGATTTTGGGTTCCATTCGATGATTTTAGGTTGGTTTTGAAAAAAACAGAGGGTTGATTTTGGGTTTGATTTTGTGTTCCATTCGATGATTTTGGGTTTGATTTTGGGTTCCGTTCGATGATTTTAGGTTGATTTTAAAAAACAGAGGGTTGATTTTGTTCATGATTTTGGGTTCCATCCGATGATTTTGGGTTGATTTTGAAAAAACAGAGGGTTGATTTTGTTCAAAATGCATCAAAACAGAGGTTTTGAATGTGTTTTGGTTTTGATTTTTGTGGGTTTAGGGTTTAGGGTATCAAAACAGAGGTTTTGAATGTGTTCCTGTTTTGATTCTTGTGGGTTTAGGGTTTAGGGTATCAAAACAGAGGTTTTGAATGTGTTCTTGTTTTGATTCTTGTGGGTTTAGGGTTTAGGCTACCAAAACAGAGGTTTTGAATGTGTTTTGGATTTGATTCAATGATTTGAATGTGTGATTTGAATGTGTTCCTCATTTTGATTTTTGGTTTTGATGATAACAGTTATTTGGTTTTGGTTTGATTCGATGATAACAGTTATTTGGTTTTGGTTTGATTCGATGTACAGAATGGCTGCGGATGTAAAGATACGCAAAACACCAACTACGAAGGCGAGAACACTTGACAACCTCCTAGAAGATGCGGTGCACATAAGGAAGTGATTGATATGAATGAATACAACCCCAGTGGAGCTCTTCGATTTTCCTTGAAATTCCAGAGCTCGCTAATTACATATCTACCACTTGGGTTATATTCATTCATATGAATGAATATAACCCCGGTGGCAGATATGTAATTACCTACATTGAGGTTATATTCATTCATATCTGCTACATTCCGAAGTGCACCCGTCAGTAACGATCCATAATTGCTTGTGGTGGTATGACGTTTTGTCTCTGTATTGTATGTGCAAAAACTTGGATTTCTTACACTTACATCGCTTGCAAGCGTCCGCCTCTCCAGGATTTTCCGCTATACGCCTATAAGATTCAACCAAAAAGTTAATCACCATTACGCTTAGCATATTGAAACACTATATTGGGTGAATCCAATAACGTTGTCATCAATTCTAACTTCACCTGTATTGTATGTTACAGTCTTTTGTTATCGAGTCTGCAAGTTCCGTCAAGTCTACGAAGTTGGTATAACGTTTTGTCTCTGTATTGTATGTATTAAAAGTTTACCTTTAATATACAATTTAGGCTTTAATAATTTGTTATAAAAAATATTAACAATGCCAATACAACTTTCATTTTCACAACTCTCCTTAAATATCAGGTTATATGAATGATATGAGAGAACCAACTGGATCAACTTTTTCTGTAATCAGCAACTCTTCCGGAAGATATCCTCCTTTCATCAATTACAATAGATAAATCAACATTCAATGAATGATTAATAATTATAAGAAAAGTTTATACAGCATACAGATTGTAATATTTGTTAATGGGCTGCTCTCCATGTTATAATTTGTCGATTCAAGTTATGTGATCATTGAAGATACAAACAATGATAGATTGGTGAATTATACTTAGTGTTGTTAAAACACTGTTTTGAAAACACTTTTGGCTTAAAACATTGGTTTCAAAAACTGTCCTTAAATCAACAGTAGTTTCAAACAGTGTTAACCGAAAACTGGTTTCAAAACATATCATTAAGGATTACACTATTATAACCGAACAGTGGTTTCAAACACTGCTAACCTTAACCACTGATTCTATACAATATAAATGACAAACTAAACTACTGCTTCTTCCTTCCATTGTTGCATGTCAATTTATGAAATGTTTGACACTCAGTGGTTTCTTCAAAGTTGTTGTACACAAGCAGCACTTAATGGACAGCAGTTGTAGTATACAAACAGTGGATGAGGGCCATCAGATGTTATAACCATTTTCAAGGGGAAAGTCTAATGCAAACAGCTGTTTATGATGAATAGCAGTGGACAGTATTTAGAAAACAGATGTTTAAGCACAACAATAGTTAGGGGTAAGGAAATGATAATGATTTGAAAGACTATTAAATCAACAACTGTTTAATGAGATTATGTTGAATGATTTTGTCTTGCGTAAACACAATATCATTTCCAACATCTGTTGATCGTGATTTATTGAAATACCTGCAAGAATGCCATCCTTAACAAAATACATTTTAGACACAAATTGTCAATCTTTATATGCCACCAGTTTTTTACATTCCACTGCTTCATTCCAAGCAGGGCTTTGGTCTTTAGCAGCACTTATTTTAGGAGAGTAGATTAAATAGCAGCACTTTGTCTGGGGCAGTTGTTGTACACAAACATCACTTAATGGACAGCAGTTGTAGTATACAAACAATGGATGAAGGCCATCAGATGTTATAACCACTTTCAAGGGGAATGTGTAATGCAAACAGCTGCTTATGATGAATCCACTGATGTGGATCACTGTTATTTGGCCCAAACAAATAACGACTTTGAAGGGGAAAGTCTATTTCAATGTTTAATAATAATATTATGCTATTGAAAAATAAGATGGTGGTACCTCTTCAAGGGCAAATACACCCCAAATAGAACAAAAAACACAAATAAATTACACAGAAGCCTATACAAAGTCCAACTTTTACAAAATTCTGCTAGCAATAAACACTTCTTCATTCGTTATTAAATAGTATTACAAAATTCTGAGTTTGAAAAATATTAAAAACTAAACATTACAATTAACACTTCCTATGATATCTATTTCTCTCGCCTTCTTCCATGCAATTTCATTTTTTGTTTTTATTTGCAGATCTACTAGCATATCACAGGTCTTCTGATCTTGTTTCAGCAGATGTGTCAAAAACTCTTCGGCTTTTTCTTTAAACTCTGATGGAGGAGAAGAGACAACTTCATCCAGCAGTGCAATGCTACTCCACGTCTGCTTATAATATTTATCACTTACCAACGCAACTTTTTTGTTGACTTCTTCAGCTTTTCTCTGTTCATGGAGTGACCATCTTGAATATTCAATTTTAAGATCGGTATTATCCGACCAGTGGTAGAAGGTTTTGCTTGCCATTTAGAAAGAGTGTGGGTGGTTTTGGATGTTTTGTTTTAGGATGAAGGGTTTTTAAAAAATAAAGTCTTGATGTTTTCAAGTAGAGCAATCATGATCCTTTATAGTGTTTGAAATATTTGATAGGATAAATGAAGAGACGTCTGCTAATAAAGATCATTTTTCAAAGGTTTTACATTAAAATGTTTGATAAAGTAAATGAAGAGACATGTTGGCTATAAACACGTTTTTCATTATTAAATCATTACATGTATCAGGTTTTTAAATATAAATTTTTATTTAATGGTTGCATTTAAACCTGACCTTTGGGCTGATAGATATCCAATATAATATCATTGCAAATTCAAACATTGTTTCATCATAACCAGATTCATTCAGTTAAATAGAAGAGCAACTCTTATTGTTTTGCCTTAGCTGTTATAAATACATTAAAATGGAGTCACATACTGCTGCACAATCTGAGGATTTCAAGCAACACTTTATTAAAGAAATCGAAGAGCAAGTTTTTGCTGATAGGAGTACTCTTCAAGAGTTGAAGAGATGTTTTGACGGACTGCAACTTGGTCTGCTGACAAGAGACCAAGTTTCAAGAGACCTGAGGGCGATGCCGACTACTTCCGTTCGTGGCCTGTGTGTTGCGAATAATATAGAGTGTGGAGACAGAGACCTGGACTTCAAGAGAAAGATCAATGACATACATCGAGAAGTGCAATGCTCCATGGAGTTGAAGTTAAAATTTCTTCATTCTTGCTATTAGACTTTAAGTGTCTGATTACTTTTCTTTTTTTTATGTAATTGTAACTTTTTTTAATATTTATACAATAAACGATTTAATTTTTTTTATGACACTTTATTTTTGCTTCTGTTTCATTATAATTTTAGGTATGGTTTTGCGCTGACCAATTTTTTTGGGTTTAGTTTTAAATACTGAATTTTTGATGTGTTATAGGTTCTTCACTCGGAAACAATTTTTTTGTGGTTTTGTTTTAAACGATACAAGTAAAACTCTAAAGCAGGTATGATATGAAACATATTTTTCTGGATTGTTAAACAGCACGTAACGCTAAATCAGTGTAGTGAAAATGAAAAGGAAATAATACCTGATGAATGAACCGGACGGTCCGATTATAAAACACTGATCACCCTAAAAATAAACCACATACCAACAAACAATCACAAAACAAAACAAAACAAACCAAATTCAAGAATCAACTCTGTAAATATAATCATGTAGTATGGATTTTACCTACCTAAACAATGTATCATAAAATTCCATAAGACCGTTTAATAGAAAAGAATAACTATAAGTCATTGATATAATAAAAATGTCACCGGAAATAATTAATGAAAATGTAAATTACAATACCTGTTAATGGTGATGTATGAAACATCTTCAAGAATGCCATCCTTAACAAAATACATTTTAGGGGCAAATTGTCAAGTATAATATGTCAGCAGTTTTTACATTCCACTGCTTCATTCCAAGCAGGTCTTTGGTCTTTAGCAGCATTTGACTGAGGGCAGTAGATTAAATAGCAGCACTTTGTCTTCAGCAGTTGTTGTACACAAGCAGTACTTAATGGACAGCAGTTGTAGTATACAAACAGTGGATGAGGGCATCAGATGTTATAACCACTTTCAAGGGGAAAGTCTAATGCAAACAGCTGCTTATGATGAATAGCAGTGGACACTATTTAGAAAACAGATGTTTGAGCACAAAAGTAATTAGGGGTAAGGAAATGATAATGATTTGAAAGACTATTAAATCAGCAACTGTTAGTGCAACAGTGAATAAGCTTTTGACAAATGTTTTGAGCATCTGTTGTTCTGAAGAAAGGAATGATTTTGTCTTGCGTAACCACAATATCATGTCCAACATCAGTTGATGGTGATTTATGAAATATCTGCAAGAATGCCATCCTTAACAAAATACATTTTAGACACAAACTGTCAATCTTTATATGTCAGCAGTTTTTACATTCCACTGCTTCATTCCAAGAAGGGCTATGGTCTTTAGCAGCACTTATCTTAGGGCAGTAGATTAAATAGCAGCACTTGGTCTGGTGCAGTTTTTGTACACAAGCAGTACTTAATGGACAGCAATTGTAGTATACAAACAGTGGATGAGGGCCATCAGGTGTTATAACCACTTTCAAGGGGAAGGTGTAATGCAAACACCTGCTTATGATGAATCCACTGATCAAATACCGTCAGTAAAGATCCACAATTGAAGTTAAAGTTTCTTGATTTTTGTTATTAGAGTTAGACGTGTCTGATTAGATTTCTTTTTTGTATGTAATTGCTACTTTCTTAATACTTCATATTTTAATCGTATTAATTTATCAACAGTTTTTTACATTCCACTACTTCATTCCAAGCAGGGCTTTGCTCTTTAGCAGCACTTGAGTTAGGACAGTAGATTAAGTAGCAGCACCTTGTCTTCAGCAGTTGTTGTACACAAACAGTACTTAATGGACAGTAGTTGTAGTATACAAACAATAGATGAGGGCCATCAGATGTTATAACCACTTTCAAGGGGGTAGTCTAATTCAAACAACTGCTTATGATGAATCCACTGATGTGAACCAGTTTTGGCTCTTATTATCTGTTCCTCTGATAGGGTTCAATCCCAACAAAAGAGGCGTTTACAAAAGAGGCGCAACAAATTCAGATTATAATATACCATTTAAATTGTGGTCTTTAGTTCTATATCTTTATAAAATAATTTTAAATACAGTATGTATTAGTATTATAATAACCATAATGATAAAAGTTTTTGTATATGTAAATATGTAAACTATTATGTGAACAAATATTTGATGAATTGACATTCGCATAAACTTTCATTAAAAGCAGTCTTATTTGGCCTAAACAAAACTTGTTCTTAGTTAAGTGTTACAAAAGGATTTTCTTTAATGGATAAGATCAAAATACATCTAACATTCTATAAAAACATCATTAACAACACTATCTCGATGGTTAATAAAAATATTATGATATTGAAAAATAAAATGGTGGTACCTCTTCTTCTAATTTGAAAACTTTAATATTGAAATGCTGATGCAATTGTTCTTTTGCATAATCAATATAAAACTGCTATATTAGCCATAACAAAAGAGCAAATACACCCCAAATAGAACAAAAGCAACAAACAAACTATAGAGAAGCCTATACAAAATCCAAGTTTTAAAAAATTGTTCCAGCTATCTAAGGTGAGATCCGCAATTTTTCTCCTTTTAACCATCCACCAGTATGATTTCATTCTGCCTTTATACTTGCCAGGAGATGTGTTGATGTATCCATATACTTTAGTTCAAAAACCCTCTCGTCTCGGTTCTTCCAACAAAGCTCTAAAAACATTTCATAAATTCAACCAATTTCACTACATACAAATAGAAAAAAACGTAAATGGAAAGAACTACATTGATATGAAACCACCAAATCACAAAACCACTTTATTACCCTTCGCTTCCACACTTTCAACACACCCAAACACTTTCAACACACATCCAAACAATGGTTTCAACCATTGTTATAACCCAACAATGGTTTCAAACCTCCGTTTTAACCGAACAGCAGTTTCAAGCAGTGGTTTGAACAAATATTATTTCAATTTTTAAACTCAACTAAAACAAATTAATAACGTTAAAAATTACAATCATTAATATACCTTCATGATGATAGCATACGCATGATTTTTCTTTGCGTTGTGGAATTCATCAAATATTAACACCTTGATAATATCCAACGTTAAGAATCTATGTCTCAATGCATTCCTTAAAATGTCAGGGGTCATGACCAATAGCTGTAAAAATGATGTATAACATATACGTGTATTCAGTTTAAATTGAAAAAATAAAAACTACATGATACAACAAAGGTATAGAGTAACACAATAAAAGTTTATTACTCAAGACTGCAATTGTCTGCCTCAGGGGTACTTTACAATAAACGATTTAATTTTTTTTTATTTAAGTATGATACATACGACGGTCGTATTCTCACTCCACATAACCAACGCTATCTCGAACAAAACGTACAATCAAAGACGCATAACATACAACCATGATACACCCATAAAAAGTTACAAAAAAGCATCCGTTACGTTACATACATAATCACACTCTATTTAAGTGTCTGATTACTTTTCTTTTTTTATGTAATTGTAACTTTTTTTAATATTTATACAATAAACGATTTAATTTTTTTATGACACTTTATTTTTGCCTCTGTTTCATTATAATTTTAGGTATGGTTTTGCGCTGACCAATTTTTTTGGGTTTAGTTTTAAATACTGAATTTTTGATGTGTTATAGGTTCTTCACTCGGAAACAATTTTTTTTTTGGTTTTGTTTTAAACGATACAAGTAAAACTCTAAAGCAGGTATGATATGAAACATATTTTTCTGGATTGTTAAACAGCAGGTAACGATAAATCAGTGTAGTGAAAATGAAAAGGAAATAATACCTGATGAATGAACCGGACGGTCCGATTATAAAACACTGATCACCCTAAAAATAAACCACATACCAACAAACAATCACAAAACAAAACAAAACAAAACAAAACAAAGCAAAGCAAAGCAAAACAAAACAAAACAAAACAAAACAAAACAAACCAAATTCAAGAACCAACTCTGTAAATATAATCATGTAGTATGGATTTTACCTACCTAAACAATGTATCATAAAATGCCATAAGACCGTTTTATCGAAAAGAATAACTATAAGTCATTGATATAATAAAAATGTCACCGGAAATAATTAATGAAAATGTAAATTACAATACCTGTTAATGGTGATTTATGAAACATCTTCAAGAATGCCATCCTTAACAAAATACATTTTAGAGGCAAATTGTCAAGTGTAATATGTCAGCAGTTTTTACATTCCACTGCTTCATTCCAAGCAGGTCTTTGGTCTTTAGCAGCATTTGACTGAGGGCAGTAGATTAAATAGCAGCACTTTGTCTTCAGCAGTTGTTGTACACAAGCAGTACTTAATGGACAGCAGTTGTAGTATACAAACAGTGGATGAGGGCATCAGATGTTATAACCACTTTCAAGGGGAAAGTCTAATGCAAACAGATGCTTATGATGAATAGCAGTGGACAGTATTTAGAATACAGATGTTTGAGCACAAAAGTAATTAGGGGTAAGGAAATTATAATGATTTGAAAGACTATTAAATCAGCAACTGTTAGTGCAACAGTGAATAAGCTTTTGACAAATGTTTTGAGCATCTGCTGTTCTGAAGAAAGGAATGATTTTGTCTTGCGTAACCACAATATCATGTCCAACATCTGTTGATGGTGATTTATGAAATATCTGCAAGAATGCCATCCTTAACAAAATACATTTTAGACACAAAATGTCAATCTTTATATGTCAGCAGTTTTTACATTCCTCTGCTTCATTCCAAGCAGGGCTATGGTCTTTAGCAGCACTTATCTTAGGGCAGTAGATTAAATAGCAGCACTTGGTCTGGTGCAGTTGTTGTACACAAGCAGTACTTAATGGACAACAGTTGTAGTATACAAATAGTGGATGAGGGCCATCAGGTGTTATAACCACTTTCAAGGGGAAGGTGTAATGCAAACACCTGCTTATGATGAATCCACTGATCAAATACCGTCAGTAAAGATCCACAATTGAAGTTAAAGTTTCTTGATTTTTGTTATTTGAGTTAGACGTGACTGATTAGATTTCTTTTTTGTATGTAATTGCTACTTTCTTAATACTTCATATTTTAATCGTATTAATTTATTAACAGTTTTTTACATTCCACTACTTCATTCCAAGCAGGGCTTTGCTCTTTAGCAGCACTTGAGTTAGGACAGTAGATTAAGTAGCAGCACCTTGTCTTCAGCAGTTGTTGTACACAAGCAGTACTTAATGGACAGTAGTTGTAGTATACAAACAATAGATGAGGGCCATCAGATGTTATAACCACTTTCAAGGGGGTAGTCTAATTCAAACAGCTGCTTATGATGAATCCACTGATGTGAACCAGTTTTGGCTCTTATTATCTGTTCCTCTGATAGGGTTCAATCCCAACAAAAGAGGCGTTTACAAAAGAGACGCAACAAATTCAGATTATAATATACCATTTAAATAGTGGTCTTTAGTTCTATATCTTTATAAAATAATTTTAAATACAGTATGTATTAGTATTATAATAACCATAATGATAAAAGTTTTTGTATATGTAAATATGTAAACTATCATGTGAACAAATATTTGATGAATTGACATTCGCATAAACTTTCATTAAAAGCAGTCTTATTTGGCCTAAACAAAACTTGTTCTTAGTTAAGTGTTACAAAAGGATTTTCTTTAGTGGATAATATGAAAATACATCTAACATTCTATAAAAACATCATTAACAACACTATCTCGATAGTTAATAAAAATATTATGATATTGAAAAATAAAATGGTGGTACCTCTTCTTCTAATTTGAAAACTTTAATATTGAAATGCTGATGCAATTGTTCTTTTGCATAATCAATATAAAACTGCTATATTAGCCATAACATAAGAGCAAATACACCCCAAATAGAACAAAAGCAACAAACAAGCTATAGAGAAGCCTATACAAAATCCAAGTTTTAAAAAATTGTTCCAGCTATCTAAGGTTAGATCCGCAATTTTTCTCCTTTTAACCATCCACCAGTATGATTTCATTCTGCCTTTATACTTGCCAGGAGATGTGTTGATGTATCCATATACTTTAGTTCAAAAACCCTCTCGTCTCGGTTCTTCCAATAAAGCTCTAAAAACATTTCATAAATTCAGCAAATTTCACTACATACAAATAGAAAAAAACGTAAATGGAAAGAACTACATTGATATGAAACCACCAAATCACAAAACCACTTTATTACCCTTCGCTTCCACACTTTCAACACACCCAAACACTTTCAACACACATCCAAACAGTGGTTTCAACCATTGTTTTAACCCAACAATGGTTTCAAACCTCCGTTTTAACCGAACAGCAGTTTCAAGCAGTGGTTTGAACAAATATTATTTCAATTTTTAAACTCAACTAAAACAAATTAATAACGTTAAAAATTACAATCATTAATATACCTTCATGATGATAGCATACGCATGATTTTTCTTTGCGTTGTGGAATTCATCAAATATTAACACCTTGATAATATCCAACGTTAAAAATCTATGTCTCAATGCATTCCTTAAAATGTCAGGGGTCATGACCAATAGCTGTAAAAATGATGTATAACATATACGTGTATTCAGTTTAAATTGAAAAAATAAAAACTACATGATACAACAAAGGTATAGAGTAACACAATAAAAGTTTATTACTCAAGACTGCAATTGTCTGCCTCAGGGGTACTTTACAATAAACGATTTAGTTTTTTTTTTATTTAAGTATGATACATACGACGGTCGTATTCTCACTCCACATAACCAACGCTATCTCGAACAAAACGTACAATCAAAGACGCATAACATACAACCATGATACACCCATAAAAAGTTACAAAAAAGCATCCGTTACGTTACATACATAATCACACTCTATTTAAGTGTCTGATTACTTTTCTTTTTTTATGTAATTGTAACCTTTTTTTTAATATTTATACAATAAACGATTTAATTTTTTTTATGACACTTTATTTTTGCCTCTGTTTCATTATAATTTTAGGTATGGTTTTGCGCTGACCAATTTTTTTGGGTTTAATTTTAAATACTGAATTTTTGATGTGTTATAGGTTCTTCACTCGGAAACAATTTTTTTTTTGGTTTTGTTTTAAACGATACAAGTAAAACTCTAAAGCTGGTATGATATGAAACATATTTTTCTGGATTGTTAAACAACAGGTAACGATAAATCAGTGTAGTGAAAATGAAAAGGAAATAATACCTGATGAATGAACCGGACGGTCCGATTATAAAACACTGATCACCCTAAAAATAAACCACATACCAACATACAATCACAAAACAAAACAAAACAAAACAAAACAAACCAAATTCAAGAATCAACTCTGTAAATATAATCATGTAGTATGGATTTTACCTACCTAAACAATGTATCATAAAATGCCATAAGACCGTTTTATCGAAAAGAATAACTATAAGTCATTGATATAATAAAAATGTCACCGGAAATAATTAATGAAAATGTAAATTACAATACCTGTTAATGGTGATTTATGAAACATCTTCAAGAATGCCATCCTTAACAAAATACATTTTAGAGGCAAATTGTCAAGTATAATATGTCAGCAGTTTTTACATTCCACTGCTTCATTCCAAGCAGGTCTTTGGTCTTTAGCAGCATTTGACTGAGGGCAGTAGATTAAATAGCAGCACTTTGTCTTCAGCAGTTGTTGTACACAAGCAGTACTTAATGAACAACAGTTGTAGTATACAAACAGTGGATGAGGGCATCAGATGTTATAACCACTTTCAAGGGGAAAGTCTAATGCAAACAGCTGCTTATGATGAATAGCAGTGGACAGTATTTAGAAAATGTCAGGGGTCATGACCAATAGCTGTAAAAATGATGTATAACATATACGTGTATTCAGTTTAAATTGAAAAAAATAAAAACTACATGATACAACAAAAGTATAGAGTAACAGAATAAAAGTTTATTACTCAAGACTGGAATTGTCTGCCTCAGGGGTACTTTACGTATTTGATCATTAGTCAAAATTTCTGATGAGATTGTATGCGGTCAACAAAAAAGTCAAATGTTGACTTGTCATACCTGATTCTGATCTCGTTGTTTCTTCCAATCAGCAGCATTCCAAAAATCAACACCTTTTTCACCCCAATACTCCTCCACTTTCAAATCAAGGTGCTTTCCCACATACTCCGCTTGCTAATAAGACAGACAAAGCTTCCATTAGCATGCTTTAACCACATGTTGAAAACATGTTCAACAAACAACTAAGTCAACCGACATACCTGTTTGACCAATACAACAGTGGGTACCAACTACCAAGAACACAGCAATACACGGGAAGGGTTTTTTCAGCAGATAAGCATAGTGACGTAAAAGCATAATCGCGATCAACGTCTTGCCTGATCCCGTCTCCAAGAACACTATAGTGTTCTCCTTAATTGCCTAAGCTAATGCTTCTATCTGATAACTGTTATATTAGCCATAACATAAGAGCAAATACACCCCAAATAGAACAAAAACAACAAACAAACTACAGAGAAGCCTATACAAAATCCAACTTTTACAAAATTGTTCCAGCTATCTAAGGTGAGATCCGCAATTTTTCTCCTTTTAACCATCCACGGGTATGATTTCATTATGTCTTTATACTTTCCAGGAGATGTGTTGATGTATCCATATACTTTAGTTCAAAAACCCTCTCGTCTCGGTTCTTCCAATAAAGCTCTAAAAACATTTCATAAATTCAGCCAATTTCACTACATACAAATAGAAAAAAACGTAAATGGAAAGAACTACATTGATACGAAACCACCAAATCACAAAACCACTTTATTACCCTTCGCTTCCACACTTTCAACACATCCAAACACTTTCAACACACATCCAAACAGTGGTTTTAACCACTGTTTTAACCCAACAATGGTTTCAAACCTCCGTTTTAACGGAACAGTAGTTTCAAGCATTGGTTTGAACAAAACAGTGGTTTCAACCACCGTTTTAACCCAACAGTGGTTTGAACCACTATTTTCTACACAAAACACTGTTTAACCCAGCAGCCGTTTGAAACATCTGTTTTATATTCTAACATCTGTTAACAACAAACAGAGGTTTCAAACCTAAAACAGACCTTTGCCAAATACATGTTTCACAACAAACTTAATTTATACTATCTATTACCTAAACCGCTTTTCTGAACCACAAGTGATGATTGCATAAGGATCCAACATTCCATTCAGATTAGCACCAATAACATTCTTCGCTGCTAACAGTTCCATTGAGATTAACATAAGGATCCAACATTCCATTCGATTCGATTACACCAAAACTCGTCCGATGAAACAGGTGCCCACTTCTTCCATCCATCTCTACACAAAATTCAATCCCTAAACTAAATAATAAAAATGAAGATGTTATCATCCCATGAAATTAATTTGAACCAAAAATATGTGAGAGCACATACCTTAATTAAAACTTTTGGTTTACATTAATAAACTTAATTAAAAATCAAAATCCGTTCAATCAGTCGATTATTAGGCACAAATTATCACAAGTTCAAATCATAAACATAAAGCACAATCGGTTTAACAATTGTGAATACAATAAATAATTTTATTTCAAGCCGCAAACCTTTGCAAAACTCACCTACATCAACAACTACTGCTACTGCTGCTGAATCAACAACTGCTGCTGCTGAACCTCACAAATTCAATCTTCATATTCCTGAACCTCACAAATTCAATCATTTTGGTTTAACAATGGTGAATACAATAAATAATATAATTTCATTCAGTTAATTATTAACTGAACCTCACAAATTCAATCTTCATATTTATGCATCAACAACTACTGCTGTTGAATTTGCCGTTGATCCGGCTGCAACACAACTGTAGCTAGAAACCCAACTCTCTCTTTCTTCTCTATTCATGGTGAAGTTGCAAAACATTTATATTTTCAGAGGGTCATGCTCAGATTAGGAGGTCGGTGACATTGTCGAGTGTTGTCAGGAAATGCTATCACTTTGCATTTCCTGACAACCTCGACAACGTCACCGACCCCCTCCAAGTTTTCCACCAAAACACTCTCACTGGTTGTCATCAATTCTAACTTCACCTTTATAAGCAACCATAGTATCTATATAAACCTGAAACTCATACCTGAAACTCTGCCAAACATAAATGCTTTTTAACCTAGTGAAATTAGCTCATAATACTCTGCCAAACATAAATGGCTTTTATCCCCTAGGTTATTAATGATATATGTTTGTAAAGATGATGAATAAACACTACATGAGGGTCAAGATTCGGTGTAATATTCAACTACCTGGTGCCCTAATGACTCTAAAAACCCTAATATTGTTCCAGTAAATAAAAACTAAGAAATCGAAAGAAAAGGCCAGAAAACCAAGATTGAATGTTACCAAAGATATGGAATTGTACCTTTGTGATGAAGATTTCGTAAGGCTGAAGGACGGCAGAGAGAATTAGGGCAGAAGATTTCGATATGAAGAAGAAATTGAGATAATTCCAGATTCTTGCCAAAGAAGAAAGAGTATCGAGCTTTAAAAGACTGTGAACCGAATGATTTATCTTTCAAAAGACTGTGAATTTTAGAGAGAGAGGGTTGAGAGAGAAATTGATTAGAGAGGGTAATTGAATGAAGAAGATGATAGGTTATATATCTGGAGCCATAATTTTGAATTTTGAATTTGGAGCCATAATTTTGATTTTGAATCATCAGTGGTTGAATTTGAATCATCAGTTCGTGACTTTTGGAGTTGGCCACTGGTTTGGATGATCATCAGTGTTTACCCTTTTACCCATTTAGATACTGATTATATATTTTAGATAAATTATTAATTAATAGATATGATTACTTCTTACAGTGCATTAATTGCTAATTTCTTCTCCCCATGCAATTTCAAACTTCCCTCATAAAGAAATCTATTATTTACTAATAATAAAATCTGATTATATATTTTAGAAAGATTTATACATATCTAAATATTGAAAAACGAATTATGACATCAGCAACTCCATGTGACATAGCTTAGAAGTTGACAAGTAAGCAGATTTACATCAGCTCATAATCTCTTATTATAGATAGTATAGATGTACCCGAAAACCTATAGAACATGTTTTTTTGGAACGTTTAATTTCCTCCAAAAACTAACTAGAAAGACGCTAGGAGGACAAGCAACACCCAAGTCTGGAAAACTAAAATTACACCAATCTTTTCATACAATAGATTTAGAAGGAGAATGATTCTTGATCCATAAAAACCATGTGGACTTGATGTCTTCAGAAATCTTTGAGAAACCATCAAATTGTAGGAGAAAATTATATTATTTCGAGCCTTCCATATAATCCAACAAGCTATCAGAATAATCCAACGATTTTTATTTTTATTTTCATCCGGAGAAATGGATTTATGAATGGTATTGAAAAAGCAAAGATCTGAGGCACTCGACACCAATTCCTAATAAACTTACCAATAAAGTTGCATTGGACCTATAGATGTAAGTGGCAACTTTTGTATTTTTATACTTTTTTTATTTATTAATAGTGATAACCGTATATCCATAAAAATGAGCCTATTCAGGAATACAAATTTCATAATATAATTATTGTATAAGCCTTTTTTTTCTTATTCACCAATTCCGAACTATAAGTTAACTATAAGGCTTGAGGGTACGGGCTAGCGCCCCCTTCATCTCAGCCAAAAAAGAAGAACGCCCCTCCCCTCGTTTCCTAAATGCCATTGGGGGTGCGCTATTGACGGTTCGCTAACACAATAACAAGCGTTAATGAGTTGTTTTGGGACTAGATGAATATTTAAATCAATAACGGTCGATATGGCATAATGCGGCTGAGGTGCCGCAATGGGCTCCATTCCATACCCCCCGGTCTAATAAAATAAAATTCTGAGCAACCAAGTTCATAATTATTCAACCTAAATTAAAAAGAGTAACTTATGTTTTTGACCCATGTGGTTATATAACTTTTACTATATTAGCTCAAAATAAAAAAATTTCACATATCTGCCCCCATTGTCTCTATAACTAACCATTTTGGCCCCTAAGTCTAGAGATCATGGGGGTCAAAATGGTTAGTTATAGAGATCATGGGGGCCAAAATGGTTAGACTTAGGGGCCAAAATGGTTAGTTATAGAGACTTTGGGGGCGGATATATTAAAAATTCTTATTTTGGCCTAATATAGTAAAAGTGATATAACCACATGGGCAAAAAACGTAATTTACTCAATTAAAAATATATTTATTCAACCTAAATTAAAAATATCTTTATTTAGGGCTGTTTGGCAACTTCTGAATGGTTAAGTGATGTACCAATAAGAGGTTTGAACCATTAAGTGTTGAACTTGTAAGAGGTCTGAACCATTAAGAACCAGTATAATGCTTAACCGTTCAAAGGCAAATGTCTGACCAATTCAGATTAGAGGTCTTAATCATTCAGACTCAATATAATGCTTAACCATTTAGAGGCAAATGGCTGAACCATTCAGACATCAGCTCGCAAAACAAACAATCTGAACCATTAAGTGCTGAACCAGTAAGAGATTTGAACTATTAAGAGTCTCATCTATACTATATAATTAAAGAAACCAATTTAATGACACTTGTCATCATATTAGGCTATCTCTTATAGATAATTATTATTATAGTTTAATATCTTCTAATTAATTATAGATAATCTCTTCTACTAAATATTATTTAATTTAATATCTTATAGAGTTAACTTCCGTTTTACTCCCTATGGTCTGGTCACTTTAACGGTTTTCCCCAATCATTTAAAAACAACTATTTTCCTCATTGATGTTTCGATCTTGTCGCCAGTTTTCTTCATGGCTCTAACTCTATTCATATTCTATGTTAACTAAAAGGGTATTTTTGTAATTTCAAGTTAACATACCAGATCCAAGTACTCTTATGTTATACTTGAAATTACCAAAATACTCTTCCATTTAACATACAATATGGATGAAGTTAGAGCCGGGGAGCAAACTGACGACAAGATCGAAACATCAAGGAGGAAAATGGTCATTTTTAAATGATTGGGGCAAAACCGTTAAAGTGACCAAACCACAGGGAGCAAAATATTATTACATTTTTTCAACCCTTACAATATGGTTCTTATAGATATAACTTTTTGTTATTTAATATATAAAATTATATTTATTCAACATGTAAAATAAATGAGATTTTTAAAAATATACTGTTTTATTATTTAGTATATAAAATTTATTTATTCAACCCCGTGTAATACACGGGGTTATAACCTAGTTAAGAGGTAAACAAACAGCCCGTTAGACTATATTTAAACTAATACATATTTATTTAATTCATCACATTTATTTCAATATTTTAAAAAAACATAATATAAGCTTTGATCTCTTAAAAACACTAATAGATAATTATAAAATTTAACAGATATATATCAATCGTTTTACTTCTAATCATTATAAGCACAAAATAGATAGATAATTATAAAACATAATTATATAATAATAAAACAAATAATATTTATCTGGACCGTTTAAATAATTCCAACTAGACATCATTGATCATTGTTAGTCGCACCTTTAAATATTCCTCATGTCAGTTCCACCTTTTTACTTATTTTTCCTACATCGGTACTCAGTTAAATTTTTTTTAACGAAGTTAAGTTTTTTTCTTTCTGAATTACAAACTAATGTTTTAGGGCTTTTGATCAAAACAAAGATACGAGTCGAATGATTTAAAACTTACCTTTAAATTGTACTCCAACTAGTTGATGCCCCGCCCGCGTTGCGGGGCGATGGCCGAATAATTCTCAATCAATTAAAAAAACACTACTGTAATTTTGCTATGAAAAAAACTAAAACGATGATAAGACCGCAATTTTGGGCTCAGGGCAAAACTGTATTTTTTCAGGACTAATGAGCGAGTGTTAGGCAGCTCCTTGAGACGGAAAAAAAATAAATCGAGTCAACCAATTAAAAAAAAACTTTTATAGTTTTGCTAGAAAAACTAAAACGACGGGGAAAACGTAACTTTGAACTGAGGGTGAAATCATAATTTTATTTCAGGGATAAAATCGTAAATTAAATGGACCAATAGGGGAGTGCCAGCCAGCTGCCGGCATGACTATAATTTTACACTGGGGCAAAATTGTAATTTAACCAGGAAAACAAACAAAAACGATGGAGAAAATGTAAATTTAAGTTGAGTGCAAAATCGTAACTTGGCTGTGAGAGGAAAAAACTAATGGCAAAACTGTAAATTTAAACAGGGTAAAATCGTAATTTTTAACCGAGGGCAAAATTGAATTTTTTAGCTGGGAGCAAAAGCGTAAATTTATTTTTAAGTGAGGGTAAAAACATAATTTTGAACAGATGACAAAATCGTTATTTTAAGGAAAAAAAAATAATGGCAAAATTGTAAATTTAAACGGGGCAAAATCGTAATCTTGAACCGAGTGCAAAATTGAAATTTTTAGCTGGGAGCAAAAGCGTAAATTTATTTTTAGGTGGGGGTAAAAAAATAATTTTAAACTGGTGGCAAAATCGTAATTTTAAAACGGGATAAAATCATAAATTTGTTGGGCCAACAGGGAGTGTCATGCATGACTATAAATATAAAGGGTGCAAAATCATAATTTGACAAAAAAAAAGTTTTTTTGTCCGCACAAGTCGACCAATCGGAGCAAAACACTATCGCCGGCCATACTCTTTGTATATGTTGAATGTTAAACATGATACATATATACATTTTGATTTAAGTATGATACATACGACGGTCGTATTCTCACTCCACATAACCAAGTAACCAACGCTATCTCGAACAAAACGTACAATCAAAGACGCATAACATACAACCATGATACACCCATAAAAAGTTACAAAAAAGCATCCGTTACGTTACATACATAATCACACTCTATTTAACTCCCCCACTCCTCCCATACCCTAAACCCCACACCTCCACAATTTCTCTCTACAAACTCCAACAATGCCACCGACGCCGGAGCAACCGCATCTCAACGGCGCCTATTACGGCCCTCCGATCCCCCCCAAAACCAAATCCTCCAACCGTCCAAGCCGCCGCCGCGGCGGCGGTGGCTCCTGCAATCCCCTCACCTGCTGTTTCAGTTGCATCTGCAGTTGCATCTTCAACTGCATCTTCCAAATCCTCATCACACTCGCAATCATCCTCGCAATCATCACTCTAATCCTCTGGTTCGTCTTCCGCCCTAACGTCCCCAAATTTCACGTAGATGACGTCACGCTCACGCAATTCAACCTCTCCGATTCAAACAACACGCTCCACTACAACCTCAACGTTAACATGACGTTCCGTAACCCTAACCGGCGGTTAGGGATCTATTACGATAAGATAGAAGCTAACGGTTTGTATCACGGCGTTAGGTTTTCAACGGCGGATGTGGTAGGGTTTTATTTAGGGCATAAGAAGGAGAATAATGTGAGTGCGGTTTTCAAAGGTGAACAGGTTGTGAGTGGTGTGAAAGGGAAGTATGAGGCTGAGAATGGTGATGGTGTTTTCAAAATTGATTTGAAATTGAGGTTGAAGATTAGGTTTAAAGTGTGGTGGATGAAAACGCCCAAATTTAAGCCTAAATTTGACTGTGATTTGAAGGTTCCGTTGAGTGTTAAAGGTAGGGTTTCTGATCAGAAGTTTGAGAGGACAAAGTGTGATTTTGATTGGTAAAGATGATGATGAAGATGAAGATGATTTTTTTAGTTGTTTTTGTTAGTATTTTTTTTTAGTTGTTTTTGAATTTTTGATATTGGATATGAGTATATGATATTATCATGATGCTAATGATTTTATTGAATTGGATTTTTTAACAAGATTGTTTTTTTTTTTCATTAATACTTGTCAAGTTCTTTCAAAACATAAGGTAGATGGGCAACAAGCTGCGTATTCACACCTTTCTGAATTGCAAATTCTAATCTACTAAAAACAAAACTCCGGCTCCTTGAGGCTGAGCAATTGTTGTGGATGACCCGTTGGCCTCTGGTCAGGAATTGGGTAGCTTCTGAATAGTTTCGGGAGCAATTGTTATTGAATTTTAAGTTTTTATTGAATTAGATTGTTATTGAATTATGAGTTTGTTTGATTGAAGATGAAGTATAGATAAAAGAAGATAATGAATTTAAAATTTGAATAGTTTTGTTGTTTTTGAACGTTAAGATATGACAAGTGGGGCCTAGGGATTATATGATGGGATACTCTGCGGCATCTTAACGCTTCCTTTTTATCAGTTGAGTTCTTTTCTTCTTTTCTGGTTGTGGTGGTGGAACTTCTTTTTACATACTTTTATATTTCGTAAGACTAGAGGGTATGGAGAGTCTCATCCCCAAGGGGATGGGTCGTCACATCACCGCCACGTAGGAAAGGCTTCAAGGGGATGGACCTAAGGGGTGGGGGATGAGCCCCTTTATGTATATATATGTATGTATAGGTTATTGTGAGAGAAGAGAGGAGAAGGTGGGGCAGCAAGTTCGGCAGCAGCTTGTTGGGGACGACGGATGGGCCGAGAGGGGGGCGGTGTGGGGGACCGGCGCCGGTCCTAGCCGGGCCTCAGCCGGCCCCCGTACCTTCTAGTCTAAGGGTGTAAGGCACACTCCTTTAAGTGGGGAGTGACTTCTCTTACTTACAACCAATTAGCACGTGTCACGTCAACTCCCCACTTAACTGCCCCCACACCCTCAATTTGATGGCGGCACTCCTCTCTTGGGGACTTGGTTTTATTTTTTTATATAAATATTTTATAAAAGTAAAACATAATTTAAATAAATTAAAACTAAATAAAAATAAAAAATAGAACATTTCATTTAATTAAAAACAAGTTTGAGGGGTATTTTTAAAAGTAATAAAAAAATTTAAGTGTTTTTTTAAATTAAAAATAAAACTTAAGGGTTATATTTGAATTTTTTTTTTCTTCTTCTTTCTTCCTCCCTTTCTTCTTCATTTTAACCTGCACTATCATCTTCACCTGCAAATTCTTTGTTCTTCATCCTCCTACAAAATCACAAGGAAAAAAAAAACTCAAAAATATACAAGTTTCACACGGTGAATGATACCCGCTCCCCACTCCCCGATTTGGGTCACCGAGGGGTCGGCGGCGGTGTTCCCGATCGGGGAGTACACTCACCGCACCCCTCCCCGCAGGCGCCCCGGACACCCTAAACCATGTTATATTTGCGGGATTCGACTACTTGATGTGGCGAGAACTTGGTCAACATCGATTTGGTTTGTTTAGGTACTTATATACTGGCACTCTGTATAACAATAATAAGAGAACAAAATATAAAGTCGTCATGTACTCGAAGAGATATTTGTATGTGTTTTAGATTAATTAAAATCTATTAAAATGAATATCGGTGCTGTTTCTCATAATATTAATACCGGTATCGATGTTCAATTAGTATCGATTCGAGTCATCGATCGGCACCTGTTATTTAAGATACCAAAAAAATACTTATTTTTCAACACAATTGGGTATTCAATCTTTAAAAAAATGGCAAGCGAAGATTATTACAGGTTTTTCAACACAACTAATTAAATGAGTTGAAGGCATAATATATAACTATATTATTTAAAGAAAAGGGTAAAAGTGAAACTATAAATAAAAAGGCATTAAAAGACAAAATATAGACCACTGGGGTGTTCGTCCATTGGCAAAGACAAATTCTTTAAACACCTTGAGAGGGAGGTCTTGGGTTCAAGTCCCACAGACGACAATGATTAAAAGCAATGTTGTTGAAGGCGCTAGGCGCTAGTCGGGCTGTGAGGTACCGCCTAGAGATTAATCGGGATTAGTCGGATTGGACTTTTTAAGTATAATTTTACAAATTTTTTTTATATATATAGATAACTTAATACTTTTTATTAATAAATTTACAAGTTTAGGAGATAACTTTATACTTTTTATTAATAAATTTAAAAGTTTAGGAACCATATGTAAACTAGTGAAAGATAGAGGGGGTTAAATGTTAAAATACCTAATATTAAATGTTAAAATAGGTTTATAAGTAATATTTGGGCTGTAACACAATGGGCCAGATTCAAAAATGGGTCAAATTTTGTGTTTAATGGGCTGTAAAACATGGACCGGTTTGTCCGATTTTGACCGCCTGGGACCGATTTTGACCGCCTAAGACCGATTTTGACCATATCCGCCTAATTGGACCGACTATCTAAAAATTAGTCAGTAACTCACCGCCTAGCCTAGGCCGATTTCTGCAACATTGATTAAAAGAAATTTGTCGTTAAAAAGGGTTATTTGATTTTATCACCCCAACTATTGACCTTTGGCCATCGCCACCCCCAACTAACACTTTGACGCCCGGCACCTTCAACTTGACATTCAGTTTGTGCTGGCACTACTCTGTTAACAGATTACTAATTCTGTTAGTTTTTGATCCTACATGTCACTATCTTGCTTACATAGAAATCATTACTTGACAAAGTCAGTCCTTGTCTGTTGACCATGGCCAAAGCGCCCCGCTATGGCCAAAGCGGGGCGCTTTGAGTGTGCAAAAAGACAAACAGCGTGTGCAGGAGCTTGTGTTGTTTTTTTTTTGAAATAGGTGGGATGTGGGTTAGTTTGGTAGTGTTTTTTGGAGGAAAAAATTGTATTTGAGTTTTTTTACGTCATTATTTTTATAGAACGTATATAATTCATTATTTTTACGTTATTATAAAATATTAGTTACATATAATTCATAGTTGTTTTATAATTACGTTTTTTTACGTCATTATTTTTATAGAACGTATATAATATAAGTGCGTCTTTATAAACTGTTAACCTTGTTTATTTTGTTAAATTAAACGAACACGTTAAATAAAATGTACAAAAAGTCATAAGAATTAAACGTAAACAATCCAAAACCAACGTGATGTAAATAGAAGATTAACTGCTATATATATATATATATATATCAGTTTGTACATACAAAACAAAAAGGTACAACTGAGTACATAATACATAACAAATCACTATACAAACAAACTAAGGTACTAATCCTCGTGCGGTGGGGACGGTGGGAGGGGAAGTGGAGGCAACGCAGCGAGCTCTCGTAGAGCAACGAGCGTCTCAACGATCCAGTCAATGCGTGCGCCCTGGCGTCTGAGGCGCCGGTCGAAGTCCCGAGCCACCTCACGCGCTACCGGAGGCAGGTCAGCGTAAACGTGTTGCGGGTACTGTGGCGGCTCAGGAGCTGGCTGAACTGGTGGTACCGGGATCTCCTCGACATGCTCCTCCTGAGCCGGATCCTCTAATACAGGCTGAGCCTGAGGCTGAGCCTCAGCCTGAGGCTGGCCCGGGAACTGATCGAGTCCCAGAGCCTGTAGCTGAGCCTGCCGAGCGGCCGCCTGAACATCAAGAGGGGCTAACACTCCAGGCCTCACCTCAATAACAACCGGGATGACCTCCGGATGCCAAATCAGCCCGTCACCTCCCTTAAACCTCAGACCAACATCAAAGGTACGGGTGATCTGCATGGAAGATACTGACGTGCGGCCCAACCTGGTAGACGGGACCGGATCGGACAGCTTCGGATCATGCTCGGGCACGAGCCCTAGCGAGCGTGCAATGGCGGTGATGTATGAGCCAGTGTGCACGTACCCGCGGAGCTGCCGGTGGTATGCTGTGGCAAAGTAATCTGCAAGGCAGGCTGCTAGATCGCAGGGCTGGCGGCGCAGTAGGCAGTATAGAAAGAAAAGGTCATTGAGGTTGACCTTCTCCCTGCTGGCACCCCGCGGCAGGATAGTTGACGGGATAACATGGTGCAGGTATTGGTACAAGGGGTCTCTAATGGTGGTGGCCTTTTGCCAGGATTTCCCAAAGGGAACCCTGGAAATGGCCCTCCAGAAACTGATAAGCGTTTGCCTGTCCATCGCCGTAACCGCCTGCGTATATAAATCAGTATCAAGCTCGGGCTCAGTGTACAAACCTGTATGGATAGCAAACTGCCACACACTCATCTGAAACTCCTGACCGACGAGACGGAATGTAACCTCGTGGACTGGAAAAGCCGGGTCCTCCACGTAATCCGCCGGATGCGGCGCGTATGTAAACGTTGAAAGAAACTCGACCGTAAGCTCAGGGTACGAGTCCTCCATCGCTAACTCAAATAGGCGCGACCAAGGAGTATCCAGTCCAACTATATCACGCGCCCGCGCGACCTCTCCCACGGTCTCCAGCAGGCCCCAGTCTATCCCAACGTGCGCCCCAATCTCTATGGTGCGCAACCTAGCGCATCTCCCCCTCTATGCGGCGCATATTTAACAAATAATATTAAACAAAAACAAATAATATAAAAAAAATAAACATGAACCACGGCGCCGCGCTTTGTCCTCGGCGCGGCGCTTTGGTTCTTCGTGATGAAGAACAACACCAGCAGATCCTCCATACCCGCCCCAATCAACACATATTTCAACATGTACATTAAACGAAAACGATTAAGGGTGTTCGATCTTACCTTTTAGCGGTTGAATGCTTGAAAACGAAGATCTCCGGCTCAGAGTGTGTGAAATCGCACCTTAGTGCGTGTTTTTGTGTTTAAGTTTGAAATGGGGGAGAAGCTGCCCCGCTTTGGTTTAAACGAGGGATCGAAGTGCCCCGCTATGGCCATAGCGCGGCACTTTGAGGTCAAAGCGGGGCGTTTAGGTCAAAGCGGGGCGTTTAGGGCCTTTTTTTATTTTTTTAAAATTGTTTTTAATTCACAAACGCGTCGATAATAGTCTAAAATTTACGATTTTTCCATTATACATCATTTTTTATTATATATGGACTATACTGCAAGTTCCGGATCAAATCGGTTACGTGTGATGTCTTATTCCGTTATATCGTATCATTTTGGTTTGAAAGCACAAGTACTCCTGTGAGAGGTGTTATGTGTATCAGCCGCCTACGGTACATGAACATGACGTATTTTTTCATTAATTGTAGTATTATGATGTATATTGTCATTAATTGTAGTATTATGATGTATATTGTCATTTTGGGTCGTGTCGGTGACATTCGGTTTTTAACGTGATGTAACGCATATATTGAACAAACACAAACGTGATTATTATTAAACACATTTAACATACATCGTGAACATATGGGGTTACATTAAGGTCAGGGGCACGATACGTAAGCATTTCGTACGCTTTGATCTGATCCCTGTATAATGTATGCCAGGCTGCTGCGCGCTCTGTTCTGTTCGCTGTCCAGAGTAGGTTTGGGGGAGGCATTGGATAACAACCTCCAAGCTCTACATGTATGAAATGCCCATGGTCGACGAACACAACCGCAACCACCAGGTGAGGTTGCTCAGCTTCGTTTGGCCCGCCCAGCAGAGGGAAAATTGTATCGCTCCCACGCATGTCGAAGGTGTGAACAATCACACCGTATCGTTGGGCAATAAGAAACCCCGTCTCAGGCATCGTCATGTAATTTTCGATATCTGCTCGTCCCACCCCCTTGAAATCGATCCGTCTAAGCAGCGCATCATAATGTCCTATGTTTTCCGGATCGAAAAACTGCCTCCAAAGCGATTCGTTCGTACGTAACTCCTTTATAAGTTGTTTCCGGATCATCAAATATGAATTTTGTTTCACTCCTAACCCAACAGCCACCGATCGAAACCCACAATGACCATCTGGTTTCACGTCCTTTATTCTAACGATGTATGGATGGATCACTTCGGGAATCTGAGATGCGTAGTTGCGGATCGCTATATCCGTCTTAGGACCGAGCTTGATCATTGGGAAATCAGGGTGTAGGTTGATCGTCTGAGGCTGTGACGGTGATATGTACGAGCTGTGACGGGGAAGATCGTCTGAGGCCTCGACCCAAGTTTCTCCCGACGGAATGTACGCGCTTTTTCTAGCGGCTTCAACCTTTCTTTCTTCCTGCGTTTTCAATGTTGGGCGACCACGAGTTTTCTTCAGAACAGCAGGAGGTTTTTTTGTTATTGTTCCCTGGATTGAGGATTTGCTGAAACTTTTCAAAGAAGCTCCTTTTCACTTGAGGGGGTGTTGGATCGATCTTTTGTTTCAATTTTTCAAATTCCGCGTCTACATCGATATCCTCTATGTTTTTCTTTACAGGCTTGAAGTCAAGCTTCTTCCAGAACACGTCTATGTGTGTGATCCGGAGTTGTTGACCTGTGGATGAAAACAAATTAGGTGGCAAAATCATAACGAGAAAGGTCAAAGATATTAATTACCTTTATTTTCCAACTTTTCCAAACGACAGGCACATGGCAAACCACAGCTGGTAAAAAGTTGGCAACCACAGCCTGCACCGTAGGCTCTCAACCCGTCTTCCTTACGTTTTAGTTCCCTACTCAAAAGCTCAATCGCATATATTGAAACCTTTCTGAGAATATATGCAAGCATGGGCTGCTTCTTGTGGTGCGTCATCACTTTTCGGAGGCTTGTTTCAAAGCTACTACTAATCTCGGTGTATTGTCTATCAACAACATGATCAACATACAGTACAAGTTTATCCAGTGTGTTGCGATGACTTGGAAAGTGACTTTTTAGTGTTGCATGCATGCCCTCAACCCTGTTGGTCGTAGTTTGGTGAAAGTTGATAGTTTTGTTAATCCAGCATGATACAAACTTTTCACGGTACGGATCCAACCAGGATTTGTTCAAATAATCAAAAACCTCTAAAATTAAAAAAAAAAACGTAAATAGTCAGTTTTTGTTATTATATAAAATTTGAACATAATTATGTAAGAAATACCTACGTTCACGGTCATCTTCTTTCAGCTGTGCTTCAAGGTTTTCCAAGTTATACCTGTATATTTCCTCGGTCGTAGACTTGCACAATAACCAAAAACTACGTACGAATTCTTTCCAATCCTTGTCAGAGAATTTCTTCTTGCTGTTCTTATTAATATTTTGTTGAATATGGAACCGACAAAGATACTTATGCGCTTTTGGAAAAACTTGTTCACACGAGTTCATTAGCGCAAAATCCCTGTCTGTTAAAATCACGCGCGGTTCCATACATCCTACCAGCATAGACTTGATCCTCTGCAACACCCATAGGTAGTTCTCTGACTTCTCAGCGGAAATTACCGCACAAGCAGCCGTAAACGATTTGTTTGTCGACGTCATGCCTACGACCTGAACAAATGGCAGGTTGTACATGTTCGTTTTGTAGGTGGCGTCAATCATTAGCACATGCGGGAAGGCACACCACATAGTGAATGATCTTTCGTGAACAAAGAAGACATCTTCAACTTCGTTCGATATCTCATTCGTGCGCATGTAATAAGTGTAATTTTTTTCGAGAAGAATGCTTTCAAGTTTTTGCATCGGAGACTTACCGACATTTTTTTCGGCGTTGATCTTCTGAACAACGTTGTGTATATCTTTCGGAATAAGCTTTCTAGCCGGATTGTTTTTTGTCAGCGTTCGCCAGATACTTTGGTTGGGAATGTCTTGCTCTGCCAGCTCCTTAACCAGTTTTTTATCCTCCGAAGAAAGCCTTCTCGCATACGCGTGACCCTCTAAGTTTTCAATAGGAGTGTGGTTATGCTTCGCCTTCGTCACCTCGATCCTCCAAACACTTCCGGATGATTCCGAAAACCCGATCATCTCGAACGGGCAGCCTATTTTCTTGCTACCCGTTTTCCTCTGTGTAGCTATACTCTTATGCTCCCCACCAAAAGTACATTGAAACCAAATATTGTAATTCTCTCCTCTTTTATTCGACCTCTTAATCACAATGAGGTAACCGTTGTCTTTTGCCGTGTCTTGTACCCAACGCACCAACTCTTTACGTGACGAAAAGGTCTGCGTTGTATCAAACGAAAACGTAACCGGGTAACAGCCTTCCTCGTCAACAGACACATCCCCCGGCTCACCATCGTCACCGAGGTCCGAATATACTTGATGTTCAAAGTTGTGCTCGCCACCGTAACCGAAATTCGAATAACCTTGTAAGCTCTGTTGACAACCGTAACTGTCGTTTGGACCACACTCCTGCTGTACAAAGCTGTACTCGCCACCGTAACCGAAATTCGAATAACCTTGTTGTGCGTAAGGGTCCTCCACAGGGGTATTCAAATCCAGCGTCACCGTGTTATCACGATAACGAATGCCAGATACAACCTCTGCCTCCCTCAAGTTGGACGAGACCGGTTTCTCATACGAGTCAGAAATAGCGGTCCCCTCGTAAGAATCAGGAATAACTGTCTCGTCAGAATATTGACCGAAAATATAGTTGTTTAACCACGACATCGTTTTTTCAAGAGATGTAACTAATAGAGCAAAGAAAATCGACAAACAACAAAATCACGCGTATGTTGAATGTTCCAAAATCAATATAGTAGAGTAACAATATCGCATAAAACTTGAATGTTCCGTGTCTGAGTAGGTGAGGCCTTTTTAAAGTGAAAATTTGGGGTCGAAGCGCCGCGCTATGGCCAAAGCGCGGTGCTTAGGGTTCACGAGTCACTGCGACCTCGTATCACTTTATGTCTCTTCAACTCATGTCAGTCAAACGATCAAATCACCTTTTGTCGACCGAAGCGCCCCGCTATGGCCATAACGCGACGCTTCGAGGTGTGAAAATAATTTCTTGCGTGTGGAAATAGCATGACCCTTTCTGGTTGTGGTGGAACTTCTTTTTACATACTTTTATATTTCGTAAGACTAGAGGGTATGGAGAGTTTCATCCCCAAGGGGATGGGCCGCCACATCACCGCCACGTAGGAAAGGCTTCAAGGGGATGGACCTAGGGGGTGGGGGATGAGCCCCTTTATGTATATATATGTATGTATGTATAGGTTATTGTGAGAGAAGAGAGGAGAAGGTGGGGCGGCAAGTTCGGCAGCAGCTTGCTGGGGACGACGGATGGGCCGGGAGGGGGGCGGTGTGGGGGACCGGCGCCGGTCCTAGCCGGGCCTCAGCCGGCCCCCATACCTTCTAGTCTAAGGGTGTAAGGCACACTCCTCTAAGTGGGGAGTGACTTCTCTTAGTTACAACCAATTAGCACGTGTCACGTCAACTCCCCACTTAACTCCCCCCACACCCTCAATTTGATGGCGACACTCCTCTCTTGGGGACTTGGTTTTATTTTTTTTATATAAATATTTTTATAAAAGTAAAACATAATTTAAATAAATTAAAACTAAATAAAAATAAAAAATAGAACATTTCATTTAATTAAAAACAAGTTTGAGGGGTATTTTTAAAAGTAATAAAAAAATTTAAGTGTTTTTTTTAAATTAAAAATAAAACTTAAGGGTTATATTTGAAATTTTTTTTCTTCTTCTTTCTTCCTCCCTTTCTTCTTCATTTTAACCTGCACTATCATCTTCACCTGCAAATTCTTTGTTCTTCATCCTCCTACAAAATCACAAGGAAAAAAAAAAACTCAAAAATATACAAGTTTCACACGGTGAATGATACCCGCTCCCCACTCCCCGATTTGGGTCACCGAGGGGTCGGCGGCGGTGTTCCCGATCGGGGAGTACACTCACCGCACCCCTCCCCGCAGGCGCCCCGGACACCCTAAACCATGTTATATTTGCGGGATTCGACTACTTGATGTGGCGAGAACTTGGTCAACATCGATTTGGTTTGTTTAGGTACTTATATACTGGCATTCTGTATAACAATATTAAGAGAACAAAATATAAAGTCGTCATGTACTCGAAGAGATATTTGTATGTGTTTTCGATTAATTAAAATCTACTAAAATGAATATCGGTGCTGTTTCTCATAATATTAATACCGGTATCGATGTTCAATTAGTATCGATTCGAGTCATCGATCGGCACCTGTTATTTAAGATACCAAAAAAATACTTATTTTTCAACACAATTGGGTATTCAATCTTTAAAAAAATGGCAAGCGAAGATTATTACAGGTTTTTCAACACAACTAATTAAACGAGTTGAAGGCATAATATATAACTATATTATTTAAAGAAAAGGGTAAAAGTGAAACTATAAATAAAAAGGCATTAAAAGACAAAATATAGACCACTGAGGTGTTCGTCCATTGGCAAAGACAAATTCTTTAAACACCCTGGGAGGGAGGTTTTGGGTTCAAGTCCCACATACGACAATGATTAAAAGCAATGTTGTTGAAGGCGCTAGGCGCTAGTCGGGCTGTGAGGTACCGCCTAGAGATTAATCGGGATTAGTCGGATTGGACTTTTTAAGTATAATTTTACAAATTTTTTTATATATATAGATAACTTAATACTTTTTATTAATAAATTTACAAGTTTAGGAGATAACTTTATACTTTTTATTAATAAATTTAAAAGTTTAGGAACCATATGTAAACTAGTGAAAGATAGAGGGGGTTAAATGTTAAAATACCTAATATTAAATGTTAAAATAGGGTTATAAGTAATATTTGGGCTGTAAAACAATGGGCCAGATTCAAAAATGGGTCAAATTTTGTGTTTAATGGGCTGTAAAACATGGACCGGTTTGTCCGATTTTGACCGTCTGGGACCGATTTTGACCGCCTAAGACCGATTTTGACCATATCCGCCTAATTGGACCGACTATCTAAAAATTAGTCAGTAACTCACCGCCTAGCCTAGGCCGATTTCTGCAACATTGATTAAAAGAAATTTGTCGTTAAAAAAGGGTTATTTGATTTTATCACCCCAACTATTGACCTTTGGCCATCGCCACCCCCAACTAACACTTTGACGCCCGGCACCTTCAACTTGACATTCAGTTTGTGCTGGCACTACTCTGTTAACAGATTACTAATTCTGTTAGTTTTTGATCCTACATGTCACTATCTTGCTTACTTAGAAATCATTACATGGCGATTACGTGGCACCTTACTTATATATGACAACCTTAAATTTATCCGATGCATCATGAAACTCCGGTTCCTCTTCCGGAACCGGACACAACCCCCCCCCCCCCCCCGCGTCACTTCCCTCAACGGCGATTCAACCGCATCCGGAAACCTTACAATCACAACCGGACACACACCATGATTACGTGGCGAATCATGTCTCAACCATAACCCCCACACCCTTTAGCCTAAGTAGATATGTAAATATGTTTACATCGTTCTTATAATAATATTGTTTTTTTTTTTTTTTTTCTTGAAATGAGTATTGGGTTGAACCTTAGTGCTTCAATCATTAGTTGTCTTGGGCTCAAATGAGGCCCGATAGAGACAACCTTCTACGATTGTAAGTTCTAAGGGTGGAGGGTATAGAGCTCGGGGAGTGATGCGGGGAAGGTATGTCACCGATCGGTGACTATACCATGTGTTTGAAGTAGTGCGGTGACCAAGAGAGAGGGTGTCGAAATCGGTGACCTTTCACCGAATTGGATTGAGTGTAAAATGGGGAGTAGAACGGGGAGTTGACATGGTATAATATTATTGGGTAGAATTTTACTCAAACACCCTAGGATGATTAACTATACCCTCCACCCTAACTATATTTGTTTTTTCTTGTACGTAACAAAACCCATATGACGTATCACCTATTATTTTAGCTTTAATGAATGTTCTATAACCTACCATGCATCATTTATGTTATAGAGTTTAGAAGTTAATTATATATGTTATACCGTTTTCAATATTTTTGCCCCATTCCAAATGAAGGTTCTTCCCATGGTCCTAAAATTTGTCCTTTAAAGCATTAAATGACGTGCCACATAGCCGTTGAACTCAAATTTGGCAATAAATTTGAACACTTCTATCCGTTTTTGTAACCTAACTAGGTGTTACCCCGCCCGCGTTGCGAGGCAATGGCCGAATAATTCTTAACCAATTAAAAAAACAGTACCATAGTTTTGCTAGAAAGAAAAAACAAAAAGAGTGTTAACCAACTCCTTAAAACGATTTTTAGCTTGGTGCAAAGTCATATTTTTATTTTCACTTGGAGGAAAAATCAATTTTTTCCGAGGGTAAAATCCTAATTTTTAGCTAGGGGAAAACCATATTTTTATTTTGCACTGGGGAAAAAAACGTAATTTTGAATTGAGGGTGATATCGTAATTTTGAACCGAGGGGAAAATCGTAAATTTTAGCTAGGGGCAAAAGCATATTTTTATTTTGAACTGGAGGCAAAGACGTAATTTTAAACTGGGGGGCAAAACCGTAATTTTAAAGTGGGTATAAAATAATAAACTGGTGTAAAATCGTAATTTTGAGTCGGGGAAAAAACAAAATTTTATTTTGAACTGGGGCGAAAACGTAATTTTAGGTGAGGGTAAAAGCGTAAATTTTTTTACCGAGGGCGAAATCGTATTTTCGGTTTAGCTGGGTGTAAAGTCATATTTTTATTTTTAACTGGAGGAAAATTATAATTTTTAACTGAGGGTAAAAGCGTAATTTTGAGGTAGGGGAAAACCATAATTTTATTTTTAGCTGGGAGCAAAAAAATAATCTTAAACTGAGGGTGAAATCATAATTTTGAACTGAGGGAAAAATCATAATTTTGAGTTGGGGGCAAAAGCATAATTTTATTTTGAAATGGGGGCGAAGACGTAATTTAAACTGGGGGCATAACCGTAATTTTAAAGGGGGTATAAAATAAAAAGCTGAGGGTAAAATCGTAATTTTGAGCTGCTGTCAAAAGGGTTATTATATTTTTAAGTTGGGAGAAAAGCGTAATTTTAAACTGAGGGCACAACCGTAATTTTAAAGTGGATATAAAATAATAAACTGGTTGGTCCAATAGGGGTTGGTCCAATGGAGAAGTGCCAGCCGCCCATTTCGACCAATGGCAGGGAAACACTATTCCCTGATATTGTCTTTGTATATGTTGAATAATAAGCTATAAATAAATTATAACATTGATTGTTAACTTTAAATACTACAAAATTTACAATCAACGATTACAATTACTATTATATCTAATAACATTAACTACTTAGGCTGAGCATAACACGCATAAAGAGAATCTATTTTAATATGGATCTCTGCTTGTTTCTCGCGAATCTTGGCTACGCGTTTGGTTGGTTCGTCAAGTTTTTGAGTTATTTGACGGCCCAAACTAACGACCTCTTGAAGCAAGCGGTTAAGTCAGGGCCGGATTTGGGCCTGTGCGGGAGGTGCCACTGCACAAGGCCCAAAATATCTAGGGGCCCAAAATTGTTTAAAACATATATATGCTTAATATATACAATTAGCATAGGCAAGTATACACATGTTCACCATTTGGTTCAATGGATGCGGCAATTCTCTTGTTTACCAGCCATGTTGGGTTCGAACCCCACACTGAACACCTTTTTATTCTTATATTTTTGTGTTTTTCTCTGTGCCTCAAGGGCTGATTATAAAACAAGGGTTTTTGTGTTTTTCTTTGGGCCTCAAAGGCTGATTATAAAACAAGGGGAAGGGTCCCATATTGTCACAACAATTAGCAATTGCAACTTTGCAAGCTCTTGTTTTTTAGTTTTATTTTTTCACATTTAAATTTGGACTTAAAAAAATTTGTAAGTACTTTCAATTTTTTTCTTCTCATTAACCACTTACATAATAAACATTACATGTTTTCTTGTATAAATTTGTAGGTTTTTTATTTCTCATTTAAACATTTACAATATAAACTTAGAAAAACTTAATATTTAGTTCGGTTTATTTTATTTGTATGAAATGTTCGTGTTGCCAAATTAGTTTGTTTTGTTTACACATATTACAAATCTTTTTGCTTAAAGGATTCAAGTGTTAGTTATTTTGCTTGTCTGGAGGGTGTTGAAACTAATGTTAGGTGCATTAATTTATTTGTAATATAAACTAGAATTTACTGTTTTTAATCGATGCTAGAATTCACTCTATGAACATAGATAGTTATGATACATTGAAATATAGAGAAGAATCGCCATGGATTATAAATACTTGATCGAGAACTTTACTTTTAAAAATGCTCAAAACGCCTCACGATTCGCTTAAGTAAGTTATTTTGTTCATTTTGATACACAACTCTTGTTTTGTTTATTTTACGACAATTATCGTCGTATTGTGGTTTTTTATATATTATTGATGAGTTTATATTATAGGAAATGGGCCCAAATATTTTTTGTCGCACGGGGCCCAAAAGTATTTTATCATTTTCGGAGACGGCCTTGGGTTAAGTTGTTCGAAAACATTAACTTCTTATTCATATATTTTATGCGACTCAAATAAATGTCTTTTGGGTGGGCGGGGAGAACCACCGGCCAGGGGCCGTGTTTTCCGAGAGCACATTTAAAAAAAAAATCCGATATATATATATATATATATATATGTTATATTAAAAAAATTATACCCATACAAAACACCAAGTTATTAATAGGCCCATTTACAAATCTATCTTAATTTTATAAGTTAGCCCATCATGTTTAGCCCAATAGCCATTTGATTTAAAAAATTAATAAAACAATATCCTTTTGTCTGTGCGGCAATTAGCAAACATCTGGAGATTTAAATGACGCACACTCGCAAATCCTAGAACGACAAGCCAACAACCCACCATGCAAACACCTTTGTCCCTTCTGATCAAAATTCCTGTAGTTCTTTGGCTTCTCTAGATGCATAAACACGAAGGTAGGGGCAACACTGTTTTGTCTATCGCAGAATTCACAATCCACCCACATTTCAGTGTCATCTTCTTGCTCTCCGTGTAGAGAAATGTTTGTCATCAAGTGTATTTTAACTTCAAGTTATCAATGGGTTTACTTTTGAACAGTTACTTATATTCCCCGTCCCAACCCAAACGATGATCTACCCAAAAACTATAATGTTTGGTTATGAGAAGTCTGATCATTGAAAAAAAAAATTTTTTTTGCATCCGTCATTGATGTTATTTGTTTTTTATCTATTGATCTAAGTCAACAACACATCCTCTTAATCTTACGTGGTTTACATAAAAAAACTATTCATGTTATTCATTTTTCATCTCCATACTGTATTTTTAAATCAATAACACATGCTCTTAATCTTTTGTGATTTAAAATAACCGAGTTTTTTAAACAAAAGAATTAGTAGTTGGTGTACTTGAAAGTAAACTTTCATGTCTCGTATAATCTATTTAAATTTTTGGGTAAATTACTTTTTGAGTCCTGCGTTTTATGCGTTTTAACCACTTGAATTCAAAAGCAAAAAGTTTAATGACCTCAGTCCTCATAAGCATTTTCTTTAACCATTTGAGTCCAAATTTCTAACATTGTTAGAATTTTTTGGTTAAGTATTGTTAAATGACAAAAATACTCTTATAATTAAAAAATAAAAAAAAAATTCTCTGTCTCTCTTGTATCCCTTATCTCTTTCTCTCTCTAAATTACCACCATTTAACCACCTTCCTCCTCCTCCTCCTCCTCACACTTTTCATCATCAAACTCCATTATCATCTTCATCTTCTTAATCATCATCAACCTTTCCGATCATGAAACTCACCACAAAAATCTACCCTAAGAACCTCTTCGGATCCAAAAAACGCAACACACTTTCCAGATCTCAAACGTCGTCGTTCGATTCCTCAGTTACCACGTCGTCTGACTCACCGGAGTCCAATCACCGATCGAAATCCAAATCAAACGGAGTTGTCACTCCGCCGGTGCATTCGCATTCGCAGCACAACTTTCCCTGTTTTAGCGTAAATGTTGCATTCTCTTTGTTGATCCACCATAGTTTTTCCCTCCATTTAGTTCACTATCTATCTCCCCAAACTTCGAAAAGAACTCCAAAAGCTTATTCGGCTCAATATCCGCCGCCACATTACTCACAAATATCTTCCTCTGCGTATACTCTGACACCACCGGTGCATTCGCATTCGCAGCATTCGATTGCGCATTCCCTGGACCCGGCCCAGCCGAAGCCAACTGACACGAACTTACTCTATTCCCTATCTTCTTCTGCGGCTCCTTCAACGCCTTCTGCGCCCCGGCCCGATGTTTAAACAATATAAACACGTAACCTTTTGATTTACCATACACCTTATCAACCACATGTTTAGGGCATGTTTGGCTTACCTTATTTTCAACTTTTGGAGAAGGACTTTTGCCAAAAAAAAGTCAGGATTTCCTGACTTTTGGAAATTTACAAGGACTTTTGCCACAAAAAAGGAAAGCCAAACACTTTCAAAAGTCCTTTTACCTCAAAAATAAGTCATAAGTTGATAAAATAAGCTAAGCCAAACACCCACTTACAATCCTCAATCTCACCATACTTCCCATACTCACTTAATAACACCTCAGTTGCCGTATCCCACCCTAAACCGTAAGCAAATATCTTTCGGTGAGCCAGATCGGCACCGGCAATTGCTGGAACAGATTCGATAAACTCAGGATGTTTTGTAACAGCTTCTTTAAGTAATAAAACTAACTGTTCTTTTGAAAACGGTTCCAAAAGCTTCTCTACTGGTTCATCAATGGCGGATTTTGAGCGTTTTCGTCAATTGCATCATCAATGGCGGTTTGTTCGAGTTCTAGTTCGTTGATGGGTTCGTCCGCAGGTGCGGGTTGTTTGACGGAAGGTTGGGGAGTACGAGACTTTCGCTTTTTCGCCATGGATGGATGAAGGTTGGTGGTTCTAGGGTTTCAGATAGAAATGGATGGAGGCTAGGGTTTCAGCGGTATCAATCGACTTCACCGACTTGTGTTAATTGGGGGATTATATATATATATATATTTTTTTTAGCCCCTGTGTTTTATATGTTTTATAGGGGTAATTGGGGGATTATATATATATATATTTTTTTTAGCCCGTGTTTTATATGTTTTATAGGGGTAATTTAGTCATTTAACAAAACTTAACAACAAAATTCAAACTGCGTTAGAAAATTGGACTCAAATGGTTAAAGAAAATGCTTATGGGGACTTAGGTCGGTAAACTTTTTGCTTTTGAACTCAACTAATTAAAACCCATAAAACACAAGGACTCAACAAGTAATTTATCCTAAATTTTATAGATAAAGCATTCATTTTTTAGAAGACCATTGTAATTCCCTCTTTAAATTTATATAAATCATAAGAAGATAAAAACCACGTGTAATTAATGTTCTAACCAATAGCAAACCTTGTATGAAGTATTAAGGCATGTATAGTGGTCACCCCCATAACCCCATTTACCCTAACATAACGTCCCATATTAATAAAGGAACAAAATTAACATATTAACATATGATTCTATAACAAAATTAATATTATATATGTTCATCAAAATCAAAAGGTGGTGTTAAAATTCAAGTTGAATGTGACAGTCAAAGTGTAATAACACATATAAAGGAACGTTTTAGGAAGATGAATGGGCTTTAAAAACAAACTAGTGGGTTATATTCGTGTTCTACGGCAGGGCGACCCATTTTTTAATGGAAACGTAGACGCAATAGTAAAAATAACGTTAATGAAAGGAATTCGTTTGATATTGGTTCGGTTCAATAAGATACCGACACTTACCGAAAGAGAAATAAAAAAGTCATGATACGACCAAAAAAATACCGAGATGTGGTTACATCGATCGGAACAATAAAAACGAATATCAATTCCGGTATTAACGTTGTTCGGTCAGTATTAGACCGTTGGTTTTGTTACATGTACAACACCAGGTTCAATTGAAACTTAAAAAAGAAAAACAAAAACTAAAAAGTTGACAAAAAAAAAAAAGGAAAGATGAAAAATAATTTCACAAAAGAATAAAAAGTCACAGTAGCTAAGGAGTTGATAAATTATATATATAATAACTAGATTAGAACCCCGTGTATTACACGGGTTTAATAAATGTAATTTTATATATTAAATAATAAAAACTTATATCTTTATGAACCTTGGATATTGTACGGGTTAAATAAATGTAATTTTATATATCAAATGATAAAAAGTCATATCTTTAAAAACCATGTGTATTACACAGATTAAATAAATGTAATTTTGTATACTAAATACTAAAAACGTCGTATCTTAAAAAAAACTCGTTCATAATCGGGTTGAATAAATCTACCAAATAATAAAAAATTACATCCTTAAAAACACCGTATATTACACGTGTTGAATAGATATAAAAAAGAGTTATATCTTTAAAAACAATGTGTATTACACAGATAAAATAAATATATTTTTGTATATTAAATACTAAAAACGTCGTATCTTTAAAAAACCCGTATATAGTCGGGTTGAAAAATCTACCAAATTATAAAAAAATTATATCCTAAATAAATGTAATGTTGTATATTAAATAATAAAAATGCGTATCTTTAAAAAAAACCCCGTGTATAGTCGGGTTGAAAAATCTACCAAATAATAAAAAAAATATATCCTTAAAAACCTCGTGTTTTACTCGAGTTGAATAAACATAATTTTGTAAACCAAATAATAAAAAAAAGTTATGTTTTTAAATAATTAGGATAACATTTAATATTATTATTTATATATTTAATATAAGATAAGTAGATAAGAGATGTATTTGTTTTAAAAATATTTTAAATTAACAATTTAGATTTGAGGATAATATTTTATTAAAGTATGATAAAATTTAATATTAATTTATTATTTATTTATTTAGATAAATATAAATTTGAGAATACCTTCAATGAATGACACGTGTTCAAAAGTTTGTTTCTTTTATTATAGTAGTCAGATAATTTGCGTACATATAATTACCAATCAAATCGATAAAGAGAATGAAAAAAATATAAGTTTTCAACATTAATTTCACTTTTATTCCCTACAATACCTTTATTTTAAACAACTCAACCTTACTCAAGTTCTTCAAATTTATATGTGGATATAATCATAATGTAAATTATCCTTTGAACTGTTTTTTTTTTTTTTTCTCATTAATCTACTAACCTTTTTTATTTTTAAATCACTATATACTATTAGCTGACTTCTTGTAATAAACTAATTTGCATTTGCATAAAAAGAAATGTAGAAGACATGTTATTCAAAGGGTGACCCACTTGGTGCATAGATTTTAGTTAATGTGGTTTATCATTTTTTGAAAGAAAGCTGGGTGGAACAATTTGTCTTTTTATCTTTAACTTTATTTTGAATATAAAAGACATTTTTTAACTTTTAAATTGGTTTAATAATGAATACAACTATTTATTTATTTTTTGCATTATTACTACTTGCTAAGCATCTTTCAAATACTTAAAAAAAAGTTCGAACTTATGAGTGATGATGGTAATTTACAAATAGATAATAGTATTAATTAAATCTAACTTATAACAAAAGACTTCAATTAATGTCACATGACATTTTCTTCTTCATCTTAAAGAAAAACAATAAATATTTGTATATATTTTTTTTAGGAATAATAGTTATATTCGATATGTGTCCTGACATATTATTAATATAACGAGTAGACGTACACCCGCGCGTTGCAGCGGCGTTTGTAACAGGTTTAGTGTTCGGAATGGAATTAACTGATCGAATCTGCTTTAGTGTTATCGGCAATTGGTAACTTGATGTTTTGATTTATAGGTAGTGTTTTGATACTCTTAGGCTATAGGGTGTGGTCATGACCCTTGACCCTCATGGTCACAATGACCTCTCCATCTAATCATAACTAATGGACGCGACTTTTAATGTAAGTTTGACATGCACAATAACATAAAATTACCATCCATTTCTCCAGATTTCTCATTTCTCACCTCGTTTCTCCTCATTCATTCATTCATGTGAGTATCATTTCTCATTCATTTGTTGTAATTAGTAGTATGAATTGTTCAATTGATTTGTTTGTTGTAATTAGTAGTATGAATTCGTTAATTGGAAGTGTTAACTGTTTTATTTGTAATTAGTAATTTGATAATGTTTTATTTGTTGTTCAACTTTCGTCTTCTGATTCGTTATTGTTATTGTAATAGTTCGGCTGTGTTTGAGATGCGCTATGTAATAATTCTGTTCGTGTTTGAGATAATTGTTCAATTGATTTGTTGTAATTAGTAGTATGAAGTGTTAACTAATTAGTCTTCAAACTGATTCGTTATTGTAATTGAGATGTGCTATGTAATAGTTTCGTATTTGAGATGCGCTAACTGATCTGTAATTAGTATTAGAGTAATTAGTATTAGAGATGCGCTATGTAATTAGTTTCCGAGCATATCTTAAATGATTTGTAATTCGTGTTTGAGAGCAAATCTGTGTGAGATATATGCTCTGTTTTGTGTGATTCGTGTTTGAGAGCAGATTATTGTAGTGTTGTGTTTGAGTTTTCGTGTGTGTTTGAGATGTATTGGAACTTGATTTGAGTGTGAATTGTTTGTTTTCGTGTTGTGAAAGATTGTTTCCTGTTATTCAATTGTCTATTCAAACTGATCTGTTGTAATTAGTATTAGTTTCCTGTTGTGTGAATTGTTTGTTTTCGTGTTGTGTGAACTGTAGTAATAATTGTTAACTGATCTGTTGTAATTAGTATTAGTTTCCTGTTTGAGAGCATATCTAATAATTGTTTGTTAACTGATTTGTAATTCGTGTTTGAGAGCAAATCTGTGTGAATGAGATATATGCTCTGTTTTGTGTGATTCGTGTTTGAGAGCAAATCTGTTTGAGATTATTGTAGTGTTGTGTTTGAGTTTTCGTGTGTGATTGAGATGTATTGGAACTTGATTTGAGTGTGAATTGTTTGTTTTCGTGTTGTGAGAGATTGTTTCCTGTTATTCAATTGATTTGTTATTGTGTAATCCTTCAACAGTGTTTCCTTCAAAACTGTTAATATGCGCTAGATAGAGCTGTAATAATTGTTCACCTATAAATCTAATAAAATTGTTCACCCATAAATCTAATAATTATTGTTAGAAATATTCTCAATTAGAGATGAGCTCGTACCACCAGCAGCAACTGCCTCATCATCTTCTGAGGTGGACTGGGAGACTAAACAGTTAACATGTTTGAAGTGTGGTCTTCTTTTTGATGATTATGAGAGCGCACTAGATCATGTTTCTCACCATGAAGAAGTTCCCAACAATGAATACCTCTTTGAGACAGTGGACATACTTATAGATGTTGTTGTTGTCTTCACGGCTGGAAATCCTGTTTTAGAGGCTTTACTAGTAAGCGGCTTATAACTTATAAAACTTATAATCTCCTTTTCTATATAATAAAATGTCTATGCCTTTTGTAGGCTCGTGGTGAAAATGTGGTTGGTTCTGCTACATAGATTCTGAAAGAGTGCAAACCTTTAGTGTCCCGAAAGGTGCTACATTTAGGGAATTTCAAGAACTAGTGACCCAGAGGTTTGGTGTTGCTGCTGATTGCCAGTCATTTTGGCAGTCGTAAGGAGCAACACATATAGGCCTAGGCATCCGTTGAGAGCTCGAGGAACAGCCAGGTATGGTTACATAATTCGATCAGAAACCAATCCTAAAAATGAACCAAATTTTACTATTACTTTTTACACTACATTAAAACTTTTTTTTTTTTAGTTTGCAGCTTCGTGTTATTTGGGAGGCGTATACTGCTGCTTACCTTGAAAACGCACTACGCCTTTTTTTAGATCTCGATGTGCTCAAGGTGGGACAGATAATATTTAGGGCTTAGCATATTTCGGGTCTACCAAAAAAAACCCGAAACTAAACCGAATAAAAGCCGAAACCGACCCGTTACGTTGTAACTCGGTTAGTGCTTGGTTCCTAGATGATGCAAAAGTCGGGTTCGGTTCGGTCCTCGGGTCTGGACTAAGAAACCCGATTAAACTCGAAACCGACCCGACAGATAACATCATGTTAATATAAGGAATTCCATAACTACCCTCAAGAGTCAAGTTGGCACGTATATCTCCTGCACCCCGCCAATTCTTCAACCCACCTTCCGATCGTCTCTCCTATAATGGTTTTGCACAGTTATTGAAGAAACTGGATAAACTGATTGAAGAGAGAACCCTCCCTAGCGCCAAATCGGATTGACTTCTCCATCTTTCTCTGGCTGCAATCTGATTGAAGATAGAACCAGGTAAATCGATTGATACCGCTGAAACCCTAGCCTCCATCCATCTCTATCTGAAACCCTAGAACCACCAACCTTCATCCATCCATGGCGAAAAAGTGAAAGTCTCGTACTCCCCAACCTTCCGTCAAACAACCCGCACCTGCGGACGAACCCATCAACGAACTGTGTTAATTGGGGGATTATATATTCTTTTTTTTTTTTGAACCCCTGTGTTTTATATGTTTTATAGGGGTAATTTGGTCATTTAACAAAACTTAACAACAACATTCTAACTGCGTTAGAAAATTGGACTCAAATGGTTAAAGAAAATGCTTTTGGGGACTCAGGTCGTTAAACTTTTTGCTTTTGAACTCAACTAATAAAAACCCATAAAACACAGGGACTCAACAAGTAATTTACCCTAAATTTTATAGATAAAGCATTCATTTTTTAGAAGACCATTGTAATTCCCTCTTTAAATTTATATAAATCATAAGAAGATAAAAACCACGTGTAATTAATGTTCTAACCAATAGCAAACCTTGTATGAAGTATTAAGGCATGTATAGTGGTCCCCCCCATAACCCCATTTACCCTAACATAACGTCCCATTTTTTTATTTTATTTATTTATTTTTTTTTTTTAATAGAGGAACAAAATTAACATATTAACATATGATTCTGTAACAAAATTAATATTATATATGTTCATCAAAATCAAAAGGTGGTGTTAAAATTCAAGTTGAATGTGACAGTCAAAGTGTAATCACACATATAAAGGAACGTTTTAGGAAGATGAATGGGCTTTAAAAACAAACTAGTGGGTTACATTCGTGTTCTACGGCAGGACGACCCATTTTTTAATGGAAACGTAGACGCAATAGTAAAAATAACGTTAATGAAAGGAATTCGTTTGATATTGGTTCGGTTCAGTAAGATACCGACACTTACCGAAAGAGAAATAAAAAAGTCATGATACGACCAAAAAAATACCGAGATGTGTTTACATCGATCGGAACAATAAAAACGAATATCAATTCCGGTATTGACGTTCGGTCAGTATTAGACCGTTGGTTTTGTTACATGTACAACACCAGGTTCAATTGAAACTTAAAAAAGAAAAACAAAAACTAAAAAGTAGACAAAAAAAGGAAAGATGAAAAAAAAATTCACAAAAGAACAAAAAGTCACAGTAGCTAAGGAGTTCATAAATTATATATATAATAATAATAATTTGCGTACATATAATCACCAATCAAATCGATAAAGAGAATGAAAAAAATATAAGTTTTCAACATTAATTTCACTTTTATTCCCTACAATACCTTTATTTTAAACAACTCAACCTTACTCAAGTTCTTCAAATTTATATGTGGATATAATCATAATGTAAATTATCCTTTGAACTGCTTTTTTTTCTCATTAATCTACTAACCTTTTTTATTTTTAAATCACTATATACTATTATGTCACGGAGTTAGTCCTAGTGGCGGACCCAGGAAAAAATCCATGTGGGTGCGGAACATTTTTAAAAATTTTAGGCCCCTAGGTATATAAGTAAAAAAATCGGTTGTATCGGGTCGGGTCGGGTCATGTAAGACAAATTTTTTTTTAAAATTTTAGGCCCCTACTCATGATGGTTTCCTAATTTCTATAGCATAATCAAGCCCTAGAATTGTGTAATCACCCCTAAAAATCATCTAAATAACATAATCATCCTAAAAATCATCTAAACAACCATACGCAACGTCAAAACACACGATTTTTCATACCTATTTAAGTTTTTTATTACCCCTTTTCTCATATAATATCAAGAAAAATCAAATAAAAAACATAAAAACTCACCGTTTGTCGGTGTCCGGTTGGTTTGGAGCGGATTCCGGTCACGTTGATGTCGGATTCCGGCTGCAGCAGACCTGCAGTGTTGTTGCTGTGATGGACGCTGATGAAGATCGCTGGCAGACCAGTCGCACGCACAGAGGGAGAGGGCGGGATAGTAATTGAAGGGTTTTGGGCTTATTTTATTTGTTTTAGTTTTAATTTAGGTGGGTTAATGGGCTAGATGATTAGTGGGCTATTGATAAGTTTATATAATGGGCTTGGTTTGGGTTTAGTTAGTATAAGTTTATATAATATAGGTAGTTTTAGAAAAAAAATCAGACTTTACTAATTTTTTTTAACATAATCCATAATATTTTTTTTACCTAAGGTGTGCGGACGAAAAATTCGAAGGGGTGCGGACGAATATATCCAAGGGGTGCGGACGGGATTTTCGACGGAACTTAGCACTAAATTTTTTTTCCCGGGGGTGCGCCCGCCCACCTTGGGCATGTCTTCAGTCCGCCCCTGGTTAGTCCTTCAACCCACGTGCGGCTCTTAGTCACCGTGCTAAGATCAACCTTGACACCAACTTGCAACTCGATTCAATGACTTGAACAAAGGGAACAAAGATTGTGAATAAAAGGGAACACTTGTATTGCTTGAGAACTCTTTACAAAGGATGCTTGATTACAATTTTGGAAGGTGTCTAGCAAATGAGCCAAGATCACCTATTTATACTACTTGCTAAGTATTCTAGATTATTCCTAATCTAGAGATTTCTAAGTATAATTTATACAAATATCTTGGATATTTACAAGGATTATTCTAGAGTGATTAGGGAAATATCTTGGATATTTTCCTAAGAATTCTCTAGTGAATCCAGAATTTTCTAAGGCAAAAATCTGCCATAGAAGTTCCATGAAGCTGGTAGAAAATTCCGAAATCTCAAGAGTTGCGATCTGAATTTTGGCGGGTTATGACAATTAGCTGACTTCTTGTAATAAACTAATTTGCATTTGCATAAAAAGAAATGTAGAAGATATGTTATTCAAAGGGTGACCCACTTGGTGCATAGATTTTAGTTAATGTGGTTTATCATTTTTTGAAAGAAAGCTGGGTGGAATAATTTGTCTTTTTATCTTTAACTTTATTTTGAATATAAAAGACATTTTTTAACTTTTAAATTGGTTTAATAATGAATACAACTATTTATTTATTTTTTGCATTATTACTACTTGCTAAGCATCTTTCAAATACTTAAAAAAAAGTTCGAACTTATGAGTGATGATGGTAATTTACAAATAGATAATAGTATTAATTAAATCTAACTTATAACAAAAGACTTCAATTAATGTCACATGACATTTTCTTCTTCATCTTAAAGAAAAACAATAAATATTTGTATTTAATTTTTTTTAGGAATAATAGTTATATTCGATATGTGTCCTGACATATTATTAATATAACGAGTAGACGTACACCCGCGTGTTGCAGCGGCGTTTGTGACAGGTTTAGTGTTCGGAATGGAATTAACTGATCGAATCTGCTTTAGTGTTATCGGCAATTGGTAACTTGATGTTTTGATTTATAGGTAGTGTTTTGATACTCTTAGGCTATAGGGTGTGGTCATGACCCTCGACCCTCATGGTCACAATGACCTTTCCATCTAATCATAACTAATGGACGCGACTTTTAATGTAAGTTTGACATGCCCAATAACATAAAATTACCATCCCTTTCTCCAGATTTCTCATCTCGTTTCTCCTCATTCATTCATGTGAGTATCATTTCTCATTCATTCATTTGTTGTAATTAGTAGTATGAATTGTTCAATTGATTTGTTTGTAGTAATTAGTAGTATGAATTCGTTAATCGGAAGTGTTAACTGTTTTATTTGTAATTAGTAATTTGATAATGTTTTATTTGTTGTTCAACTTTCGTCTTCTGATTCGTTATTGTTATTGTAACAGTTCGGCTGTGTTTGAGATGCGCCATGTAATAATTTTGTTCGTGTTTGAGATAATTGTTCAATTGATTTGTTGTAATGAGTAGTATGAAGTGTTAACTAATTAGTCTTCAAACTGATTCGTTATTGTAATTGAGATGCGCTATGTAATAGTTTCGTGTTTGAGATGCGCTAACTGATCTGTAATTAGTATTAGAGATGCGCTATGTAATTAGTTTCCGAGCATATCTTAACTGATTTGTAATTCGTGTTTGAGAGCAAATCTGTGTGAGATATATGCTCTGTTTGGTGTGATTCGTGTTTGAGAGCAGATTATTGTAGTGTTGTGCTTGAGTTTTCGTGTGTGTTTGAGATGTATTGGAACTTGATTTGAGTATGAATTGTTTGTTTTCGTGTTGTGAGAGATTGTTTCCTGTTATTCAATTGTCTATTCAAACTAATCTGTTGTAATTAGTATTAGTTTCCTGTTGTGTGAATTGTTTGTTTTCGTGTTGTGTGATTTGAGTGTGAATTGTTTGTTTTCGTGTTGTGTGAATTGTAGTAATAATTGTTAACTGATCTGTTGTAATTAGTATTAGTTTCTTGTTTGAGAGCATATCTAATAATTGTTTGTTAACTGATTTGTAATTCGTGTTTGAGAGCAAATCTGTGTGAATGAGATATATGCTCTGTTTTGTGTGATTCGTGTTTGAGAGCAAATCTGTTTGAGATTATTGTAGTGTTGTGTTTGAGTTTTCGTGTGTGTTTGAGATGTATTGGAACTTGATTTGAGTGTGAATTGTTTGTTTTCGTGTTGTGAGAGATTGTTTCCTGTTATTCAATTGATTTGTTATTGTGTAATCCTTCAACTGTGTTTCCTTCAAAACTGTTAATATGCGCTAGATAGAGCTGTAATAATTGTTCACCTATAAATCTAATAAAATTGTTCACCTATAAATCTAATAATTATTGTCAGAAATATTCTCAATTAGAGATGAGATCGTACCACCATGTAACACCTCGAAAATTTACGTCCTATAATGTCTTGACACGTGTCATAACCTTTGAACGTGTGAAAGAATGTTCTTGAAGGACTAAAGTTGACAAACAATGAAACTATGTAAATATAAGGGTTCAAAGTGTCAACAATGAATAAATATACTTTACAATAACCCTACATGATGTTTATAACCTTAAACGAATGGATCATGGATCATACGAAGCGAATTGTGAAAGAAAGTGAGAGATTACAAACTACATGGGTTAAATGTGTCAACATGTTAAGATATACCTCTGAGTGACCTTTTAGCAAACCCGAAGCCTTGTAACGATTAATTATGCTCACTAGAATGCACCATAAAAATTTCACCAAGTTTCGTTACCGTATGAGAAAGTTATGATAAAATTCGAGTGTGAGGGTTAGAATCGTCAACATTGAAAATTAGGGTTTTTCGGGTGATCACAAAGTTACCCGAGGACTTGACAAAGATGGTATAAGACTTAAAGCCCCCATATGTCAAATATAAAGGTTTAAAATGCAAGAAACCATGTGAAAATGACCTTTCGGGGGACCAAGGGCCAAAAGTGCAATTAAAGAAAGTTGGGAAACCTGATCCAGAGACTGAGGCGGGACGCGTAAGGTCATGAAGACCTTTACGCGGGCCGCGTGACAGCTACCAGCGACAAAACAAACAGGCAGCTGCCTGTTGATGTTGTAACCGACTTAAAACTCAAGTTTTCGATTCTATGGGCTGCCTATGATGGTTTTGAGACTCTAGGGGGCACTTGGATGCATCTTATATCACTAGTAGCCTTGCATGTCATCAATCAAATGAGTTTTGAAACTTATATAAAGTCCTACAAGTTGTCAACTTTGTGTTCATTCTTTCCTATCATCAACTGAGCATTTCTGGAGCATAAGGACAATTCTCAAGCCTTCCTAATCATCCATTAGACAAGTGTAAGTATGTTTAACCTTCTTGTTTTGAGTTTAGCTTAGTTATTTAGCTAAAAGTCAAACCGTCGTAACTACGGTTTGACTTCAAGATTATTTATATTTGGCTCAGTCTTATCTCGATTTAAAAGTACCGTTAAGTAGGTAATTATATGGGTATTAAACCCTTATAAGGGTACTCACTGATTCCAATCCTAACTAGGTCGTTTGTCGAGTCAAACGTTGTCCGAAAAAGTCAACAAAAATGCTAAACTTTGATTAAACGCGTAATTAACGATATAGAAGGCGTGTAACCTGTTTTATCATTCATATAACTTGGTAATAAGTGTACGGACTTGTCTAAACTTGTTTGATTCGACAACTTTCTGTTTTGAACCGATTCGGAGCCGAAAGTCGCATAGTTTGACTTTCTGCTTTGACCTCGATTCTGACCCGGTTTTGATAGGTTTAGACATGCCTTAAAGTTCCATTAGGACCTAGTTACTTATGTGTATAACCCTCTGCGTTTATACCACTTAAATCCTTAATTGTCCGACGTTTCCGTTAAGTGCTTAAATATTGACCATAATGCCCTTATGACCATGCAACGAGAATTTTGGAAATATGAAAGTACAATAATCTTAGTTACTGATTATTAAACATGTCTGTAAATTTTTACATCAGTTGGACATATCGATTAGGAGTTATGCTCAATGACGTAATTAGAACGCTTCTTAGTGATTAAACGGCCCGCTTGCGGTATGCTCATATAATGTATATATGCGTGGGCGCTCGGGGGGCAAAAGTGAAAGTGCACTAATTTTAACGTTATTTTACTAATTTCGTGAAAATAACGTTAAAAGAGGGGGACGGTTAATCATGCATCATGTGGTGGCGTTGATAGCCAAAAGACAAGGGGGTGCATGCACTAATCGGCGTTTGTCTCAATTGCTGAGTGTTATGTGCCTTATGTCCAAGGCTTGATGCAAAACCACAATTGAGCCGGGGGTCTCATTGGAAGCAGCCTCTCTATTCCTACAAGGTAGAGGTAAGGCTGTCTACATCTCACCCTCCTCAGACCCTACCTTAGCTTTGCTATTGGTGGGATATACTGAGTATGATGATGATGATGATTAGTGATTAAACGACGTCATTAGCGTAAAGCCTATCTAAACCCCATTTTTGATACCAAACCTTTTAACCACTGATGTAATATAATATTTTGGGATTTTTGAAGATTTTTAATTATTTTTAAACTGATCATAAGCTAGGATTAGTGCCTTAATTCGGTAAATACCGAATATGCCCTTTTAAGCCATAAAATGAGTTTTACAAATCCTTTTGATGCCAATCCAATTGCTAATGATTTTAAATAATAAATGAAGTGTTTTGAACCTGTTTAACTGATCAGAAAACTCAGAATCCTATTTTAACCCGTACGTCGCTTAAAACGGCTTTATACGCGTATTATACGCATAGTTTGGGTTTAAAACTATTTTGGCATATAAGACTTATAAGCAAATGTTATAACCTGTTAAAATAAACTATTTTACTGATTTATTCAGACCCGGATCACAGAAGTTTAATTAATCCCTTTTATAATCTTTAAAATGACCAAAATACCCCTACGGGGCTTAATATGAGATTAAACTCGTTTTGGGCATAATGGAAGGTATCCTACTGATATCACAACATATTTAAGGCATGTTAACTTAGGAAACCTGTTTAGGACTCTTATGGTTATCCGTTACGCTTCATGCGCGTTCGGTTCGGTTTATGTAACTAGTTTACATAAATTAGCCGAAACGGGTCAAACCTTATCGGTTTTATCTCAAAATCCAGAATGTGTATAATATTCCCGTATCAAGCAAGTATTCAAACTTGAGGGGTCTAAATCACATTCTATCCGGTCTTCGCTTAATCGTGCGTACGAACCGTATCTTTAAAACTAACCGGTCTAAGCTTAAGTAAAGACCGTTAGGATTCTAATAGGTTATTATAAACCTTCGTTCCAGATTAGGAGAACCAGTAAAAGATACTTGCACTCGCTGATTTTGATTTATACTTGCTCAGGTAAATACTTTTAACTTATTTTCCCTATACGGGCTTGGGGTACGGTATATAAAATACCGCTTGGTCGGGCATTGAATCTTTAATTGTATGATGGTTAAAGTATTGAGATGTCTCGTTTAATTTGTTTTGTTTTCTTAAAGCCTTTGGGGGGTTAATGACCGTGTCCCGGATATCCCTGGCATCATTTTACGAAATGGCCACGACCTAAGCACGGGGCGTAGGCGTACGCCCGTCGGTGTTTCATATAATTAATGTGGTGTGTCTATTGATCTTTAACCCGGCTCGACCTGGGCTACTGAACGCATAAGAAACATGTAAATCCTTTACAAGTATTATATTCTAATAATTATCCCAAGTTATAAAATATTATTTGTGCCTTGTGCCTTAAATGCATTTTCTTAAAATCTTTTCAAAATGAGTCGGTTGATTGTATTTACCAGTGTAAACTGACGTATTTTCTCAAAAAAGGTTAAGTGCAGGTACTACGCGTAATAGGATGGCTTTTCTCCTAGCATCCCCAATAAGTCTCGCAAGCTTGGATGTCATAGACTGTTGAACACTTTTTCCTTTTATTTTGATCTACCTGTGGATTTATATTCGACTATTTGTGATACTTAATATTACAATATTGTTTGGTTGAAATGAATCTATACTTTGCTTCCGCTGTGCATTTAAATATTGTGTTGTTCGACTATTACGTTACCAACCACGTCACGATACCCCCCTACCGGGCCCACCGGTAATACGTGGAAATTCGGGGTGTGACACACCAGCAGCAACTGCCTCATCTTCTTTTGAGGTGGACTGGGAGACTAAACAGTTAACATGTTTGAAGTGTGGCCTTCTTTTTGATGATTATGAGAGCGTACTAGATCATGTTTCTCACCATGAAAAATTTCCCAACAATGAATACCTCTTTGAGACAGTGGACAGACTTATAGATGTTGTTGTTGTCTTCATGGCTGGAAATCCTGTTTTAGAGGCTTTACTAGTAAGCGGCTTATAACTTATAAAACTTATAATCTCCTTTTCTATATAATAAAATGTCTATGACTTTTGTAGGCTCGTGGTGAAAATGTGGTTGGTTATGCGGAGTACATAGATTCTGATAGAGTGCAATCCTTTAGTGTCCCGAAAGGTGCTACATTTAGGGAATTTCAAGAACTGGTGACCAAGAGGTTTGGTGTTGCTGCTGATTGCCAGTCATTCTGGCAGTCGTAAGGAGCAACACATATAGGCCTAGGCATCCGTTGAGAGCTCAAGGAAACAGCCAGGTATGGTTACATAATTCGATCAGAAACCAATCCTAAAAATGAACCAAATTTTACTATTACTTTTTACACTACATTAAAACTTGTTCTTTTTGAGTTTGCAGCTTCGTGTTATTTGGGATGCGTATACTGCTGCTTACCTTGAAAATGCACTACGCCTTTTTTTAGATCTCGAGGTGCTCAAGGTGGGACAGGTAATATTTAGGGCTTAGCATATTTCGGGTCTACCAAAAAAAAACCCGAAACTAAACCGAATAAAAGCCGAAACCGACCCGTTACGTTGTAACTCGGTTAGTGCTTGGTTCCTAGATGATGCAAAAGTCGGGTTCGGTTCGGTCCTCAGGTCTGGACTAAGAAACCCGATTAAACTCGAAACCGACCCGACAGATAACATCATGTTAATATAAGGAATTCCATAACTACCCTCAAGAGTCAAGCTGGCGCGTATATCTCCTGCACCCCACCAATTCTTCAACCCACCTTTCGATAATCTCTCCTATAATGGTTTTGCACAGTTATTGAAGAAACTGGATAAACTGATTGAAGAGAGAACCCTCTCTAGCGCCAAATCGGATTGACTTCTCCATCTTTCTCTGGCTGCATTCTGATTGAAGATAGAACCAGGTAAATCAATCTTAGTTTGCTGGTTTTTTTAATCATTACCCTATTGTTATATAAATTAGGGTTGTTATAGCCGTCTGATTCCTTTGGATCTGCTGAACTTTTCTACTTGCTGAGTCATGTTTTCCTTTAAATAGCAAGCTTGTATGATGTGTTTTGTACAATGTTTTTAAACCCGGACCGGTCCGGCTGGGAGCCAGAAGTATCACCGGGCCGGTTCTTGCATTTAACCCGTTTCAACATCAACCCGGAGGTCGGGCCGGGATCCGGGCGGTCGGGCCGGCGGTCCGTCTATTTAAGGCCGGGCTGGCGATCGAGGAGAAGAGACGTCGAGAGGAGAGTGAACAGGGGCGGTCCAGCAGTGGCGTAGGACTTTTTCCGGCCAACATGCGGCGGTCCGACGGTGGTGTGTTAGATCCGGTGGATCTGCTTTCTGGTGTAAGTTAAAAGGGTAGGAGAAGAAGACACTTTATTGATATCTACAATGCCTTTAAATGTATATGAGTATATTTAATATATGGGCTTTTCACTGTCAAAAAGCACCACTGTCAAAAAGTAGAAAAGACAACACAGTCCTCGATGTTCACTTTGCATACATACATCAACTTTTTCAATAATTTTAGTATAATATTAAGTTTTATTAGTATTTAATAATTTTTACCCCTTATAACTTTGTATAGTGAATGAGCTTGAGCCCGAACTTCATTTTTAGAGCTCAAAGTGACCTCTATATTTTATATATATTTTTATATAATTTATGACGTAATCCGGGTCTTAAATCCGGTTGAACCGGTCGAACCGGTCGGACCTTTGACCCCATAAGGCGACCGGGTCGACCTCCGGTCCGGTCCTGAAAACATTGGTTTTGTATGCATTAAAATTCTCGATCAATAAAGAATTCCCTGCTTCATATACGTGGAGCAGTCATAAATTCGTGCACTTGCTTTTTATATTGGATCTGGCCTTCCCAATTAAGCTATACGGGAAGATATTAGCAGCTGCTGCAACTGATGGAATGATTCACATGTTCGATATGTCTGCGGGCCTGCAAATTACCGACTGCCCAGACCCAGATATGTTGCACTAGCCAGTATTTCTCATCCCCACATGTAAAGATTCGATCGATCACGTTTTCATCTTTAAACCTACAGGTGAGACTTTTATTAATGAAATCGAACCCTACTTTATTATCTTTAAATAGGAGCCTCTTGTTTGTTTTTTTGTTTAAATAGAACTACCATTGGTTACTTGCTGATGTCAAAGTGCATATGCTGATATTTTTGAAAACTATTAGGAAGTGAAAATGAGTTCCATAGGTGAGAATGTAGACGACAGGCTTAGCCGGTTACCCGAAGACACTCTTTCACACATACTATCTCTAATGCCTACAAAATTTGCTGTTCGAACTAGCATTTTATCCAAAAGATGGAGGTACACTTGGATGTCAGTTAACAATCTTGACTTTGATGATATTCACCCTTTCCATAGTGAGATCGTCTTGTCAAAATTTGTGGACCGTGTGATGGAGAATTGCAAATCGTCCCAAATCCAGTCATTCCGGTTACACTTTCCTACTAAATGGGTTAAAAGGACAAGCGTATCAAGTTGGATTGATAAGGCGGTGATTTTAAACGTTTGCGACATTGATATACGAGTTCTCATTTTTGAGCTGCCTTTAAGCCTTTTCACTGATAATTATTGTCCAGTTTTATCACGGATGTGACACACAGGCTCATTTGGCACTCACATGATGAGTAGAAGTACTGACACTAACATCTTAATAATAGGGGCTGATATTTTGATTAACTGAAATAATGATGTGGCTGCTACTTATAATTTAAAGTGTGTTTACATAAGGTGGAGATGATTTAAAACTTCCATTTGGTTGTTTCATACTTTCATTTAGGTGTGAGAATCTTTCAGTAAAGAGATCTCAGTTATTCCTCATTGTCATGAGTCTTTCGTTCGCTATTCTACTAATTTTTTTGATCTGTATGTTTCAAACAAATATGCTTTCATTCCATATTCTGGTAAAACAAATTACAGTTCCACTTCAGGTCCATCTACCAGGAGCATTTGTGATTTGTCATCTTCAAATTACACTTTTAACCAACTGCTGCAATGTTGCATTCATATTTGATATATCAACATATATTAATGATTTAGGTTTACACATGCTGCGGTTGGTCTTGGCCCAGTTTAGTTAGTTACTATAATTTTTAATGTAGCAATCTAATTGTTGTTTCTCTGTCTCTTTGTTGCGTTGTACGGCAGCCTGCAGCTTCTTGTTGAGCCGGTCGTTTTGTAGTTTCGTTTGTTTATCTATACAAAGCCTAAACGAGCCCGAGCTTCGTTTATCGAGCCGTCTCGCGAGCCTAAACGATCTATCTGTTTATATATTTTTTATTAATATATTATATATATATATATATATATATATATATAATAACAATTACCATTTTTAAAAATATAAAAAAATGATATGTATAAAAATAATTATAATTAATATAAAATTAATTAACAAATACTAAACAAGTTGAGCCCGAGCTGAGGGCGAGCTGGAAAAATTACTTACGAGCCGAGCTCGAGGTTTTAAAGGCAAAGCTTGAATCGAGCTGAGCTCGAGCTTTCATATGTTAAACGAGCTCGAGCTTGGTTGAGCTCGGGCTCGGATCGTTTGCACCCCTAGCACTTTTCTTGCATGATGGGACACAAGTTTAGGTTGGTTGAAATGGAGTTTAATTTGTTATTGAAGATAAAAGAATGTTTTAAAGAAGACGAGAATGTGTGGGTTATTTTTATTTTAGTATTACTTAAAAGGGTATAATAGTAAAATTGTCATTTTCCTTTCTTTTCCTCTCCACTCGGGAATGCAAAAAAATGTTTATTTTGCTTTGTTTCCTTTCTTTTACTTGAAACTCTGGAACACACAATAATTTTTATTTGTTCCTTTCTTTTCTCTACTAAACTCTATTTCTTTTCTTTTCTTTCCTTTATTAAACTCGGGAACACAGCGTTAGAGAGAACTGAGTAGCAAGAGAGGTAATTATTAGAGGATATAAATATTATGTAAATAATAGAACCAATATTTTAGGAGATATCTTTGTATTTTGTATGATTTTCTTTTATCTTGTATCTTCTCCATTTAAATAGGGTTGTTATCAATAAATGAAGGCAGAACTCATTACGATAACCATAATCACTATTATGGTATCAGAGCCTTTGCTCACCAAACCCTAGCCGCCGCATCGTTTTTTTTCTCAGCCTCCTTCCTGTTTCGACAACAACCATGGCCGGCGACAAAGACACTTCAACTTCTTCGATCAACAGCGCCAACTCCAAGACCCACCTACATCCGGCGTATACGGTAACAAACATCCAGAATAAGGTTCGAACTCTTGATGGCACCAAGGTAACGTACTCGTCGTGGGTGAAATTATTTAAACTTCACGCGAAAGCGTACAAGGTTTTGGATCACATCGACGACACTAAACCGCCGGCAGAAGAGGCCGACAACTATGAAACCTGGCATGAGATTGATGCCCTGATTCTTCAATGGATTTACGCCACGCTGTCTGATGAATACTTGGTTCGAATCCTCGAAACCGATGCTACGGCATATTCTACATGGCTCAAACTTGAAGGCATCTTTCTCAACAACAAGGGATCACGTGCTACGACACTCAAGCACGACTTCACAAACCTCACACTTGCAGCATGCTCTTCCCTGGATGATTATTGTCAAAAGCTTAAAGAAATTGCCGAACAACTCGGGGAAGTGGGTTTCCCGATCAGTGAGCCACGCTTGGTCATGCAACTTGTTCGTGGCCTCCCATCCGAATACAATGTCACTGCAGCCATTATCAACCAAACCACTCCATCTTGGGATGATGCTCGTACTAGCCTTCAAAAGGAGCAACAAAGGCAAGCCGCTCGTCAAAACCAAAATCAGTCGGCCCTCGTCACTAACCCTATTCCGACTACCGACTCCAGTAACTCACCTCATACCCCTCCTCCCAACCCCCCTGCACCCACTGACCCAAATCGATGCCCCACATACCCGCAAAATTCCTATGACCCTAACCATGGCTACCGTGGTGGACGCGGTAGAGGCTACCGTGGTGGACGTGGACGTGGTTACCGGGGACGCGGTCAACCCGCACACTCTCAATGGGGCCAGCAACCTTCACCCGACTATCAACCTACCTACGGGTATCAACCTCCACCCGCCCTATACCAAATTTGGCAGCCCCCACCCCCCACTCCTTAGCCGTCCCAGGCTTGCGCTCCCAACCAACAACCTCCACCTTATCCACAAGCTAGCCCAGTTTAACCAAGCCCATATCTCTTATCAACAAGCCCAAGCGCCACCCATGCAACAAACCCCCTCTACCCCAAGCCATTTTCATGACCCAGCTGTCCTCAACGCCCTCAGCCCCACGGATATTGGCACGACTCTTTCTATGCTGCACATAAATTCAACTGACAATTCAAGTGTAGGGATGATAGTAATAGCACGATGATTGAAGAGAATATGGAGTCCCGCCTTCTCAACATTACGCTTGATGTTTTTAGGATGATTATGGAGTTTTATGTTGGCGCCGAATACCTCCACTTTCGTGCTACATGCAAGCAATGTCACTTAGTAGCACTTATGATCCGATGGAGTAAGGGATAATATTCATTCGCTTCGCCATGGCTGATGGTGTTTGACAATGACCGAGGTGTTATCTCTTTTACTGATCCGATGTTTGGTGACAAGTACTTCATAAAGACACCTCAAGAATTGATTGGTGGTATATTGATGATATATTGTTCCATGTGTGGTTGGCTGCTTATACGTAAACATAGGAGACGCTTGATGTTCTTTAACCCCTTCACAAGTGATATCCGTGAGCTTCCAAACGGTCCTTATTTAGACACCTATTGTTTCTCGGCACCACCTACTTCCTCCGATTGTATGGTTGTTGGATTTATAACATGTATAGAATGGCATGTTTATATCCATTTTGTAGGTCGACAGCCATCTTGGCGTAAATTCCGGCTAAACTTTTGTGGCAACTTGCACTCCTTTCATTTTGCAACACTCTATCACCAAAATCTTTATGCGTTGTATAACAATGGAGGACTTGGTTTCATAGATACTGGCAACCTAGATTACACGTGGGTGGAAAGCCCGAGAAGTAGTTGCGTATCTGCTAAACAAAATTTTCTAATGAAATGTGATCAACAACTTTTACTAGTCATCGTGGGCGAGTTTGGAGAATGCGTTGAGGTATTCAAGATGAATGATTCAAAAGAATGGGAGAAAACAGGGAGCTTAGGAAGGTACACGATTTATATTTCTAGTAAGGCATGCCTTTGCATCGAAGCCAAAGCGCTAGAAATGGCAAACAAGATTTACTTTCCGTGCTTGCATTCTAAGAACAAGAAGATAGTGTTCTATTCTCTCGAAACAACAAGGTATCACACATCCAATGTCGAAGACGAAAGTTTTGGGGATTTCATGGGAACAGAACGTCATCTCGACCCGCATGTGTGGATTGAACCAAGTTGGCCATAGGTAGCTTTGTTAATCATTATTATGTTTTATTAGAACCACATGCGTTTTTTTATTTATAATGCTGCTGCTGCATATTTATATATTATATTATATACTATTAATTTTTAACATTATGGTGCATTAGAAGTTGTACTCTAAGCATATATTCTTGGACATTGGTTTTATTTTTAACATTATGGTGCATTAGAAGTTGTACTCTAAGCATATATTCTTGGACATTGGTTTTTTTTTTTACAAAACAACTAGCTGGTGTGGGTTATTGTTTTGGGCCAACTCTCTTTAATTGTACGGGTACCCATTATCCCCGCTTTTTGGTACCGGTATAGGAACAGTACCGTTATTTACAGATAAAACACCGATAACTACTGGTACTGGTACCGAACCAATATATTCGGTACCGGTACCCACTTTTTCCGTTTTTCGGTATTGGTACTTTGGGTACCGGTACCGGTTCAATACTGAATATGTACCGTGCTCATCCCTAATCAACATCAAGTATTTGTATTTCCCTCCACAAGACATTTGGAAACACAATGTGATCGTTTGGATATCTAACTTGATACAAAGGTGTGTGGTTAATCCTTAGGTTTGTGGTTTTAAAACGCAACGAACGGGTCGATAGAGAAGTATAAAATAGATTCATTGCGCCGTAATTTGTAAGGCCCTAGCCGTATAAAGTAGATTCATTGAGTCGTAATTTGTAAGACCCTAGCCGCAACGCGGCAAATCTTACATCTAGTTGCATTCAGTTGTTTGATCATGCTTCAACTTCTTGATTGTATTATTTGTGTTCACTGTTGTAGTATTCAAAAATAAAATAAAATAAAATAAATGCATGCATATGTTGTTTACTTCAACAATTTGACATAACCTACGTGCATTCGTTCATCTCCATTAGTAAGCATTATCTTGGAATTTCCAACCTATAAATTAGCAACATGTTCTTGCTTTTTGTTGTTGTAACATGTGCATTGGGGGTTTTAAAAAAATTGCATTTTGCACTTTTAACCTAAAGGTTTTACCTTTTGCATTTTTACCCCCTTGGCTTTTTTACTTTTAACCCAAAGCTTTTCATCTTTTACAATTTAACCCCAATACTTTTTTATTTTCAACTTTGTACCCCCATGCTTTTCATCTTTCACAAGTTTTTCGTTTTGCTTTTCGTTGTATATTTTGCGAGTTAACTCGCTGCAACGTGCATGTGGGGTTCAATGTTTTTCGTCTGTTTTCTCCCGTTTAAAGGCCAGTCGCAACACGTCTATTTTTCTTTGTTTGATAAGTTCGTCGCAACGCGCGGGTCCTAAATCGAATTAGTTATTTTTTTCTACATTTTACGTTTTTGTCTAGTTTAAAATTAAATTGTATCTCACTCAAACGAACCAACCGATATTTTGGGCGACCACTCGATCATTTAACCAATTTCTACCAAATCAGACTTCGCCATCATGCTCATGTTCCCTTCTTAGCTAGAAACCGTCGCACGTTCGTTTGTCACCGTAAATTCCGTCATCTGAAGCCTCCTGTAACACCCCGTGTTCTGAAAGTCAAAGTCAAAGTCAAGGTCAAAGTCAAAGGAAGAGAATATTGTTAATTACGATCTGCCACTCCTTGCTCAACGACCGATCGCGCGACTTGACTTGTAATCAACTTCTTTTATGTGTTTAACTTAGTTGTATTATGTGGAGTAAATGTTAATAATCGCAGTATTCGATGTGTGTTTATCGCCGGCAATCGCTTTACGACTGGAACAATAGGAAGTAACAATGCGATAAAGTTAACTAAACGCTAATCAACCTAACGCTAATCGAATCGCCATCGAATCACAATACGAATCGCAGTGAATTACAGGTTCTGGATATTGTTTTACGTGTGTGTGTTATTTATGTGTTACTTGTGCATGTTTAATTATGTTTTGTGTTATGTGGTGATCAATCGCAATCGATATCGCAACTCAATCAAATCGTAATCTAATCGCAAACGCTAAACGCAAGTTATTTATAGTGATTGTATGTTAGATATAGTGGTTAGGATTAATGGGTAATACTATCGCATCGCTCACTCGAATCGCATCGCAACGCTCAACACGCGAAACAAAACGCACTAAATCCAACTCGCCAAAGCCACTCGATCGAGTGACCAGTCAATCGGATGGCCAACCGATCGGGTCACCATCCGATCGGACTGCCATCCGATCGGTGACCGACTCGACACTGGTGCACTTTCCTCTTTTGGAAACCCTATAAATACCACCACCTGTCACATCATTTGATGTCACAACTCCTCACCCAAACCAGACGCTCAAGCACACTTTTCTCTCGATTTCTCTCGATTCTTGTAAGTTTCTTCCTAAATCTTTGTACTTCTAAGATCTACACTTGATTCTTCATCTTTTTCACCGAACAATCTTCAATTTTAACCGTGAAATCACTGGATTTGGGGTGTTCTAGGGTGACATCATCATGAAGTTATTATGAACTTCATAGGTGTAACACTTCGTAAAATCACGTTCAATGATGTGTTGACACGTGTATTAAACCCCAATAAAGTCAAACATTGACTTTGAGGGACTAATTTTGTGAAAGATCAAAAAATTTGATTATGGAAGGACTGGAAGTGTTTACATGCTTAAAATAAGACTTTGAATAATCTCTCGCGATATTCGTATTCTCAAAATTAAGCCACTTGTTGGATTATCGAAACCGTTTGCATAATAAATCGAAGGATTTGCACGGTAAAGGGTTAGAAGCGTCAACATGTTTAATAACACCTCTGAATGACCTTTTAATGAACCCGAAACATTATTATATCTAATCATATTCTTGAGAATGCAAAACATTGGCCATTTAGGGCTTTAATGTTGGTAAATAACAATACGCACAAGATTGTGCGTTCAAAAGGGTTGAAAGTGTCAACATGTTAATTCTTACCTCTGAGTGACCTTTTAACAAACCCGAAGAATCATAATGTTCAATAATACTCTCGGGAATGCCCAATATGGATAACATAGGGCTTTGACGCAATAAAGCGATAATACGCGCAAGTTTGCGTGTTAAAAGGACCAAAAGCGTCAATATTTAAAACTACACCTTTGAGCGATCATTTAAGCGAACTGGTGTGAACTGGAGTGTCGTAATACTCCATTATACTCTTGGTAATGCTTGTTAATAACTTTGTTAGGCTTTTGCGCCATTTCGCGATAATTCGCGTAAGTTCGCAAATTGAAGGGTTAAAAGCGTCAATACGTCAAACTAGGTCTTTGACTGACTCTTCTAATGTATCAGGGAGTTTATGATGCTTAGTTGTACTCTTATATGTGCCTAATATTGGAAATATAAGGCCTTGTGTGCTAAAAACATCGTTTCGAAGGAGTTCGGAAGTGCAGGAGCCAAACTTGTCAACAGATGAAACTTTGTGTGAGCTGGTCTGGTCCTTACGGACCATATACCTAGACCTTTACGGTCCGTATAACATGCCCAGTATCAGAATATTCAAAAACCAGCTTTGGTTTACTTCCTTGTCTCACACATTTGATTCTATGGATCATTTGATGGTTTGGAAAGATGGTATTACACCTGTAATCATGTTGTAACTTCTCATAACACTTGTTGATCATCTAAAGACCCTCTAAACACTATAAATAGGAGGTATGTTCAATTGCAAAAATTGCTCATATCATTCCAATCTTGCTATCTTCTCATTTCTGGAGGATCCTGAGCATTTGGAACCTCCTTGGAGTTCTTTTCAGACCTAAGGACCATTTGTAAGTGTTCTTAGCTCCTTAAGTTCAAGTTTATTTAGTCTAATGACCAAAAGTCAAAGCTATCGTAATTAAGCTTTGACTTAGTGATTAATCACTAATGGTCCAGCCATTAGTCAAATTAAAAGTGGCTATAAGTTGGTAATTATGTAGGTAATAAACCCCTAAGAGGGCACCTACTGATTATCACCCTAACTTGGTCAAATGTCAGGTCAAACTTAATATTAAAAAGTCAATAGAAAGCTATTTTGCAAATAAATTCATAATTAACAATGTAGAAGTTATGGAACCTGTTTTAACATTAAAATAACTTGGTAATTAATGTAAGAACATGTTTAGACATGTTCAACCCGACAATTCTGAGTTTAGGCTCGGTTCGCAACCGAAAGTCGTAAAAGTTGACTTTTGCTTTGACTTTCAGTTCTGACCCGATTTAGTTTAATTTAGATATGACTTAAGGTTCCTTTTGGACCATATTACATGTTAGTATAACCCTCTGAGATTATACAACATAGGTCCTTAATAATCTGATTCATTTGCATGTTTCCGTTAAATGCTTAATTATTGACCATTATGCCCTTTTTATAATAAAACGAGATTTTTAGCAATGTGAATGGACTACAACCTTTGTTACTGATTTATAAACATGTCCTAAAAGTTTCACATCAGATTATGGTCTAAAATGAGAGTTATGCTTAATATCGTAATTTGAAAGCTTTTTATTAATTAAACGGCATTTTTGACATAAAGCCTATTTAAACCCAAATTTCGACACCAAACTTTTTACCTACTGATATAATATAATATTTTGGGATTTTTGAAGATTTTTAATAATTTTTAAACTGATCATAACATAGGATTCTTGCCTTGATTCGATAATTGTCGGTTATGCCCTTTTTGCTAATAAAATGAGTTTTACATAACATTTTGATACCAAATCTTTTGCTACTGATTTCTTATGTTAAATAAAATATTTTAAACCTTATAAACTGATCAAAAACTCCGACTTCTTTATATAACCCGAAAATGGCCAAATGACGACTTTTATGCGTTTTAAACGCACAATATGGGTTAAAACTATTTTTGTCGCCTAACACCTATTACCTAATGATATTTTAAGTAAATTTCTATACTTTAACATTAAGTAAAAGTTTTGAACTCAGATTTCCAAATTTGACCTTTAAAGCTTATGTGAAATGACCAAAATGGCCCTACGGCGCATAGTTTAGTTGTAAATGATAAATTTCACATATATATAATACCCTACTGTTATGACTTGCAAAAATAAATATTTTTACTGATCATTTTAGACCAGAACCTCAGATTTATATTTAATCTCTTTTATAACCTTTAAAATGACCAAAATACCCCTACGGGGCTTAAATTGGTTTTAAATTCATTTTGGGCATAATGGAAGGTTTCCTAATGATATCACAACATATTTAAGGCATATTAACTTGTGGAACATGTTCATGACTCATTTGGTTACCCGTTATGCATCTTTCGTGTTCGGTACAGTTTATGTAACTAGTTTGCATAAATTAACCAAAACGAGTCAAACATATCATTTTGACTTCAAAATCCAGAGTGTGTTTAGTTTACCTATATTATACAAGTCTCCATACTTGTCGGGTCTAAATCACATTCTTATCCGGTCTTCGCTTAATCTTGCGTTTTGAACCGTAAATCTTTCCTTAAAACTAACCGGTCTAAGTTACAACTTAAATAAGACCCGTTAGGAATCTAATAGGTTAATAAAACCTTCGTTCCAGATTGAGAGACTCAGTAGAGGTACTTGTGCTTGCTGATTTGAATATACGGCTGAGAATAAAATTACATTTTTGCTCAGGTAAATACTTTTAACTTATTTTCCTTATACGGGTTTGGGATACGGTATTATAATAATACCGCTTGCTCGGGTATCGAATGTTTAATCGATTAGTGGTTAAATTATTGAGGTAACCCGTTTTAATCTGTCTTGTTTGAAATAAAAGCCTTTGGGGGTTAATGACCATGTCCCGGATATCCTTGGCATCAATATTAAGAAATGGCCACGTCTTAAGCACGGGGTGTAGGCATACACCTGACAGTTGCATAAGGAAAACGATATCTCACTCTCTTGTGGGCCTATACTTGTGGTGTGTCTGTTAATCTTGACTTGGTTTCTAATATCGGGCCCTGAATGTATAACGAACATATAAATCGGTATACAAGATTATTTTTATATAATTGTCCCAAGTTATAAAAGAATATTTGTGCCTTGTGCATTTAAATAAATTTTCATAAACACTTTTCAAAAGAGTCAGTTAATTGTATTTACCAGTGTAAACTGACGTATTTTCCAAAAAGGTTAAGTGGCAGGTACTATACGTAATTGGCTGGGAGCTTAGGGCGTTAATAAGGAATCTTGCAAGTTCTAGGCGTCTAAAGTCTGTTGAACAATGTTTATATTTCTGTTTTAAGATCCGCCTGTGGATCCATATACAACCGTTGTGTAATAATTTAGTATACTTTCGAATCGGTTTGTATTATTATTAATTTAGACTTCCGCTGTGCATTAAACTGTGATTACTTGACCATGATGATATCAACTACGTCATGATACTCCCCACCGGTAATACGTGGAAATATCGGGGTGTGATAGGTTGGCATCAGAGCCAACATTAAGTGAATTAAACACTAGCCTTTTGTGTTTAATCTTAATGACACAGTAGCACATTCCTTGACCTTCTGAGTCTAGACTTAACATAGGAATACTCTCATCCCTATTCAGTAAAATATTGCTTTCGATTTTATGTATTTTTGAATATGTCGCCAAGCAAAGAAGCCGAAATGGAAACTCTCCACATCCGAAGCCTAGAAATGTCGAGCTTCGTAACGCGGCTAGGATAAGCGTGCAACCAAGGAGAAAACTTTTAGAATTAAAATGAAGAAGAAACTTCCTTTGTTATATTTCATTTCTCTATCAGTCCCTATAAGGACATATATATATCTTTTAAGTCCCCGCGTGGGCAAATTTCTTTGTGTAAGACCCGTTTAGGGCAATTATAGTAATTCTTTAGGGCTTCTATGAAAAGTTTCCTTTTGAAATTTATTTTGGTATTAAACAATATACATAAGTATTACGTATTAAATCTGATCATCATTTCAATTTCTGATTGATCTGCCTATATATATTAAAAGGAATCTTAAAAGGTATAACCTAGCTTATGTTATTAAAGACCTAGCTATGATGGTAAAACCTGTTTAAGAAGATTCAGATCCTTGTTAACATCTGAAAACATGTTAACACTCCTGACAACAGTGATACGATAAAATCACACTTGTCATCTTTATATTGGGAATTTCCAATCCCTTATTTAGCCTACTGATCTAGAACCATGGGTTCAAATCATCAATTAAGATGATCATTTATTAAACATCCATTAGTGATGAAGAGCCCATGGGCCATGTTTATTGTCCTCTGAGACAAGAAGACAGTTGTAGTCTACGACTCTCTGTTGAGAGAAGGTAATGAACTATGTTCAAGCCTTAGTGCCTTGATTCTATAAAATCATGGCTTATGAATTAAAATTATCCTTGTGACTAGGCCTTTTGAATGCCACCATATTATCCTTAATAGTTTATAACTGGGATAAAATATAATAAATATTTAAATAAATCAAATTAACCAATATGGCTTAAGTTACCATGGTTAATGAATTGCCATAAAAGACAATTCCATAATAGACTCCTGAATAAATCCTTGTCAATAATTTATGTAGCAATCGAGCTACATGGCTGGATCTGATGAGGTTAACAGCCACCCGAGGGAGAATAATGATACTACCAGAGTTAACATAGCTGGTGCAGAACTGCAGGCATTGATAGACAATGCCGTTACTCAAGCTCTGGACAGAAGAGATAATGAATCAAGTGGTACTCGCGTCAGAACTCAGTCGGTACCACATTCAAGTTCACCCTCCAAGACTCATACAGCTCGCAAGAGCGATTCTCATCATTCATCAAATCAGAGAAGTGTTCCGTCTAGACAGGTTGTGCTTAACCAGGAGCCTCGGGTCAAAGCCTGTTCTTATAAATATTTTGTCTCCTGCAAGCCTAGAGACTTCACAGGGGAGAAGGGGGGCATCGATTGTATGACTTTGCTCGATGAGATGGATACAGTGGTTGACATTAGTGGTTGTGCAGAGCAAGACATTGTGAAGTTTGTTTCACAGTCTTTTAAGGGAGAAGCTCTAGCTTAGTGGATGTCCCTAATTCAAGCTACTGGAAAAATCCCATTGTATAACATGACATGGGAACAATTTGCTGCTTTGATCAAAGATACTTTCTGTCCTCAACATGAAGTTGAGAAAATTGAGACTGACTTCTTGACCTTGGTCATGAAGAACTTAGATTGTCAGGCGTATCTTACGAGCTTCAACACTATGTCTCGTTTGGTTCCTTATCTGGTTACACCGGAACCAAAACGCATAGCTCGTTTTATTGGAGGTTTAGCTCTGGAATCAAAGCCATTGTGAAAGCGTCAAGACCTACTACCTTTAGGTTAGTGGCTGATCTGTCACTATCTCTTACCCTTGATGCGGTTAGGCAGAGATCGCTCAAGAATTATGAAGAAGGGAAAAGGAAACGTGAGGATGAGAACTCACGCCGTGCTGATAAGAAACATAAGGGGACTCTGAGGATAAGAAGAGTTCCGGATTTAAGAAGGACAACTAGCAGTCGGGTGAAAGGACCAGGTGCAAAACCTGTAGGAAATACCACCTCGGGAAATGCAGATTTGAATCTCAGCTTCTACCTTGTGGAATCTGCAAGTCTAAGGGACATAAAACCTTGGATTGCAAGAAGTTGAAAGATGCAACCTTTTATCGTTGCAACGAGAAGGGGCATATCAAGACTAACTGCCCTAAGAATCAGAAGAAGCCTGAAGAGGTCAAGAAAACAAACGCGTGAGTCTTCCAGATGAACACCCAGGCAGTACAGAAAGATAACATCATAACAGGTACCTTTCCTTATCAGTGATGTTTATGCGGGAATTTGTTTGATTCTGGCGCAGATAAGTCTATTGTGGATAGTAAATATTGTAAACTGTTGTATCCGCCTGTTAGGACTCTAGACATTTAACGCAAGGTAGAAGTTGGCCGATGATACTTTAGAGACTGCTTCAACAAATTTAGATGGATGCTTTATATCCATTAGGAATCACTCTTTTCCAATATCCTTATGGCAAGCTTTCAAGCTATCCAAAATCATCAAATATAATCAAGACAGATGTGACATTTTGATCCCCTGTCGAAAAGGTATGGACTAGGTCCAAACCTTAAATGCCATTGATGGTCCTTATATGGCCTAGGCTAAATATAATTGATATATGTTTAAATAACATCCATTACGAATGTTCATACTATATTAGCCTGTACGGTTTAATGATACCCTGCTTAGTTTATGTTAGGTCACCTGGAAGATGAATAACGGTTGTTGGATGGCAACTAAGTAATTGTTTCATTTGGTGTTAGGAACCAAGTCTCAAGTATGACAAACTCGGATAAGACAACCGTTGATCGCGTCATTGATGATGCTACACATGCTAATGATGCTACGATTGTGAACCTCAGAATTAGCAAAGATGTTCTCCAAGCTATGATTGACGCAGCTGTTGGAAATGCTGTGAGAAAGGTCATGAAAAAGTTCAAAGAGCCCAATGCTACTTGCTCTAAATCCCATTTAAAACCACACTTCCTTACTCACGAGAAAGATCGTGTTCATGCCTCGGATGCAAAAAATGAACTAAAAAGGAAAAGGGAGGAAGATAACTCCCATACTTCTAAGAAAAAGGGTAAGATTGAGTTCAATGAGAACAAAAAAAAGTCCAACAAGAAACCAGTATGCAAGACCTGCAAGAAGCGCCATTTAGGGAAGTGCAGGTTCGAATCAAAATCCCAATCACAGCCCAGAGCTTGTGGGATCTGCAAATCAAGAGAGCATAAAACGTTGGATTGTAAGGGCATGAAGGATGCAGTCTTTTTTGGTTGTGGTGAGAAAGGCCACATAAAGACTACATGCCCTAAATCTATCATGGGAGGTATGGCTAAGGATAGGAAGCCTAAGGATGAAAGCGCTTAAACTCTCCTGATGGATGCCAGAGGTAGTTCATATCAATAATGACAACAGGTACATTCTTTAACATTCATTGGTAATATAAGTTCTAAGAGTTCTATTTTGATTCGGGTACCAATAAATCCTTCATAAATTGTAAGTATAGCAAACTTTTAAGATCTTCCATGAGAACCCCAGAGATTAAGTGTAAGGTAAAACTTACAGATAAAAATCGTATGAACCATTCCTTCTGTTCCTGTCAGAAATCTCCAGTCATAAAATTCTGGAATACTCTCTCTCTCCAGATGGAATACGTCAGTATATGTTAGTTCGTTATCTCATTGACTGCTATCAACTGCGAATACCAGATTGTATGATAAAAGCGCCATATGAGAATTGGTGTATCTTGATATGTTCCATAGATTACTTCCATGCCTGATCAGTATGGAGGTTTAATGCATGGAACCACTGAGATATTCCAATGGTCATATTGTACTAAAGTCAGCTAATGGTACTCAAAGAAGATATCCAGAAGGGAAATGTCTAAATAAATATCACTGAATAAGGTATCCATGGATTTATAAAGCAAATGTGTCACTTATCTGACACAGGCAATGTTAAATAAACCAGAGCCTGAAATTTGGAAAATCTCTTTAATCTCCTTGTGTCTTGACTATCTTCTCCAAAGAAGTACCCTGTTTACCTCCGAAGACTAGTAGAGTTAAGATTAACATCCCGCTTAGGGCTGCAGTATTGTAAAATCTCCGTGTCGATCAGTACCACCAATTAGGGAATAATAGAAACCCTAATTTGTTGAATTTTGAGATAAAGGTTCTTAAAGCCTAACAATTAATTCTAAGAGTTTCAATATTATTAATTAGGAAAGACGGTTCATTATGCTTATGCATTGATTACCGCAACCCTATTTAGGCAACAATTAAGAATCACCATCAGCTGCCTAGGATCGTCGATTTGTTTGACTAACTGAAAGGATTAGCTATTCCTTAAGGTTGGTTTTAAACCGTAGTTGGAATAACCATCTCACTTTAAATAAGCTATTTTATAACTAATAGTCATTGTATAAGTATCAAGGCTGCTCCTTTGGAGACCTTGTATAGATGGAATGTCGAAAGTCCGTTTGATGGACAGAAGTTTGGTAAGTCCGAATTAGTAGGACCTGAAATTTATCTTGGAAACAACGAATAAGATTATACGAATTCGTAGTCATCTGAAAGTTGCCAGTAATCGGCGGAAAATCAAGGATTAATGAAGGTCGCAATCCTCTTAAGTTCTTGTTAAGGAATAAGATTCAACAGAAAGTATCACCCTGGAAGGGTGTGCTGAAAATTTAATACAACGGGCTAGTTAAGCTTCGATATATAGAATCATTCGAGGAAATCGAATATATCAAGATTGGTAACCTATAAGCTAAAACTTACCTAAGGAGTTTGATGGAAATCAATGTGTCCCACACTAATGATTTAAGGATATGTTTCGCCGATAAGTCGAGAGCATTGTCCCATAATGATATGCAGACCAATGAAAATTTATGGTTTGATGAGAAACCAGTATCAATTAAGGATCGACAGGTTAAGAAGCTCCGAAAGAAAGTATGTACGTATTATATAGGTCAACTGGGAACCTTAGAGACCCAATTATGCTGTGGAAGATTAGGTCCATTATAAGACAGAAAGTACTTCCAACTTTTGAGCAAATCTCGAGGTTGAGATTTCTTTTAAGGGGGTGAGGATGTAACACTTCGTAAAATCATGTTCAATGATGTGTTGACACGTGTATTAAACCCCAATAAAGTCAAACATTGACTATGAGGGACTAATTTTGTGAAAGATCAAAAACTTTGATTATGGAAGGACTGGAAGTGTTTACATGCTTAAAATAAGACTTTGAATAATCTCTCGCGATATTCGTATTCTCAAAATTAAGCCACTTGTTGGATTATCGAAACCGTTTGCATAATAAATCGAAGGATTTGCACGGTAAAGGGTTAGAAGCGTCAACATGTTTAATAACACCTATGAATGACCTTTTAATGAACCCGAAACATTATTATATCTAATCATATTCTTGAGAATGCGAAACATTGGCCATTTAGGGCTTTAATGTTGGTAAATAACAATACGCACAAGATTGTGCGTTAAAAAGGGTTGAAAGTGTCAACATGTTAATTCTTACCTCTGAGTGACCTTTTAACAAACCCGAAGCATCGTAATGTTCGATAATACTCTTGGGAATGCCCAATATGGATAACATAGGACTTTGACGCAATAAAGCGATAATACGCGCAAGTTTGCGCGTTAAAAGGACCAAAAGCGTCAATATTTAAATCTACACCTTTGAGCGATCATTTAAGCGAACTGGTGTGAACTGGAGTGTCGTAATACTCCATTATACTCTTGGGAATGCTTGTTAATGCTTGTTATTAACTTTGTTAGGCTTTTGCGCCATTTCGCGATAATTCGCATAAGTTCGCAAATTGAAGGGTTAAAAGCATCAATACGTCAAACTAGGTCTTTGACTGACTCTTCTAACGTATCGGGGAGTTTATGATGCTTGGTTATACTCCTGTATGTGCCTAATATTGGAAATATAAGGCCTTGTGTGCTAAAAACATCGTTTCGAAGGAGTTCGGAAGTGCAGGGGCCAAACTTGTCAACAGATGAAACTTTGTGTGAGCTGGTCTGGTCCTTACGGACCATATACCTAGACCCTTACGGTCCGTATAACATGCCCAGTATCAGAATATTCAAAAACCAGCTTTGGTTTACTTCCTTGTCTCACACATTTGATTCTATGGATCATTTGATGGTTTGGAAAGATGGTATTACACTAGTAATCATCTTGTAACTTCTCATAACACTTGTTGATCATCTAAAGACCCTCCAAACACTATAAATAGGAGGTATGTTCAATTGCAAAAATTGCTCATATCATTCCAATCTTGCTATCTTCTCATTTCTGGAGGATCCTGAGCATTTGGAACCTCCTTGGAGTTCTTTTCAGACCTAAGGACCATTTGTAAGTGTTCTTAGCTCCTTAAGTTCAAGTTTATTTAGTCTAATGACCAAAAGTCAAAGCAATCGTAATTAAGCTTTGACTTAGTGATTAATCACTAATGGTCCAGCCATTAGTCAAATTAAAAGTGGCTATAAGTTGGTAATTATGTAGGTAATAAACCCCTAAGAGGGCACCTACTGATTATCACCCTAACTTGGTTAAATGTCGGGTCAAACTTAATATTAAAAAGTCAACAGAAAGCTATTTTGCAAATAAATTCATAATTAACAATGTAGAAGTTATGGAACCTGTTTTAACATTAAAATAATTTGGTAATTAATGTAAGAACATGTTTAGACATGTTCAACCCGACAATTCTGAGTTTAGGCTCGGTTCGCAACCGAAAGTCGCAAAAGTTGACTTTTGCTTTGACTTTCAGTTCTGACCCGATTTAGTTTAATTTAGATATGCCTTAAGGTTCCTTTAGGACCATATTACATGTTAGTATAACCCTCTGAGATTATACAACATAGGTCCTTAATAATCTGATTCATTTGCATGTTTCCGTTAAATGCTTAATTATTGACCATTATGCCCTTTTTATAATAAAACGAGATTTTTAGCAATGTGAATGGACAACAACCTTTGTTACTGATTTATAAACATGTCCTAAAAGTTTCACATCAGATTATGGTCTAAAATGAGAGTTATGCTTAATATCGTAATTTGAAAGCTTTTTATTAATTAAACGGCATTTTTGACATAAAGCCTATTTAAACCCAAATTTCGACACCAAAATTTTTACCTACTGATGTAATATAATATTTTGGGAGTTTTGAAGATTTTTAATAATTTTTAAACTGATCATAACATAGGATTCTTGCCTTGATTCGATAATTGTCGGTTATGCCCTTTTTGCTAATAAAATGAGTTTTACATAACATTTTGATACCAAATCTTTTGCTACTGATTTATTATGTTAAATAAAATATTTTAAACCTTATAAACTGATCAAAAACTCATACTTCTTTATATAACCCGAAAATCGCCAAATGACGACTTTTATGCGTTTTAAACGCATAGTTTGGGTTAAAACTATTTTTGTCGCCTAACACTTATTACCTACTGATATTTTAAGTAAATTTCTACACTTTAACAGTAAGTAAAAGTTTTGAACTCAAATTTCCAAATTTGACCTTTAAAGCTTATGTGAAATGACCAAAATGCCCCTACGGCGCATAGTTTAGTTGTAAATGATAAATTTCACATATATATAATACCCTACTGTTATGACTTGCAAAATTAAATATTTTTATTGATCATTTTACACCAAAACCTCATATTTATATTTAATCTCTTTTATAACCTTTAAAATGACCAAAATACCCCTACGGGGCTTAAATTGGTTTTAAATTCATTTTGGGCATAATGGAAGGTATCCTACTGATATCACAACATATTTAAGGCATATTAACTTGTGGAACATGTTCATGACTCATTTGGTTACCCGTTATGCATCTTTCGCGTTCGGTACGGTTTATGTAACTAGTTTGCATAAATTAACCGAAACGGGTCAAACCATATCATTTTGACTTCAAAATTCAGAATGTGTTTAGTTTACCTATATTATACAAGTCTCCCTACTTGTCGGGTCTAAATCACATTCTAATCCGGTCTTCGCTTAATCTTGCGTTAAATAAGACCCGTTAGGAATCAAATAGGTTAATAAAACCTTCGTTCCAGATTGAGAGCCTCAATAGAGGTACTTGTGCTTGCTGATTTGAATATACGGCTGAGAATAAAATTACATTTTTGCTCAGGTAAATACTTTTAACTTATTTTCCTTATACGGGCTTGGGATACGGTATTATAATAATACCGCTTGGTCGGGTATCGAATGTTTAATCGATTGGTGGTTAAATTATTGAGGTAACCTGTTTTAATCTGTCTTGTTTGAAATAAAAGCCTTTAGGGGTTAATGACCATGTCCCGGATATCCTTGGCATCATTATTAAGAAATGGCCATATCTTAAGCACGGGGTGTAGGCATATACCTGACAGTTGCATAAGGAAAACGGTATCTCACTCTCTTGTGGGCCTATACTTATGGTGTGTTTGTTAATCTTGACTCGTTTTCTAATATCGGGCCCTGAATGTATAACGAACATATAAATCTGTATACAAGATTATTTTTATATAATTGTCCCAAGTTATAAAAGAATATTTGTGCCTTGTGTATTTAAATAAATTTTCATAAACACTTTTCAAAAGAGTCAGCTAATTGTATTTACCAGTGTAAACTGACGTATTTTACAAAAAAAGGTTAAGTGGCAGGTACTGTACGTAATTGGCTGGGAGCTCAGGGCGTTAATAAGGAATCTTGCAAGTTCTAGGCGTCTAAAGTCAGTTGAACAATCTTTATATTTCTGTTTTAAGATCCGCCTGTGGATCCATATACAACCGTTGTGTAATACTTTGTTATACTTTCGAATCGATTTGTATTATTATTACTTTAGACTTCCGCTGTGCATTGAACTGTGATTACTTGACCATGATGATATCAACTACGTCACGATACTCCCCACCGGTAATACGTGGAAATATCAGGGTGTGACAATAGGATGGCTTCATTCCACCAAAAACAACTTGAATCTGAACGATTTCCACACGATTAAACTATGTTTTCATCTAGATCTAAACGTTTTCTAAGTTAAAGGGATTGGAAGATGGTTTATTCTATTTCTTTCAACTCTTTTACACTCAAAACCGATAGAATCGGAGCTCGTTCTGATCTTCTACTCATTCTTAGTGAAGTACCGGTTCAAGATCTAGTTTCTATCAACGAGACAACCGATTTCGGGTTGAACACGAACCGCCGTCAGGAACAGTTAGCTTATCAGATTTGGGGTGATTCCCGTTCGATCGGATGACTCGGGCCTGATGGAGTTCCTGTCGTTTAAACTGATGTCGTACTATCTCGATCAAACCGCAAACTTTCAAACTTAACACTTTCCAAAACGAACAAGTCACCATGCGAACTGCCATCCGATCGGATTGCCATCCGATCGAACGGCAATCCGCACGGATGACTTGGATGGTAGAAACCTTTCTTGTTTTTTGAAAATGCTACAACGAAAACTTCAAAGGACAAGCCATCAAACAAAAACACACCCTCACCAACGAATGTCAGTCCGACCGAGTGGCCATCCGAACGGATAACCACCCGAACGGATTGACATCCGACCGAGTGGCCATCCGGCCGGATTGCCATCCGACCGGATTTCCGTTCGACACTTGGTAGTTTCCCCCATTTTACGCACCGTTCCTCGCTCATGCTATCGTTAACGGTCTAGGTATCATTCTACTAGATGAAGGTGTGAACACCTAGAGTTTATTTTGTGTGGTGATCATTAGCTTGACCCGCAGAGTCCACCAGGATTTCCATGCACTACAAGTCGTTATTACGGGGGCCCCCGTAATAATAAATTATCTTGCACGGTTACCCCAGCTTCCCCCGTTCAAGCAGATGATTAACCAAAGAGGGGGCACTACTGTCCTTATACCTATGACATGGAAAGGACCATTGCGGTGGTCCACGCGCTAACATCCACTATCGTTATGCGCGAATAGGCAAGATGATTAAACGTAATAGGAATAAGGAGAATTCCTAGTAGTTGGAGGGGCACCTTCAAGATGAGTACTTCATCTTCCATGTCTGGTCAAGTGTGTCGTCAATCTGGTTTCACCAAAGCCACAGGGACCTCATCCGGCTGATAAGGGTGTTGTCCAAGGTTTCCGCCTCCGCCTCGCCGTCACTACCGTAGTCAGGCACCTTCACAATCGAGAGGGAAGAGCAGCCATCTTCTACGGAAACCAGCTCAGAATCTCGTTTGGTGATCACTCCAGTCATGAGCTTTGTAATAAACGCGAGGTCGACAGTCTCATCGTGCGAGTCAAGGACTATGATAGGATTCGGAGTCAAAAGTATCTTGTTCACGTCAATAATTATTCCGTACACTTATACGTGTATATATATCAATAAGTATGTTACTTAGCGTAAGCAGGAAAATAAATGCATCATATCACATATAACTCTCATTTGTCTTTTCGGGGGGGGGGGGGTCATTTTGTCTTTGGCAAGTCTAACCCATGTAGACTACTGTGACAACCCGCACAAAACCAGGTATCCGTACAACTTAATTAATGATTAATTATTACTTGATTACTGTGCTTGATTGAAACTAGCTGATAAACTGCTACCTGCATACTGATACATGCACTTACTTGCATCATACTTTATTTGCTGTCACTACATTATTTACGTGCTGAACCCTAGTGACAAACATGATGCACAAAAAGCACAGTAGCACCAAACGGATACACAGTAAACATGCTGATATAACCAGCATCAGGCAAATACTGCCTCAAGGCCTGTTAAGAGCCTCATATATTTTGGCTACACTGGTAGTGAGTGTAGGATATAAGGGTTGTGTCACCGCGTCTCTAGGGGATAAGATACACTGATTCGGATGTGCCAAAAACGTACTTTAAGTACCAAACACAGCACTTTAACAATTTAACCAGCTTCTAGCTGACTAGTAAAGTGCCAGAAATGAGAAAATATTACTAGACACTTTCTAAAGTGTCGGGAAAACAAATTGTGTCACTAAAGATGTAATAACGACACTTTAAAGTCTTTTGTAACACTTTAACGGATTACTATCCAACCGAACACCCGGACTTTACCCGGAACATGAAAATTTTATTATTTTCACTTTTTATATTTTTCTGAGCAAGTTAGGGTCTCTGATTACCCTAACACCCGTCATACGCAACTAACAAGGTTAATACTTAACCTAACCTAATTAACATAACTAAACTCCCTAACTAACACTTAAAATCGAACCATGGACCCCCCCCCCCCAACCGATCGGTCACCTTGGGAGTGCCACCTTGTACTTGAGATCTTGTTAAATCCTATGTTGTCTAGTATCTTGTAGACACAATGACCAATGGATAATGCACCATGATTTTCTCTATAAATACACAATTCACAACCAACTCACTCTCTCTCTTGCTTCTTGTGGCTCTCGGCCGAACACACCAAACACACACACCACATTTTCGGTTTTGATCTCATCATTCCAACAACATACGCATATCAAGGGTCGCGTTTTAGGAGCTTTGGTGCAAGCGGAACGCGAAGGACCACTCTCGTTGGCTTTTATCCACGCGGTTTTCGTCACAACTCTTCCCTAGCCTTGAGCTAGAGGTATAACCTTTAAAACTCGTTTTCACACATATCTAAAGTGGTTAAAAGAACTTTCGTCGGTTAAATATCGTTAACACGCGTTTTGAATCTTTAAAGTCTACTAAAATCATGAAAATAGAGGTTAATAGCACATGTCTTGTGTAAAAGTCGTAGGACTTGAAATTTGTGTTTATCTAGACCCGATCTATAATGTGGTAGCTCAAATCTTCGTTTAACCCGACTTTGTAAAATCATGTATCGTCACATAAGCTTGTTTTTGAAAGACACAAGGGTTAAAGGTGAAACACTACCACATTTTAGAGACATGAACTTGTGTGAAATATTATACTTGTGTAAAAGTATTTTAACCGGTAAAATGATGTTTAAAAATAGCGGATCTACGTGTCCGCAAGTGGTATTTTTGAAAGACCACACTTTAAAGAAATCATGTTTTTCTAAAAGATGGATCTTGCACTAATAAATATGATTTTATAAACCACAAGTGTATAGACACTTGTGAAATAAAGAGATCCGACAAAGAAGTGTATTTGTCACTTGTTACTAGAAGTTGTAAAGACGGTTTTCTCTAAACACGAGGTTTTTACGAGATTAAAGTTACTTTATACAGAAATCTACATATATAAAGGTGATTTACATTATCGATGCGGAAAAACTGCAAGTTCATGCGATTATGCAAACTTACATACTTGTTGACTAGTTTGATGTGTCGGAAATTGTTTGATGGAATAAAGAAGTTGATTGAGTTGATTTGTTAAAAGAAAATGATACGCTTAAAAGCGTGGCCACCTCCAGTTACAGAGGAAACTCTGGCGAAATTTTCTAAAAACCTAACACTTAGACTTTTTACACAACAAGTGTTAGAACTATCTTTGGACATGTTTTCAAAACATAAATTTCGCCAGCACTATATTTTACTAAATATTCGGAGGTGGGATTTTCACAAAGATTGACGTGATAAATATATTAGTCACAACACTGTTTATGATTATTTTGTGAAATACATAAATATTATTTTAGAATGAAAATAATGATTACAAGCGTTAATGATTCCAAAACTTTGCGAACGCTTCCATAAACATATAAGTTACACCGGTAATTACATTACCACAAGATTGATAAAACGTAACTTACGCACATGTATTGTATCCCCCATCCTTGGGAAGAAGAATAACTATCAAGCATATACAAAATGTAACACGAAATAGTTGTCTAACTATTTCCCGCAAACATAAACTGTAAAGCTAAAGCACGGCCGTCCGTCTAATAGAATTAGCACTTGTAGGTCGTTGCACAGATTACTGCTTCAGAGACGCTTGATAGAGTTTACGCATCCACTGTGAGTTCATGTCCCCCTTTTTCTCTAACTGTTTTCAGTTTTCTTAACTGCGGGGGTGAAATACATGTTACTTTGTTTACAAGTACTTTATACACGGTATGAATAACGTAAGGAGGTTTAGATCATGTGAATGGGTAGTTAGAACCCCGAGGGACTCGAGCGGTAGATCTATTTGGGTGTAGCGAGCCCAGCTCCCGGTCCAACAGAACAGGCCTCTCGAAGGACTAACAGAACGGATCCGGAGTGACTTGGTACCCAACGCAAAATCGGCTAGGGTTGTATCTTACTTACTTGCATTTCACGACATGCTAATGGCCTTGCAAACCATTGGTGATCACAAGTCCTCTTACACTGCTACATACCAGGAAACTTTTATACTTACAAGTGTTTTACTTACTCACTTGCACATGAACTCGCTCAACATTATTGTTGATTTTTCAACTCACATGTATTTCAGGAAATTAACGGATTCTGGCACGGTATGAACGTTTTCCGCTGCAACCTTTCATGAAGTCATCTAGGTTTAGGGTTGTGCCTCTTTCCTGGACAAGGCATAATCCCTAAATCACGTTTATGTTTTATTTTAAGTTGTAATGTTATTGAACAAGGTTATGGATACTAGAGTATGTCCGCGTTAAACAATGGTAATGTTTGTTGATTTTTAACTTAATGATGACTTGCATGGTTTTTAAATTCATATAGCTTTGTTATGATTAAGCTATGGTATTAAGAAGTCACACCAAAATTAACCACGCTTCCGCAAAGCCAGGGTGTGACAGCTTGGTATCAGAGCTCTGATCATAGCGAACTAGGATTCTGTCTCGAGTCTAGACTATGATCACTAGGGCTCTCACGAAAACATTTTTCTGCATACCACTTAAGTCCAGATCCACACTTTTTACAAACAAATGTTGAGCACATTTTATTAATTATAAGTTCAGCTTGGAGGGCTGAGGATCGATCTGGAGGATCGAGATGGTTAAGCACGTTGGTTTGTTATAAGGATCGATCTGGAGGATCGAGGTGAATAAGGTAGTTGAGCACGTTGGTTTGTTATAGGATCGATCTGGAGGATCGAGGTGAATAAGGTAGTTGAGCACGTTGATTTGTTATAAGGTTCGATCTGGAGGATCGAGGTTTGGTTTAAGTGAAGGATAGAGCAGTCTTGTAGACTGAATGAAATTGGCTAGTAAAGCTAGGAAAAGTATGTGATACCTTACTTGGTGACTTATGTGATTAACTGATTATATGATTGATTATTATACGTATATGTGTTTGTGTTACAAACGTTATGCTTTCATCAAGTACTAGAAAGATGGGCGCTACAACCCCCATGACCATAGTATCAGACGACATAGTTCAACGAAGCACGAGGTGTACATTTCTGATACTACCGGCACAGACAATGACGACTTTCAGCCCTTTGTGCACTGCCTGAAGTCATAGCAGAGCCTACTGATGGCCATTTTGGTGGGATTTTACCACTGGCGGTGATCCCTGCTTCTGTGCCCCTTGCCGCTTATCCTGTTGATGATACGCCCTCCCAACGAGGCCTCTGAAGACGATAACGATCTACTGGAGGAGGACCCATTCGAGGGCAGGGCCTTATTACTGCTAGTATTAGACTACTACATGCGGACGCTCCTATAAGGGAAACTTATGACCATTCCCCTATCCCAGACTCATTTGAGTTTCTGACACCCGCATCTTCGCACATACAGGGAATGCAGCACTACTTACACGACGCCGACCCTGATACGGCATCACTAGCTGCACCGGACCCCGCACCCAGTTTTGGGTATTGATCGTGATTATGAGGACAATCCTGTTTTTCCGCCTGGTGTTGATCCAGACCATGACATTGAGTTCATGCACTTAGACCAGCCCTTGGGGGATCCTGTAACCCCTGTGATTGTTGATCCAGCTGATTTTGAGATGGAGTTTTTGATTTGGAGCTAGCCGTGGCCCCTGAGCCAGGCGTTGCTCCTGACCCCGCATTGGAATATGACCCTGTTCATGCCGATGCACCGGCTGTTGCTTCTTGATTGATCATCTGCTTGGATGAGAGAAAATTTGGGGTAACTGTGCAAGACAATTTATTATTACGGGGGCCCACGTAATAACGATTTGTAGTGCACAGGAATCCTGGTGGACTCTGCAGGCCAAGCTAATGATAACCTAAACACAAATGACCTAGGCGATGTAGCCTCGAGTTCATTCTATTACAAGCAACAAGCCAAATTGACGAGCCTATGTGAGGGCTCAGGAATTTTTCCCCACTTATACAGTGAGTATATTTGCGTGTAAAATGGGGTGATTACATGATGGCTTACGTTGCTATATATATACCCCATAGACAATTGAAACATTGTCCAACCCGCTTCACACTATTTCGACAAAAAGGGAATGTCACCCAGACGTGACACAAGCACCGGTACGTTACTGAGGACAGAAGACGAGCTGCAAGAACGCATCTCACAGATAAATGCACGACATGAAGACCTCCACTCTAAGTACAACGACGGCATTACTGGAGATAACCCTCCAACGGGCTACACCTATAAACAGTTCTTGAACTGCAAGCCTTTGAACTTTGTCGGAATCGGAGGCGCCGTTGCATTTGTTCGTTGGTCCGAAAAGACCAACTCCACTCTAAGAATGAGTAACTGTTCGCCCCAACTGAGTGTTACCTACATCTCAGGGATATTTCTAGATGGCACACTCTCTTAATGGAACCTCCAGGTTCAGACCCTTGGCACAGACGCTGCTTATACACTGAGCTGGGACGAGCTCGAGGAAACGATTGAGAAGAAATGTTGTTTTAGGACAGAAATTCAGAAACTTGACGTGGAGTCCTGAAATTTGAGAAAGGACGAACCAGAGACTCCTGAACATGACCAGCGATCGCACGACTTGTCTAGGGTCGTCCCCTACTAAGTCATTGATGTAGTATGATATAGTGGTGTACTTGTGAGCTTTACATTGTGGTCTCGAATTGTGGCAATACAATCGCAGTATTCTCATCACATGCGATGTTCAATCAACTGTTTATGTCCTATAACATGATGTTATGTGATTGACTTGTTGATAACATGAGATGTTATGTGTTGGTATTGTTGAATGCATACGTACGTTTCACTTGCTATAACCTAACCTATGTGAAACATCTTTTAGAAGATGCCGCCAAGACGCGAAATGCGCATGCCCACCTCTGAGGCAGAACTTAAAGAGATAATTGCTGCAGCTATAGCACAGCACGAGGCCCTACGCTCCGAACCAATCAAAGGTACCTCAGAAAATAACGGTTGTTCCTACTGGCACTTCCTCAACTACAAGCCTCCAACGTTCGACGGCACTGGGGGTGCCATAACTTTTGTAAAATGGATTGAATGTATGGAATCCATCTTTCGAATGAGTGGCTGTACGCCAGAACAACAGGTCCCATACGTTTCTGAGCTGTTTCAAGATGGAGCTCGATTATGGTGGAATCTTCAGGTTCGAATAATGGGCCTAACTACAGCATACGCGTTAACTTGGGATGAGTTGAAAGGAATGATGCATAAGAAGTATTGCCCCCACACGGAAACCCAGAAGTGGGAAGAGGAATTTCGGAGCCTAATGATGGAAGGTCCGAAGGTGTTGGAGTACGTGCAACGACTCCATGAACTGTCACAAATTGTTCCATACCTGGTAAAACCAGAACTGAAGAAATTGGAACAATTCATTTGGGAACTGGCGCCTCAAGTCTTGAGCTTGATGACAACATCAACGCCACCAACAACTGATGCTGCAAGTAAGATGGGTTTGGCACTCGCTACGGTGGCAATTAGACTAGAAAAACTTGCAGACCCTGACAAGGAGACTCAGGTAGAGTCATCCGGAAAGAACAAAAGGAAGCTCACTGAAGGTACCCGAACGAATAATGAGAACAAAGGAAAGGGTTATATGGGCACTCTGCCCAAGTATAACACATGCCAGCGTCATCATTCTGGCCAATGTGGACTGAAAACATGCGGAGTATGTGGGAAACGTGGTCACTTGAAGGACACTTGTTGGGCCCCTGCCGGTCGAGGAGGCCAAGGAGGATTTGGGAATAAAGATAATAACCGTGGCGGTTTTGGAAGTCGCCCACAGGGAAAAGATTACAAGGGTATCCTACCTAAGTGCGACAATTGTTTACGTTATCATGTCGGGCGATGCAAATATGGAAATTGTGGTAACTGTGGCAAGGTGGGACATGTCAAGGAAACTTGTTGGCAAAATACTAAACTTAGTAATGGGGGCCAGGATGGTAGTGAGAATCACGAAGGGGACAACGACAACATTAATTGTCAAGACAGAATGAGTGATGAACAGAAGCGTGCTCGAGGATGTTTAAACTGTGGAAGCAAAAAGCATTTCAGAAGATATTGCCCGAAGACAATCAGGCGCAAGGATGAAAGCTCCCTGTCGGAGCTAGGGAGGCACGCCAGAGATCCAAGCATGGATAGCGGTACGTCCCACATTACTCAATATTATGCATCCGTACTGCCGACTACTGTTGCAAATTTTACGACTCACAACTCTAGTATTCAAGGACATAATTGGTTTACGTAGCGAGTGAGTAATTATTCCAGTACCCATTAGAACTAGCTTGGGGGAAGCTAGTGGAAGTCAACGCAGTAACTGGAATCGGCACGATAGAACCCGGAGAGCGTAAGTTTACGCAAGATCTATTGCCAGTTGAGTTGGGAAGCTTCGACGTGGTAGTAGGAATGGATTGGTTATCCGGAAACAAGGCGGAGATAGTATGTCACGAGAAAGTTGTTCGTATCCCAACTGACGATGGTGAGACAATTGTGGTTCACGGAGAGAAGCGTGACACACCGCTAAGATTCATCAGCTGCTTGAAGGCAAGAAAGTGTTTACGGAAAGGATGTGTTGCTTTTCTGGCACACATCGTAGACAAGAAGGCTGCCGAGCCAACAATCGAAGACATCCCGGTCGTAAGGGAGTATCCAGAAGTCTTCCCAGAAGACCTACCTGGACTGCCACCTCAGAGGCAAGTGGAGTTTCACATTGACTTAGTTCCAGGCGCCGCGCCTGTGGCTAAGGCACCATACAGACTTGCTCCATCAGAGATGCAGGAATTGTCAACACAGCTTCAGGAGCTGTTAGATAAAGGTTTCATCCGACCAAGCTTCTCGCCTTGGGGAGCTCCGGTCTTGTTTGTCAAGAAGAAAGACGGAAGTTTCCGTATGTGTATTGACTACAGAGAATTGAACAAGCTGACGATAAAGAACAGGTATCCACTGCCTAGGATCGACGATCTGTTCGATCAACTTCAAGGTTCAAGCTGTTACTCTAAGATCGATCTTCGATCTGGATACCACCAATTAAGGATACAGGAGGAAAGTATCCCGAAAACAGCCTTCCGAACTCGTTATGGACACTACGAGTTCCTCGTGATGCCATTTGGTTTAACAAATGCGCCTGCAGTGTTTATGGACTTGATGAATAGAGTTTGCAAGCCATACTTAGACAAGTTCGTGATTGTATTCATCGACGACATCCTGATTTACTCAAAGACGAAGGCTGAACACGAACAACATCTTAGAACCATTTTGGAGCTACTAAAGAAGGAACAACTGTACGCCAAATTCTCCAAGTGCGAGTTTTGGCTACGCGAAGTCCAGTTTCTTGGACATGTGGTTAATGGGGATGGAATTCATGTTGATCCCACAAAGATCGAGGCAATCAAGAATTGGGAGACGCCTACAACGCCAACCGAGATTCGACAATTCTTGGGTTTGGCTGGCTACTATCGAAGGTTCATCGAGGATTTTTCAAAAATCGCTCAACCGTTGACGCTCCTGACCCAGAAGGATAAGACGTTTGATTGGGGAATCAAACAGGACGAAGCGTTTCAGATATTGAAAGATAAGCTCTGCAACGCGCCAATCTTAACCCTACCGGAAGGTACCGACGATTTTGTGGTATACTGCGACGCATCGCGTCAGGGATTGGGATGTGTGTTGATGCAACGCCAAAAGGTCATTGCTTACGCATCACGCCAACTGAAAGTGCACGAGAAGAATTATACCACACATGATTTAGAGCTTGGCGCAGTGGTTTTTGCACTAAAGATCTGGAGGCACTACCTGTATGGTACGAAGTGCACAATTTTCACAGATCACAAGAGCCTACAACATATATTTAACCAGAAGGAGTTAAATATGAGGCAAAGACGATGGGTTGAGTTACTAAACGATTACGACTGCGAGATCAAGTATCACCCGGGAAAGGCGAACGTAGAAGCCGATGCCCTAAGTCGTAAAGAAAGAATCAAGCCCATAAGGGTTAGAGCTTTGGAAATGATTGTACGAACCGACCTTCCCTCGCGCATTCGTGCTGCGCAAAAGGAAGCTCTCAAGAAGGGAAACCTTGAGGAGGAATATCTCCGGGGAATGGAGAAGCTTTTGGTACCAAACGAGGAAGGGACGTTACATTTTGAGAAAAGGATTTGGGTTCCTCTGTTTGGTGGATTAAGGGAAGTTATTTTCGACGAAGCGCACAAGTCACGGTACTCTATCCACCCTGGATCGGATAAGATGTACCAGGATCTTAAAGATTACTATTGGTGGCCTAGGATGAAAGGCGACGTTGCTGTCTATGTGAGCAAATGTTTAACGTGCGCTAAGGTCAAGGCAGAATACCAGAAGCCTTCGGGACTTCTGCAACAACCTGAGATTCCCAAATGGAAATGGGAACAAATCTCAATGGATTTTGTTACAAAACTGCCAAGAACGCCAAGAGGCCATGATATGATTTGGGTGATTGTTGACCGCCTAACAAAGTCCGCACATTTTCTGCCAATCAGGGAGAAAGACAGTACCAGTAAACTTGCGGAAATTTACATGAGAGAGATCGTAGCACGACATGGAGTACCACTCTCGATCATCTCTGATAGAGACGGAAGATTTGTGTCAAGAATATGGCAATCTTTCCAAGAATCTTTTGGCTCACAATTAAATCTGAGCACTGCATTCCATCCGCAAACCGATGGCCAGAGCGAGCGAACAATACAAACGTTGGAAGACATGCTGAGGGCATGTGTTATGGGTTTAGGAGGTAGCTGGGATAAACACTTACCCTTGGTCGAATTTTCATATAACAACAGCTACCACACCAGTATTGGTGTCGCGCCTTTTGAAGCCCTATACGGACGCAAGTGCCGATCCCCACTATGTTGGTCTGACGCAGGTGATAGGCAGCTTGCTGGTCCCGAGATCGTCCAAGAGACGACAGATAAGATCACGCAAATTCTTAAACGCATCGAAGCCGCTCGCCACAGGCAAAAGGCCTACGCGGATCCAAACCGGAAGCATGTGGACTTCCAAGTCGGAGAGATGGTATTATTGAAGGTTTCACCCTGGAAAGGGGTAGCGCGCTTTGGAAAGCGAGGAAAGTTGAATCCACGCTACATTGGTCCCTTTAGAATTCTAGAAAGAATTGGGACGGTAGCCTACAAGTTGGACCTACCTGCTGAACTGAATGGTGTTCACGATACATTTCATGTATCCAATTTAAAGAAGAGTCCAACTCAAGTTGACGTTGCCATTCCTATCGACGAGATTCATATTGACGACACGCTCCACTTCATAGAAGAACCCGTTGAGGTCACGGATTGGAAAGTTAACAAGACCCGCCGGAGCAGTGTCAAACTCGTCAAAGTACGTTGGAATGCCAGACATGGTCCTGAATTCACATGGGAACGTGAGGACCGGATGAAAGAGAAATACCCCCACTTATTTCCCAAGAACACTGCGTCTACAAGCAGAACTTAAAATTTCGGGACGAAATTTATTTAACGGGGGGAGAATGTGACAACCCGCACAAAACCAGGTATCCGTACAACTTAATTAATGATTAATTATTACTTGATTACTGTGCTTGATTGAAACTAGCTGATAAACTGCTACCTGCATACTGATACATGCACTTACTTGCATCATACTTTATTTGCTGTCACTACATTATTTACGTGCTGAACCCTAGTGACAAACATGATGCACAAAAAGCACAGTAGCACCAAACGGATACACAGTAAACATGCTGATATAACCAGCATCAGGCAAATACTGCCTCAAGGCCTGTTAAGAGCCTCATATATTTTGGCTACACTGGTAGTGAGTGTAGGATATAAGGGTTGTGTCACCGCGTCTCTAGGGGATAAGATACACTGATTCGGATGTGCCAAAAACGTACTTTAAGTACCAAACACAGCACTTTAACAATTTAACCAGCTTCTAGCTGACTAGTAAAGTGCCAGAAATGAGAAAATATTACTAGACACTTTCTAAAGTGTCGGGAAAACAAATTGTGTCACTAAAGATGTAATAACGACACTTTAAAGTCTTTTGTAACACTTTAACGGATTACTATCCAACCGAACACCCGGACTTTACCCGGAACATGAAAATTTTATTATTTTCACTTTTTATATTTTTCTGAGCAAGTTAGGGTCTCTGATTACCCTAACACCCGTCATACGCAACTAACAAGGTTAATACTTAACCTAACCTAATTAACATAACTAAACTCCCTAACTAACACTTAAAATCGAACCATGGACCCCCCCCCCCAACCGATCGGTCACCTTGGGAGTGCCACCTTGTACTTGAGATCTTGTTAAATCCTATGTTGTCTAGTATCTTGTAGACACAATGACCAATGGATAATGCACCATGATTTTCTCTATAAATACACAATTCACAACCAACTCACTCTCTCTCTTGCTTCTTGTGGCTCTCGGCCGAACACACCAAACACACACACCACATTTTCGGTTTTGATCTCATCATTCCAACAACATACGCATATCAAGGGTCGCGTTTTAGGAGCTTTGGTGCAAGCGGAACGCGAAGGACCACTCTCGTTGGCTTTTATCCACGCGGTTTTCGTCACAACTCTTCCCTAGCCTTGAGCTAGAGGTATAACCTTTAAAACTCGTTTTCACACATATCTAAAGTGGTTAAAAGAACTTTCGTCGGTTAAATATCGTTAACACGCGTTTTGAATCTTTAAAGTCTACTAAAATCATGAAAATAGAGGTTAATAGCACATGTCTTGTGTAAAAGTCGTAGGACTTGAAATTTGTGTTTATCTAGACCCGATCTATAATGTGGTAGCTCAAATCTTCGTTTAACCCGACTTTGTAAAATCATGTATCGTCACATAAGCTTGTTTTTGAAAGACACAAGGGTTAAAGGTGAAACACTACCACATTTTAGAGACATGAACTTGTGTGAAATATTATACTTGTGTAAAAGTATTTTAACCGGTAAAATGATGTTTAAAAATAGCGGATCTACGTGTCCGCAAGTGGTATTTTTGAAAGACCACACTTTAAAGAAATCATGTTTTTCTAAAAGATGGATCTTGCACTAATAAATATGATTTTATAAACCACAAGTGTATAGACACTTGTGAAATAAAGAGATCCGACAAAGAAGTGTATTTGTCACTTGTTACTAGAAGTTGTAAAGACGGTTTTCTCTAAACACGAGGTTTTTACGAGATTAAAGTTACTTTATACAGAAATCTACATATATAAAGGTGATTTACATTATCGATGCGGAAAAACTGCAAGTTCATGCGATTATGCAAACTTACATACTTGTTGACTAGTTTGATGTGTCGGAAATTGTTTGATGGAATAAAGAAGTTGATTGAGTTGATTTGTTAAAAGAAAATGATACGCTTAAAAGCGTGGCCACCTCCAGTTACAGAGGAAACTCTGGCGAAATTTTCTAAAAACCTAACACTTAGACTTTTTACACAACAAGTGTTAGAACTATCTTTGGACATGTTTTCAAAACATAAATTTCGCCAGCACTATATTTTACTAAATATTCGGAGGTGGGATTTTCACAAAGATTGACGTGATAAATATATTAGTCACAACACTGTTTATGATTATTTTGTGAAATACATAAATATTATTTTAGAATGAAAATAATGATTACAAGCGTTAATGATTCCAAAACTTTGCGAACGCTTCCATAAACATATAAGTTACACCGGTAATTACATTACCACAAGATTGATAAAACGTAACTTACGCACATGTATTGTATCCCCCATCCTTGGGAAGAAGAATAACTATCAAGCATATACAAAATGTAACACGAAATAGTTGTCTAACTATTTCCCGCAAACATAAACTGTAAAGCTAAAGCACGGCCGTCCGTCTAATAGAATTAGCACTTGTAGGTCGTTGCACAGATTACTGCTTCAGAGACGCTTGATAGAGTTTACGCATCCACTGTGAGTTCATGTCCCCCTTTTTCTCTAACTGTTTTCAGTTTTCTTAACTGCGGGGGTGAAATACATGTTACTTTGTTTACAAGTACTTTATACACGGTATGAATAACGTAAGGAGGTTTAGATCATGTGAATGGGTAGTTAGAACCCCGAGGGACTCGAGCGGTAGATCTATTTGGGTGTAGCGAGCCCAGCTCCCGGTCCAACAGAACAGGCCTCTCGAAGGACTAACAGAACGGATCCGGAGTGACTTGGTACCCAACGCAAAATCGGCTAGGGTTGTATCTTACTTACTAGCATTTCACGACATGCTAATGGCCTTGCAAACCATTGGTGATCACAAGTCCTCTTACACTGCTACATACCAGGAAACTTTTATACTTACAAGTGTTTTACTTACTCACTTGCACATGAACTCGCTCAACATTATTGTTGATTTTTCAACTCACATGTATTTCAAGAAATTAACGGATTCTGGCACGGTATGAACGTTTTCCGCTGCAACCTTTCATGAAGTCATCTAGGTTTAGGGTTGTGCCTCTTTCCTGGACAAGGCATAATCCCTAAATCACGTTTATGTTTTATTTTAAGTTGTAATGTTATTGAACAAGGTTATGGATACTAGAGTATGTCCGCGTTAAACAATGGTAATGTTTGTTGATTTTTAACTTAATGATGACTTGCATGGTTTTTAAATTCATATAGCTTTGTTATGATTAAGCTATGGTATTAAGAAGTCACACCAAAATTAACCACGCTTCCGCAAAGCCAGGGTGTGACAACTACGCCTTAGTTGGCACTTTAATTTAGGGTATTCTCCTCCCTACTAATGTCCTTGTCTTGTCTTTTCTCCTTGTCTTGTCTTTTCTCTGAAAAATGTTTGACCCATGGATCTTGACGCTTTTGTGAATGCAATGAAAAACCCTTTTGTAAAAATGTATCCGTGAGAGAGTTCTAGTGATTGTAGTCTAGACTCGAGAAGGAATCCTAGTTCACTACAATCGAAGCTCTGATACCAAACTGTCACACCCTGACTTTTGCGGAAGTGTATGATGTGTGACTGGTTTAATATCATTGCATTCAATCATAATAAACAACTTAAATGATAAAACGATGTTCATCCATTTATAAACTTTAAAGTATTACAAACACCGGTTATTTAAGTTTTAAAACACAACCTTCGACTAAGTCACAAACCAATAAAAGTGGATGACATCTAAACTTGAAATCTACTTCTAGAAACAACACTCGCGCCCAAGATCCAACCTGTTACCTGAAATACATGTAAGTTTGGAAAACATCAACAAAAGTTGAGCAAGTTCATGCGTTTTGTGTGAGTACTGATAAACTTGTAAACCTTTGAGAGACTCCTTTGAGAACAGGTATGAAAAGCAGTTATGGACATAACAAATGAATGTTTTACAAGGACATTAAAGCATGTGAGGACATAGGGAGCACTCAAAATGAGTAGACTTATACCCTTGTCGATTCCCTCGACTATGTCGAATTCCCCTTCAACTATGTCAATTTACCTTGACTATGTCAATTCACCTTGACTATGTCAATTCACCTTGACTATATCAATTCACCTTGACTATGTCAATTTACCTTGACTATTGTCGATTCACCTCGACTGGGACACCGAAGCACTCAAGTGGTCACAAGTACCATGAGTGGGGTTCGGCCGTACCCGTTAGATCTAACCTTCGTCCCTAATTAAGAGTTAATGTCATTTCAAATTTAGTCTATGCTCACATGATCTAATAGTTCAATTCATAGTCAATTCATACTGTTTAAACATTTGTAACATGTATTCCACCCCCGAGAGTTATAAAACCGAAAACAGTTAAGAGAAAAGGGGGACATGAACTCACTGTCTTGCGTCTTCGGTACTCGTAACTCAAATCTCTTCAGCAAACACGACTACCTACAATGTACTAATGTCTATTAGACGGACGGGTCGTGCCTCGTTTCAGTATTAACGTTTCTGAGTTACGTTTCTTTTATGTCTTCAATATTATTCCAGGTTATATAATTATTGTCAAAATAATTATTATTTTAACTTAAATTATATTTTTAGGTTTTGGAATAATTGTTAAACAATATTTTGTAACAATACTTCTCAAGTATTCTATATTCGTATTTCCTTCCCAAGGATGGGGGTATCTCAAACATGAGTATTTTGTCGTATTTTGAGGGTCGCATTCCGGTGTGTGTATATACGTACGAGAATACGTATTTTCTTGTATTAGTGAAGTATCCTTATACTAAATTTTGTGTTAAACTTTCCGGAATATTATCTCTATTAAAAGTCCGCTAATATATATTTCCAAAACAATATATTTTCAAGTCTCACTTAGAAAATATATATAAACTTATTTTTATCCAAAAAAAACAATGTATTCCAAGAAAATATATATTTTTCCAAAAAATATTATATTTCTTAATAATTCCAAGAAAACGTATATATTTTTAATTGCCAAAAATAATATATTTTCTCCTTGTCAAAATATGATATGACCTGGTAATAATTGGAAAAATCCTATTTTCCTTTCTTATTTCCAAAACATTATTTACCAAAAATATACTTATAAGTGTATTTTCTGGAATATTTTGTAAGTTACATTCTTTCGTTCGGTTTCACAATATTATGTGTGTAACTTGTATATTTATTCCTTGGGATTTTGGTAATATTTTAGATTGTAATTTCTTGGTATTTTGTTAAGTTATATTATTTTAAATCCTAAATAATATAACTAGTTCACAAAGTATACAAACAATCACACATGTGTGTCTTCTATATATATATATATATATATATATATGTAGCCACTTTTATTTATAAAAACCAACCTCCCATATTTGTATTTTTGTAACAAAAATCATGGCAAAGTTTATATGGAATACTCTTCGTTAAAAATACACTTGTAAATATTTATTTGAAAATATTTTTTTCTAAGTGTTTATATTTTTAGAAATTTTGCCATAGTTTCCCCTAAAAATGGAGGTGTCCATGCTATTAAAGCATATCATTTTCTTTTTAAAATCATCACAAACAATCAACAATCATCCCTACACAATTTACACTTACCAAGTGCCAAAATTATGTAACTTATATAACAATCATGAACTTGAACTTCCATAAAAACTTGTAGTAACTTGGTAGTGTGTTTAGTGGGTTTAGTTACCCTTTAAAATGTGTTCACTTCTTTAAAAACTTCATTCTTGAAAGATTTAGGTCTTTACAACTTCCAAACACATTTTCTAAAAATATATCTTTTTGAATTTTTCTTGTTAACAATGTATTTTTAGACTTGTTTCACCACTAAAAACATGTTTAGTTTCTTTAAAATCCATGCTTAGGTAAATCTTGTGTATAACTTTAGTCTCTTGAGGAGACTATGTTTAACATCATCCAAGTTTATGTCTGGTAACATATCACATGATTCATCATTCATAAAATCATTTTCATCCTTCAAGTTCATGAGGAACATAAAGTATGATGATCTTGGTTTTTCACAAGATCACCACCTTAACTTACTAGATCATGTGTTAAATCATACTTTAGTAGGTTTCATATGATGTCTAACATCACTAACACAAATCATCAAACATCAACAAGCAAATCGACACTAATCATCATGTATTCTTATGTTATTAAGCTTATGTTAAAGTTTCATGATTATGTTCTTTAGTGTTCATCAAGATTAACAACATATAACATCTTTTATCCAACTACATATGAAGTGAAATCAAGTGACAAGAAGCTTACTACTAGCACAAAGGCTAGGGAAGAACACTTGAAGATGGAGATGACAAAGGTGATGGATAAAAGCAATTGGAGGAGGTCCTTCAAGATCCACAAGGTCCAAACTTCTTATCTTAGCTTCTAGCACCTTGTGATGTCTTGAGAATGGATGAACAAAGTTGAGTGAAGGTGATGGTGTGGGTGCTTGTTTCGGCCGAGAAGAGTGAGGGAAGAAGGAGAGATGGAGTGTGAGTTAGTGGGTGAGAGATAAATGATGTTATGATCTTCTATGTTACTCTTATAACCAAGTTTAGGGTTAGTCCAATGGGTAATGTGTTTCAAAAGTACTAAACAAGATCTTCCAACAAATCAAAATGGATCAAGGAAGATTACGGAAATCAAGGGTGGGGGCCACCCTTGTGACCGTCCACATAATGGGGGGTGGGTCTTGGTTGGGGTTTAATGATAAGTTAGGTAATCTAGTTAGTTTTCAAGTATAATGTTTAGTGTTATGCATAATGTATGTTGTATAGTGTGTTCGGGGCTCATAACTAGCTTAGAAATATTAAAACAACGCTTCTAGTGTAATTTTGATGTTTCAGGTAGTGTCCGATTATTCGGTTGTATACTGATCCGTTAAAGTGCTAAACTATGCCGTTTAGTGTTCTTTATGTACCCTTTTGTGAAACTTGTAATTCCCGACACTTAGGAAAGCATTCAGGACCATTTAGTCATATTTCTGCATTATATTTTGGAGTTTAAATGCTGAAAATAGCTGAATTTTGGTTGTTTTCTGCAGAATTCTGCATTTTTAGTGTGTTTCTGGCACTTTTCGGCTCCTATGTTTTTACTAGGAAGGCAGTTTTGTAATCCCTACTTCCCTGCACACTATGCTAGTGTAATACTTGTTCCTGGGGCTCATTTTGTGTCTTTACATCATGTCTGTCTAAGTACTGAACTCCCGTCAGTATTTCTAGTTTGTTTGATAGTTGTGCCAACTCTGTTCTGAGCATTAATAGAAATATATTGTGTTACAAGTAGTAATGATAAAAGTCCTGCAACATGAAATGCCATTGTGTGTGTATAACAGTAATCAGAATTTTATTCGTCTTGTAAACTAGATCATGCACAATTATTAAAGCACAGATTACTGTCTAATTGTCGTACGAAAAGTACGGAAAAGTGCCAGTTGTCACATTCTCCCCCCGTTAAAGGAATTTCGTCCCGAAATTCAAGCGATGCAATCGGTCGCAGGGGAGTTGTGAATCAAATGTGGTCACTTATGTTTAAATTGGTCTTCATGTTCCCAAGTACTCTGGGCCATGATATGAGTTCCAACGAACTCTAACAAATCAATTACGACTTCACCGGTTCTTGCGGACTCCCTGTCTGCAACCTCATCAGGTTCTTTAATAAATTGGAGTTTGTTGTTGACGTGAATCCTGTCTCTCAGACTGAAACACCCAGTCTCTCAGACTGAAACACCCAGTCTCTCAGACTGAAACACCCAGCCTCTCAGACTGAAACTCCCAGCCTCTCAGACTGAAACACCCAGCCTCTCAGACTGAAACACCCAGTCTCTCAGACTGAAACACTCAGTCTCTCAGACTGAAACACTCAGCCTCTCAGACTGAAACACCCAGCCTCTCAGACTGAAACACCCAGTCTCTCAGACTGAAACACTCGGCCTCTCAAACTGAAACACCCAGTCTCTCAGACTAAAACACCCAGTCTCTCAGACTGAAATACCCAGCCTCTCAGACTGAAACACCCAGCCTCTCAGACTAAAACACCCAGCCTCTCAGACTGAAACACTCAGCCTCTCAGACTGAAACACCCAGACTCTCAGACTCCTCTAAACGTTTAGCACGTGAAACGTGTCGTGATCACTGCTGAATTTCTCAGGTAACTTAGTTTGTGAGCCATGGTCCCGATCCTTTCCAGGGTCTCGAAAGGTCTAATACATCGTGGGTCCAACCTCCCACGCTTTCCAATTCATACCACGCCTTTCCAAGGCGAGACTCTCATTAAGACCGTACTTCTTATCTCAAATTCTAACGGTTTCCGCCGCTCGTCGGCGTAGCCTTTCTGTATACCGCGTGCTGTCTTGATCTGATCACATATCTAAACGATCTTACCTATAGTTTTCTTTAACCAATTTGGGCTATTAAATTGTTTATCTCCGGTCTCCGTCCAACACAACGGGGACCGACACTTACGTTCCATCTAAAGCTTCCCGCAAGGCGGCCTAAACGACGGTTATGATAAATGTTATTGTAGGAAAACCCCACTAAGGGCAAGTGAGTATTTCAACTTTTCATCAAAGTTCATCACGCAAGCACGTAACATGTCCACACAGTCTGTATCATTCCTTTGTTCTGGTCGTCCGTCTGAGGGTGAAATGTAGTACTAAGGTCCAATCGTGACCTAAGCGCCTATGAAATGTCTGCCATATCTTTGGCACAAAATGACCATCTCGGTCGGACATGATAGAATCAGGCACTCCATGACGTGCCACAACTTTCTAGGCTAAATCTCTGCTAATTCCCTTGTGCTGTCTTCCTCACTGTTTGGTAGGAAATATGCAGTCTTGGTGTGTCGGTCAATAATCTTCCAAATCATATCGTGACCTCTTTGGGTTCTTGGTAGCTTGTAATCAAAATTCTTTAAGATTCGATCCCCCTTCCACATGGGAATCATAGGCGATTGCCACAGCCCTGATGGTTTCTGGTTTTCTGCCTTAACTTTGGCATAAGCAAGACGTTTACCCACATAGGTTGCTATATCAACTTCCATCTTGGGCCACCCATACTAATCCTTCAAGTCTTGGTACATTTTGTCGGATCTAGGGTGGATCGAGTACCTTGACCTATGAGTATTGTCCCAAAATAAACGTTCGTAAATTGTCGCGAAACGGAACCTAAAATCGTTTCAGGAAGTGTATGGTTCTGTCTTCCTTAGGCAATAGTGCACTTATGTTCCATATGACGCTTCAGCTTGAAAGTTCTCTGGTTTGAGAATCTCATGCTCAGCTTCACGAATCCGAGTGACGAGATTTGTCTGTATAGTCATCTTTAAGTCCTTCTGATCGACCGTGTGCTGCAACCCTTGTGATCAGTAAGGATCGTGCAGCGTTTTCCCATACAAGTACTGGTGTCAAAACTTCAGTGCGCAATTACTGTACCTAATTCAGGGTCTTTTCGCATGATTCCTTTAATCAACGTGACGCGTATGCGATGACGTGGTCTCGTTGCATCAACACGCAATCGGGATTTTGTCGAGAAGCGTCCCAAGTACCGCAACTCTATTGATACTTTTAGGTGACGACAAGATAGGTGTCGACTAGGTTAGGGTTTGTTAGCGGTTGAGCAGTCCTCGAAAGGTTTTCCAGGGGTCTTCTAATACAGCCCATAATCCTCAAAAGTTCTTAGTTGCTACTTTGGGACTCCTTAGTTCTTGATTACGAGGTCGACATGAATCTCATTCTTATCTCCCACGTATCCTAAGAATCTTGCCTTGCGAATCCAAAGTTAGCACTTCGGCATCCTAGCACATGACTGTTCTTTCTCCAAGAGTCCCAAGATAAATTGCAGATGTTGCTCATGACCTTCCTTGGTCGTTGAGCATGTAAGAATGTAGTCAATCATGGTCTATTCAGGTACGGCTTACATACTTGATTCATGAGGTCCACGAATACTGTCGATGCATGTGTTAAGCCAAATGGCACGACAAGGAACTCATAATGCTCGAAGAGAGTCCTAAAGGTCGTTTTAGGGATATTTTCTTCTTGTGTTTGCAGTTGAGGGCGTCCTGACCTCAAGTCATTCTTCGAGTAGTAACTAGAACCTTATGATTGGTTCAACAAGTCATCAATTCTCGGTAAGGGGTATCAATCCTTGATGGTTAGTCATCTATCTCCATGTAACTTATGCGTAATACTTTTCTCTATTAGTTCTTCTGAGTTCCTCTCAAATTAGGCAGTGTACGCATGTAAAAACTGCCGTCCTACTTTCCAACCAATAACACTGGGGCTTCCCAGGGTAAGAAGCTCGGCCTGGTAGATTTCCTCTGTCTAGCAGCTCTTGCAGTTTCATCGAAGGCTCCTATATCTCGGACAAAGCTAGTCGGTAAGGCGTCATCTGTCACTGGTGCCGCTCCTGGCACTAGGTTTATCTTAAACTCCTCTTGTCGCTATGGGAGTATTCATAGCAAGTCTTCAGGAAAGGCTTCTGGAAATTCCTCCACCACGGGGATGTCTTTAGGCTTTGGCTCATTGGTCTTTTTATCGACAACATGAGCAGGGAAGGCTATGCAGCCTATTCGGAGGCGCTCTTGTCTCTACGACCAATGTAAGATGTCGCAAATCCACTGCCTTATGGGGCCTAGTACCCTCGCACCTATTGCAGGAAGGTTGTGTACTATAGGTGTTTCATTATTAGCAAGAGGGATGCGACTGATTTCCTTATAACGAACGACTTCAGCTCTATACTTGGATATCCAATCCACGCTGACTACCACAACATGACTTCCCAAGTCAATGGTAATAGAAGGTTCCGGCCTTCTGAGTTCCCAAATCATAATTCTTAATCGCCTTGTCTGGTTAAACTAGCCTTCTATATGCTCATCTCTAAAGAATACAGGACGTTTATTCTACTCGAAACTAGGCTAAGCAGTTTCTTAAGTTCTAAGCATACAAGGCTAAAGTTGGTGCCAGTATTAATAAAAAAAAATTAGATGCATAAAGCTGGTTAATAGGGAACGTACCCGTAACCGCATCTGGATCCTGGCGTACTTCACGGGCTCCGATAGCGGAGACCCTTCCTCGCTTGGTTCTTCCTAGGGTAATCTTTCCTAAAGTGCCCTTCTTCACCACATCTGTAGCAACTTGGTACTCTACCATTATCTCTTTCGTCTGGATCCTTCGCCCAACAGGCATCCTTGTTGTGACCCTCTTTCCCACACTTCCCGCACTTAGGCCTCAGGCATTGACCTTCATGGTAAAAATTGCATTCCTCGCATCTCGACTTATTCCCCAAGTATACCTTACCACCGGTCTTATTAGTGGCTCCATAAGCCTTCCTACCATGGGGCGGGTTCACTTCCCTTTTTTTTGTTTGCTTTAGAGCTTCCATATGCAACTTGGGTGCCTACCTTTAGGTTCAAAGACTTCCTTTTCTTGTTGCCCGATGACTCCACATGAGTCTCTTTCTTGTTTATCTCAGATTCCGAAAACTTTCTCATACGTAGAGCTTCTTCAGTAAGTGTGACACTTAAATAGATAGCCTCTGTGATGGTTGGAGGCTTTGAGGTAGTAACCATGCTCATGATTTGAGGTGCAAGTCCATAAATGAATCGCTCAATTCTCTTGAATTCCGGCTTGACTAAGTAGGGAACGACCCTGGACAAGTCATGAAAGCGTTGGACGTACTCGGTGATCTTCGGCCCGTCCATTTTCAAATTCCAGAACTCCACCTCAAGCTTCTGGATTTCAGCCCTAGAACAGTATTTCTTCTCCATCATTTCCTTGAGCTCGTCCCAGCTCAGTGCATAAGCAGCTTCTTCACCAAGGGTCTGAACCTGAAGGTTCCACCAGGAAAGTGCGCCATCCAAAAACAACCCTGAGATAAAGGTAACACTCCGTTGGGGTGAACAGTTACTCATTCTCAGAACAGAGTCAGTCTTTTCTGCCCAACGAACAAAAGCAACGGCGCCTCCTGTGCCGTCGAAGTTCAATGGATTGCAGTTCAGGAACTGTTTATAAGTGCAGTCAGTTGGAGGGTTACTTCCAGAAGTGCCACCGCTGCATTCAGAGCGGAGGGCTTCATGCTGCGCTATAGCTTGGGAAATGCGCTCATTGAGTTCGGCCTCCGTTAACGTAATAGTGTCCGTGTTACGTCTGGGCGGCATTTCCGTCTGTCAAAAGGATCAGGTTAGACAATATTCCATAATTGCCTATGAGGTACATAATACCACTAGCAAACACGTATTCACCCAATATCACATGCATATATATAATAATGTATAAGTAGGGAAACAACCACTGGGCTCTCATATAGGCTTGGCAACTTGACTTATTGTTTGTAATGAGGAAACAAAATGAACTCGAGGTTACTTCACCAAAGTAGTAGTGGTTTTCCTTCTACGTTAGTTTTCTTTGGTCTTTAGCTTCGCAAGACGGGTATACTTTCCCAGAGATGGGGGTTGTTCATGTAGGGGTGATAGAGAGTGTAACGTCGCTGAATCTTTCCCGCGTGCTAGCCATCTCTACTTGCTTAGATATCGGTTCTCAAACAATTCGCGGACGGGTAGAAGTGTCTGACACGAAGTAGGCAAAGACGGGTTTCCTACTTTGTAAAGTGCTAAGGCAACGGTCTAGGTATCGTTCTACTAGACGAAGGTGTGAACACCTAGAGTTTATTTTGTGTGGTGATCATTAGCTTGACCCGCAGAGTCCACCAGGATTTCCATGCACTACAAGTCGTTATTACGTGGGCCCCTGTAATAATAAATTGTCTTGCACGGTTACCCCAGCTTCCCTCGTTCAAGCAGATGATTAACCAAAGAGGGGGCACTACTGTCCTTATATCTATGACATGGAAAGGACCATTGCGGTGGTCCACGCGCTAACATCCAATATCGTTATGCGCGAATAGGCAAGATGATTAAACGTAATAGGAATAAGGAGAATTCCTAGTAGTTGGAGGGGCACCTTCAAGATGAGTACTTCATCTTCCTTGTCTGGTTTCACCAAAGCCACAGGGACCTCGTCCGGCTGATAAGGGTGTTGTCTAAGGTTGCCGCCTCCGCCTCGCCGTCACTACAGTAGTCAGGCACCTTCACAATCGAGAGGGAAGAGCAGTCATCTTCTATGGAAACCAGCTCAGAATCTCGTTTGGTGATCACTCCAGTCATGAGCTTTGTAATAAACGCGAGGTCGACAGTCTCATCGTGCGAGTCAAGGACTATGATAGGATTCGGAGTCAAAAGTATCTTGTTCACGTCAATAATTATTCCGTACACTTATACGTGTATATATATCAATAAGTATGTTACTTAGCGTAAGCAGGAAAATAAATGCATCATATCACATATAACTCTCATTTGTCTTTTCGGGGGGGGGGGGTCATTTTCTCTTTGGCAAGTCTAACCCATGTAGACTACGCCTTAGTTGGCACTTTAATTTAGGGTATTCTCCTCCCTACTAATGTCCTTGTCTTGTCTTTTCTCTGAAAAATGTTTGACCCATGGATCTTGACGCTTTTGTGAATGCAATGAAAAACCCTTTTGTAAAAATGTTTTCGTGAGAGAGTTCTAGTGATTGTAGTCTAGACTCGAGAAGGAATCCTAGTTCACTACAATCGAAGCTCTGATACCAAACTGTCACACCCTGACTTTTGCGGAAGCGTATGATGTGTGACTGGTCTAATATCATTGCATTCAATCATAATAAACAACTTAAATGATCAAAACGATGTTCATCCATTTATAAACTTTAAAGTATTACAAACACCGGTTATTTAAGTTTTAAAACACAACCTTCGACTAAGTCACAAACCAACAAAAGTGGATGACATCTAAACTTGAAATCTACTTCTAGAAACAACACTCGCGCCCAAGATCCAACCTGTTACCTGAAATACATGTAAGTTTGGAAAACATCAACAAAAGTTGAGCGAGTTCATGCGTTTTGTGTGAGTACTGACAAACTTGTAAACCTTTGAGAGACTCCTTTGAGAACATGTATGAAAAGCAGTTATGGACATAACAAATGAATGTTTTACAAGGACATTAAAGCATGTGAGGACATAGGGAGCACTCGAAATGAGTAGGCTTATACCCTTGTCGATTCCCTCGACTATGTCGAATTCCCCTTCGACTATGTCAATTTACCTTGACTATGTCAATTCACGTTGACTATGTCAATTCACTTTGACTATGTCAATTCACCTTGACTATGTCAATTTACCTTGATTATTGTCGATTCACCTCGACTGGGACACCGAAGCACTCAAGTGGTCACAAGTACCATGAGTGGGGTTCGGCCGTACCCGTTAGATCTAACCTTCGTCCCTAATTAAGAGTTAATGTCATTTCAAATTTAGTCTATGCTCACATGATCTAATAGTTCAATTCATACTGTTTAAACATTTGTAACATGTATTCCACCCCCGAGAGTTATAAAACCGAAAACAGTTAAGAGAAAAGGGGGACATAAACTCACTGTCTTGCGTCTTCGGTACTCGTAACTCAAATCTCTTCAGCAAACACGACTACCTACAACGTACTAACGTCTTTTAGACGGACGGGTCGTGCCTCGTTTCAGTATTAACGTTTCTGAGTTACGTTTCTTTTATGTCTTCAATATTATTCCAGGTTATATAATTATTGTCAAAATAATTATTATTTTAACTTAAATTATATTTTTAGGTTTTGGAATAATTGTTAAACAATATTTTGTAACAATACTTCTCAAGTATTTTATATTCGTATTTCCTTCCCAATGATGGGAGTATCTCATACATGAGTATTTTGTCGTATTTTGAGGGTCGCATTCCGGTGTGTGTTTATACGTACGAGAATACGTATTTTCTTGTATTAGTGAAGTATCCTTATACTAAATTTTGTGTTAAACTTTCCGGAATATTATCTCTATTAAAAGTCCGCTAATATATATTTCCAAAACAATATATTTTCAAGTCTCACTTAGAAAATATATATAAACTTATTTTTATCCAAAAAAACAATGTATTCCAAGAAAATATATATTTTTCCCAAAAATATTATATTTCTTAATAATTCCAAGAAAACGTATATATTTTTAATTGCCAAAAATAATATATTTTCTCCTTGTCAAAATATGATATAACTTGGTAATAATTGGAAAAATCCTATTTTCCTTTCTTATGTCCAAAACATTATTTACCAAAAATATACTTATAAGTGTATTTTCTGGAATATTTTATAAGTTACATTCTTTCGTTCGGTTTCACAATATTATGTGTGTAACTTGTATATTTATTCCTTGGGATTTTGGTAATATTTTAGATTGTAATTTCTTGGTATTTTGTTAAGTTATATTATTTTAAATCCTAAAATAATATAACTAGTTCACAAAGTATACAAACAATCACACATGTGTGTCTTCTATGTATATATATATATATATATCTAGCCACTTTTATTTATAAAAACCAACCTCCCATATATGTATTTTTGTAACAAAAATCATGGCAAAGTATATATGGAATACTCTTGGTTAAAAATACACTTGTAAATATTTATTTGAAAATATTTTTTTCTAAGTGTTTATATTTTTAGAAAATTTTGCCATAGTTTCCCCTAAAAATGGAGGTGTCCATGCTATTAAAGCATATCATTTTCTTTTTAAAATCATCACAAACAATCAACAATCATCCCTACACAATTTACACTTACCAAGTGCCAAAATTATGTAACTTATATAACAATCATGAACTTGAACTTCCATAAAAACTTGTAGTAACTTGGTAGTGTGTTTAGTGGGTTTAGTTACCCTTTAAAATGTGTTCACTTCTTTAAAAACTTCATTCTTGAAAGATTTAGGTCTTTACAACTTCCAAACACATTTTCTAAAAATATATCTTTTTGAATTTTTCTTGTTAACAATGTATTTTTAGACTTGTTTCACCACTAAAAACATGTTTAGTTTCTTTAAAATCCATGCTTAGGTAAATCTTGTGTATAACTTTAGTCTCTTGAGGAGACTATGTTTAACATCATCCAAGTTTATGTCTGGTAACATATCACATGATTCATCATTCATAAAATCATTTTCATCCTTCAAGTTCATGAGGAACATAAAGTATGATGATCTTGGTTTTTCACAAGATCACCACCTTAACTTACTAGATCATGTGTTAAATCATACTCTAGTAGGTTTCATATGATGTCTAACATCACTAACACAAATCATCAAACATCAACAAGCAAATCAACACTAATCATCATGTATTCTTATGTTATTAAGCTTATGTTAAAGTTTCATGATTATGTTCTTTAGTGTTCATCAAGATTAACAACATATAACATCTTTTATCCAACTACATATGAAGTGAAATCAAGTGACAAGAAGCTTACTACTAGCACAAAGGCTAGGGAAGAACACTTGAAGATAGAGATGACAAAGGTGATGGATAAAAGCAATTGGAGGAGGTCCTTCAAGATCCACAATCTCCAAACTTCTTATCTTAGCTTCTAGCACCTTGTGATGTCTTGAGAATGGATGAACAAAGTTGAGTGAAGGTGGTGGTGTGGGTGCTTGTTTCGGCCGAGAAGAGGGAGGGAAGAAGGAGAGATGGAGTGTGTGTTAGTGGGTGAGAGATAAATGATGTTATGATCTTCTATGTTACTCTTATAACCAAGTTTAGGGTTAGTCCAATGGGTAATGTGTTTCAAAAGTACTAAACAAGATCTTCCAACAAATCAAAATGGATCAATGAAGATTAAGGAAATCAAGGGTGGGGGCCACCCTTGTGACCGTCCACATAATGGGGTGGGGGTCTTGGTTGGGGTTTAATGATAAGTTAGGTAATCTAGTTAGTTTTCAAGTATAATGTTTAGTGTTATGCATAATGTATGTTGTATAGTGTGTTAGGGTGTTCGGGGCTCATAACTAGCTTAGAAATATTAAAACAGTGCTTCTAGTGTAATTTTGATGTTTTGGGTAGTGTCCGGTTGTTCGGTTGTATACTGATCCGTTAAAGTGCTAAACTATGCCGTTTAGTGTTCTTTATTTACCCTTTTGTGACACTTTTAATTCCCGGCACTTAGGAAAGCATTCAGGACCATTTAGTCATATTTCTGCATTATATTTTGGAGTTTAAATGCTGAAAATAGCTGAATTTTGGTTGTTTTCTGCAGAATTCTGCATTTTTAGTGTGTTTCTGGCACTTTCCGGCACCTATGTTTTTACTAGGAAGGCAGTTTTGTAATCCCTACTTCCCTGCACACTATGCTAGTGTAATACTTGGTCCTGGGGCTCATTTTGTGTCTTTACATCATGTCTGTCTAAGTACTGAACTCCCGTCAGTATTTCTAGTTGGTCCTGGGGCTCATTTTGTGTCTTTACATCATTGTGCCAACTCTGTTCTGAGCATTAATAGAATTATATTGTGTTACAAGTAGTAATGATAAAAGTCTTGCAACATGAAATGCCATTGTGTGTGTATAACAGTAATCAGAATTTCATTCGTCTTATAAACTAGATCATGCACAATTATTAAAGCACAGATTACTGTCTAATTTTCGTACAGAATGTACGGAAAAGTGCCAGTTGTCACATTCTCCCCCCGTTAAAGGAATTTCATCCCGAAATTCAAGCGATGCCATCGGTCGCAGGGGAGTTGTGAATCAAATGTGGCCACTTATGTTTAAATTGCTCTTCATGTTCCCAAGTACTATGGGCCATGATATGAGTTCCAACGAACTCTAACAAATCAATTACGACTTCTCCGGGTCTTGCGGACTCCCAGTCTGCAACCTCAACAGGTTCTTTAATAAATTGGAGTTTGTTGTTGACGTGAATCCTGTCTCCCAGACTGAAACACCCAGTCTCTCAGACTGAAACACCCAGTCTCTCAGACTAAAACACCCAGCCTCTAAGACTAAAACAGCCAGCCTCTCAGACTGAAACACCCAGCCTCTCAGACTGAAACACCCAGTCTCTCAGATTGAAACACCCAGTCTCTCAGATTGAAACACCTAGTCTCTCAGACTGAAACACTCAGCCTCTCAGACTGAAACACCCAGCTTCTCAGACTGAAACACCCAGTCTCTCAGACTGAAACACTCAGCCTCTCAGATTGAAACACCCAGTCTCTCAGATTGAAACACCTAGTCTCTCAGACTTAAACACTCAGCCTCTCAGACTGAAACACCCAGCCTCTCAGACTGAAACACTCAGTCTCTCAGACTGAAACACCCAGTCTCTCAGACTGAAACACTCAGCCTCTCAGACTGAAACACCCAGTCTCTCAGATTGAAACACCCAGTCTCTCAGACTGAAACACTCAGCCTCTTAGACTGAAACACCCAGCCTCTCAGACTGAAACACCCAGCCTCTCAGACTGAAACACCCAGTCTCTCAGACTGAAACACTCAGCCTCTCAGACTGAAACACCCAGTCTCTCAGACTCCTCTAAACGCTTGGCACGTGAAACGTGTCGTGATCACTGCTGAATTTCTCAGGTAATTTAGCTTGTGAGCCATGGTCCTTATCCTTTCCAGGGTCTCGAAAGGTCTAATACATCATGGGTCCAACCTCCCACGCTTTCCAATTCATACCACGCCTTTCCAAGGCGAGACTCTCATTAAGACCGTACTTCTTATCTCAAATTCCAACGGTTTTCGCCGCTCGTTGGCGTAGCCTTTCTGTATACCGCGTGCTGTCTTGATCTGATTACATATCTAAACGATCTTGCCTATAGTTTTCCTGAGCCAATTTGGGCTAGTAAATTGTTTATCTCCGGTCTCCGGCCAACACAACGGGGACCGACACTTACGTTCCATCTAAAGCTTCACGCAAGGCGGCCTAAACGACGGTTATGATAAATGTTATTGTAGGAAAACTCCACTAAGGGTAAGTGAGTATTTCAACTTTTCATCAAAGTTCATCACGCAAGCACGTAACATGTCCACACAGTTTGTATCGTTCGTTTGTTCTGGTCGTCCGTCTGAGGGTGAAATGTAGTACTAAGGTCCAATCGTGACCTAAGCGCCTATGAAATGTCTGCCATATCTTTGGCACAAAATGACCATCTCGGTCGGACATGATAGAATCAGGCACTCCATGACGTGCCTCAACCTTTCTAGGCTAAATCTCTGCTAATTCCCTTGTACTGTCTTCCTCACTGTTTGATAGGAAATGTGCAGTCTTGGTGTGTCGGTCAATAATCTTCCAAATCATATCGTGACCTCTTTTGGTTCTTGGTAGCTTGTAATCAAAATTCTTTAAGATTCGTTCCCGCTTCCACATGGGAATCATAGGCGATTGCCACAGCCCTGATGGTTTCTGGTATTTTGCCTTAACTTTGGCATAAGCAAGACGTTTACCCACATAGGTAGCTATATCAGCTTCCATCTTGGGCCACCCATACTAATCCTTCAAGTCTTGGTACATTTTGTCGGATCCAGGGTGGATCGAGTACCTTGACCTATGAGCCTTGTCCCAAAATAAACGTTCGTAAATTGCCGCGAAACGGAACCTAAAGTCGTTTCAGGAAGTGTATGGTTCTGTCTTCCTTAGGCAATACTGCACTTTGTATTGTTTTTATTAAAAATATCTTAAATATATATTTATATAATTATTACTATTACTATTACTATAAAATTAAGAAATAATAACTTAATAATAATGTTATGTTATATACAAAAACTGTAATTAAAGTATATACAAAATAAGTAAAAAAGTATATAAATTATTTAATATATAATAAATGAATTGGTCTCGAGCCGATCTCAAACTTTAAAAATAAAGCTCGAAACGAGCCGATCTCGAGTTTGAAAAACAACTTGCGAGCCTAGCTCTAACTTTAGAAATAGAGCTTGAAACAAGCAAGCCTCAGTTTTGAAAAACAACACATGAACCTAGCTCAAGCTTTAGAAATAGAGCTCGAAATGAACCGATCTCGAGCTCGAGCTCGAGCTCTCGTAAGTTAAATAACTTGAGCTCGAACTTGTCTCTTTTATGCCCCTAATTAGCTTCATCAACAACAACACATTGATTAAAAAGAACAATGATTAGGAAGAAAATCAATGTCTAATTAAAAACATCACATTTATACGGGAACACAAAGATACACCGTAAACTTGAGAAAATTAAAACAAACACACAAAATCGCACCACGTCACGAGTCGAGGATACATACACCCTTCATATCTCATGTGTACATGCGCAAGAGGAAACACGACAATACATGAATGGTTCATAGTAGAGGTGTACAAATTGTTTTTCTTTTAAAAACGGTCCGGTTTTTAACAAAACCGGTTTTTTTGATAGGAAAAAACCGGTTTAAAAAAAGGGGGTTCGGTTTTTTAACCGGTTTTACATGGTGGGAACCCAAACTGGTATTAATCGATTTGATTCGGTTAAAAACCGATTTGGGAAAAAAAAACCCGGTTTTTTTTAAACTGGTTTGAAAGTCCAAAAATACTAACTAGTATACAAACCGCCGGTTCGGTTCGGGTTGAAACCGGTTTAGAAAAAACGGTTTCCTTTTTTTTTTTTTTTTTTTTCTGGTTTTAGTCCTATAACCGGTTTTTTATACACCTCTAGTTCATAGCAACCTTAAAGATTATTTATTATAAAAAGATGCAAAAATATAAACATCTAAAATCTTATAAATATTGAAAAAACACAAATTATTATCATTATCCATATATATATATATATATATATATATATATATATATATATATATATATATATATATATATATATATATAGGGCTTGGCTATACAAGAAACCCCATCTTTTTTAAAAAACTATGCAAACCCAATACCATCCATTGATTATGTTTCATCACACTTGATCAGTGGCTCTCATAATTTTGGTAACAATTAGATTTAAAAGAAATGTAATAATACACATTAGTCAATTAGAAGGGCATTTTGGGTAGTATATTCCTTCTCTTTCCACTGTCTAGTCCTATCATCTTTAATGCACCTCTCTTTCTCTCTCTTCATATCCAATTCAAAATCAAAATCTCAGCTCTCTCAATTCCCTCTTTCCCATGACTTTCCCTTCTCTCTACTCAACACTTACAACCTGCAAGCCTAAAAAGAGAGAGTGAGAGCCGTGAGAGAGAGTACCAGAGAAATCGAAAGAGAAAGAGAGGTCCAGAGAAATCGAAAGAGAGAGAGAGAAAACTGGTGGGTTTCCAGCCACCCACGGCAGCAGCAGCGCTGTGGCGGTGGTGTTGTTGACCGTTATGGTTGGGGCAGGGGAGGCGGTAGATGCACGATGAGTGAGGCACGATGGTGGTTGGTGGAAGGTGGTGGCTGGTTCATTCTGGGTTGTTGGTAGATGATAGCGGCGACAGTGGGTGGTTGTAGAAGGTGGTGGAGGGTGGGTGGTTGGTGGCGCCGGAGTTCGAAACGTCATCGGAGTCAAGATCTAGTAATGGTTAATGTTCTCTCTCTCTCTCCTCTCCTCTGTCTTCAATCAAGATCTAGTAATGGTTAATGTTCATGTATTTTAAATAAATCGAAAACTTTAGGATGAGATTTTTGAACGGGATTTTTTGTTGGTTTGGTTGCTTGTTTGGGGATTTTGATCTTAACAATAATTGTTTTTTTTGTTGGTTTGGTTGCTGGTTTAGCCTTTTGATCTGAACAGTAAGTGTTTTTTTTGTTGGGTTATTTGATTTACAGAAACAGACCCATAACATGTGTTAAGCACCTGTTAGAATAATATATAACGTGTGTTGATTTACAGAAACAGATCCATAAAGATATTCAATTGACAAGCTGGATGGATGCGGGGATATTGAATAAGTCAAATCTTTTGGGAAAGAAGTTTTCGTTCGTTTATAACATGTGTTAGTGGTTCATGCTGTAACAGATCCATAAAGAAGTTTTCATGCTGTAACAAGTTTTCGTTCATTTATAACATGTTTAGCACATTTTGGAATGTATAACATGTGTTAAGCCTCTGTTATAATCTTTTTGTAACCTGACATGTATTTATGTATAAGCGAGTGGTTTACAAAACACCATGATGTGTATATACTGATCTAACATGTGTTACAATTTGCCTGTTCGGAACATGTAATTGCTTAACATGTGACAAGGGTGAAAACAGTCGACGGGGGCGATGAGTTTAATGGTGAGCTTAGTTAATATCGTAATCTTGTTGTAACCCCACTTGTATACATATGATAACATGTAAGCATCCATTATAACCCGACTTGTATTCATGTATATGAAAGTGGTTTGCAAGTTAATATGTGTACAAGTTAATATGGAACATACAAGTTAATATTGTATAACGTGTGTTAAGCCTCTATTATAACGTGTGTTAAGACTTCCAGAATGGATGCATAAACTCCAATAGTAACTTAATAACATAGTATACCTGATATAACGTGTGTTAAGCCTCTTTTATAACGTGTGTTAAGACTTCCAGAATGTGTTAAGTCCATACCGTTTTAACATCATGTACTAGACAAAACAAAATAAGAGTCTCACATTACATATTACTAGTAAACGAAAATACATAGCACTAAGAAAATGGCGGAGCTTCCTTTGAAAATCTGCCTTAGCTTTTCAGTGGCTACCTTTGCTGCCTTAGCTTTTCAGCGGCTACCCTTGCTTTATTGTTTGGGTCGGTCTTGAAACGGTTTGTAAACATGTGGGTGTGCGTATGCCAGGGAAGTTATAAAAATGTGTTTTCATGTCACACGTAACACGAGTTACGTTGTACATGGGTTTCATGTCACATGTAACACATGCATGTCCGAGAAGTTCAAACTATAACACGTGTTAGTTGTGTTGTGCTGCAACATAAACATGGTCATGATCCTTGAGTATCTGATCCACGTTTGACGAAACCAACGGTCCCGAGAATTGGATCTTATATCCCTTGTATCCATCACCGTCCTAATAAACAAAAAGACAAGATAACCGTTAAGTCGTTAACCAGACATAAATATTAACACATTCATAGCCAGAAAATCTTTTTTCTCAAATAACATCACAAAAACAGTTACTATGGTTTAGCTGTGAAACAGGAG